>QVRM01002238.1:330000-490000 GCA_003439945.1 Dermanyssus gallinae
TAATAATAATAATAATAAGAAAATCTAATAATAAT
Organism: Dermanyssus gallinae; assembly: GCA_003439945.1. Taxonomy (NCBI): domain Eukaryota; kingdom Metazoa; phylum Arthropoda; class Arachnida; order Mesostigmata; family Dermanyssidae; genus Dermanyssus; species Dermanyssus gallinae. The sequence continues at coordinate 330,036 of QVRM01002238.1, forward strand.
AAATAATAATATAATAATAATAATCGTTTAGTAGTATTGTAGTAGTAGTAATAATAATAATAACAAGGTTAGTTATGTCAATCAAATCAACTCGTCCGGTCAGTAGTAGAATGGTTGCCGTTGTGGTTGATGTGATTGGCTGCGGCTGTTGTTGTTGTCGTCGTTGTGTTGTATCGTTGCTGCTGCTGTTGTTGTTGTTGCTGCTGCTGCTGCAGCCGCCGCTGTAGTCAAAGTCAGACCGAGCTAAGCTAGCTACATAGTCAGAGAGAGTCACGCAGCGGACAGATTATTATTATTATTATTATTGTACAGCGACTCTGGTGTGGTAGTAGTGGTGGTCGCTGTATCGAAATGGCGCCCGATGACGCTCTGATGGCTGCTGCTGCAGCCGCCGCCGCTCGATACATTCGTCTATTCCTCACCTCTCTAGTTTGCTACTGGTGCGCTTCTGCCGCTGCGTCCGCCAATACCAATAAAAGTAGCAACAACAAAAAACTATGGCAGCAACAACAACAACGCAAACGGTGACAAAAACAGCAGCAACAACAACAGCGATCATACGCCTGCCAGTTGACGGGCCCACAACCGCTAACCAGGGCCGGGACGGAACACCCATTGTTGCGCTCACAAATCCCACAAACGACAGTGCCGGCGCTGTTGACGTAAATTTATAAATGACCGCAACAACCACAATCACAACAACAGCAACAACAACAACAACACCAGTACTAACAAAAGCAGCAACAAATAAGACGACGACAACAACGCACGACACCTGTTAGAGGAGTGTTTGCCGTTCTCCACGCTTAGATGCCGAATGTCACACGTCAAAAGTTAACCAGAGCCAAATGGCTCCAATTGACAATCGAGACAGCCTCAAGAAGTAGTCTCTGTGCGAAGGACGCCCTTCGGCAAATAGCGCCGAACGTGTCTTACACGATTGTCTTTGGTTGCTGAGGTATCTTCTGCTGATTACCTTCTGTTCACATTTCTGCTCTCATCGCATCTGGTACCGCGCAAGCGAATGCAGACTGGCACTGTCGTATCAGACGCTATTTAAACGCTGTTATCTACAATTTAATAATGTCGAGGGCTCCCTCCAAGGCTTACTTTCAATAAAACTTCTTTAGCCAAGGGGTAGAAAATGTAATGATGGAGGGACTATTCCTAGCGCAAAGTTAGAACGGTATTTAGTCAGGGGATTGGTGTACTAGCCTTCTATAGATCACCTAGGTGTTCTCAGCCTAGTGGAAAAAGCCTATAACTTCATACTAGATGGTCAGCAAGACGGAAGCCATCTGGGCAGACGAACTAGAGAAGTAAGGACTCTCCAGAATTACTAATATAATTAAAATATGCCTTAATTTGCCTTCAATCAGCTGAATAGCATAATACAGATGAATAAAAAAATGAGAAGACGGTAAGGACGAGGGTCCCACGCCTGCCTGTCTTCCTCCAACGTCAATGATGAGGCACGATATTACCTCTTGGAACGAGGCGAGTTCTTCCTATCTCCAACCGCACAAACGGGCTATCGGAGAGACAGAAAGATGCGAGCAAGCAATGGAACGTAGTAAAAAAATCACGGCTTATATATCCCGGGGATACATAAAGGGACTAAGTCTATTAAACGTGACCTACGACGATGTGCTACGAGAAACACCTCTCGGTGAAATAACGGTTTACAGTTATATAATTAAATTGTGTCAATTTTTTTCACAGAAGATTTTCTAAACTCTATGTTGCGAAGCACCTCGGTAGGCTTTTCCGCTTCTTGCTCAGAGCGACACTCCTCATCACTTCTCTATCCTAAATACGTGTTAGACGTAAACCTTTAAATGCACTAATGCGCATGCAGCTTTCTCACGTAAAATGTGTTGTCATAAAATGTGGCAGCTAATAATGTACTATCCCCTTTGGAGTGCCTCCGTTCGTGACCACTGAGGTCTAGATAGGTATTAGATAACACTTCCGTTCCCGTGTGCCTCGTTACAAAGTATTCACACGTATCCATACGTCTGTACTGTAAGCACTGGTGGATAGCAAGCTGGTGTACAAGCACACTTCAGCTTTCTTGAAGGTGTACAAAATAATGTTTTTAAAGACTTTATTGGAAATGTTCAATTAAATATGCTTTTCGCACGCTGTATCGTCCCACACACCGGTCTGTGGTCTAATGCGTCAAAACATCAAATCCTTGACTTAGGTACAGTGGGTCAACATTGGCTACCACTTTTTTTTGGCACCCGCGCGAGCGAATTTAGAAGTCTCCTCTTGGTTGCAAACAAAATTGCTGATATTATTGGTATCTAATATTACCGTTTCTCCACTTTAGAAATATTAATAAAGCTTTTCAAAATGCATTGGCCTTTACAATTGCCTTTGTCTTCCAGTACCTGACTCCTTGCCATTTTATCATTGGGTGCACTGTGATGCATAAAAACCTGCACAAAGATCATAAAACTTCGATGATGTCCCGACTATCAATCCCGACTGCTCATCCCCGTACTACCCTGCTTTACGTATTTAACAAAATTTTGTCTACAAGAAATAAATTTGCGGTTCCGTGAATAAACTTCAAATTTAAATTTAAATTAGAGGCTCAGTTGGCACTAGTCTCGGTTTCTCCATCTAGTCAGGTCTTTCGACTTGGCACTCGCCTGCATCGGCTTAGTGAACTATGTACTACATCACTAAAGCTCTCTATGTCGAAATCCTCAGCGGTCGCGCCCTACCTGGTCACTGCTTTCTCCAAACACGTCTAGGAACACCAAAAACCTTCTTTATCCATCAGCTTTATATATGTGCATGCATGTGTGTAAGGAAAAAATCGTTACCACATGGCACGTTTTCAAATCGAGTGCTTCATCAGGCTGACCCCAGATGTGCCGAGGAAGTTTTCAGCCCTGTTGTTAGCCCGGTGCGTGTTGTGGCGATGGAAGAACGATCGCCCGAGAGACGCTTTAGAGCTCTTCCTGGTAAGCGTAGTAAATTAAACGACATTCACAGCTTACTAATGCAGTACACCAACCGCTCGTCATGACCGTCTTCCAGTTTGATCATCGCCACGACTTCACTCCTGGGAGAAGGAGATGATGACCATCACCAGATCATTTTAGAGCCAAAATGACCCTGTTTTGCAGAAAACGCTTTTTGCAAAATATGCTCAATTGTAACACTTTTTGGTAAAATGTTAATTTTGGAAATTGCACGTTAATAATAAATAATTAAATATATGAATCAATGTGCCGTTTTAAGAAAACGATTTTATTTGGGAAACAAAATATATATATATATATATATATATATATATATATATATATATATATATATATATATGATCATCTATGTGTATAGAGTATTGTTTGCGAGTGTACGCACAGCGTGACTGCGAGTCACTGGCGCTTCTGCGTGGCTGGTATGATCTGAAAGGGATGGAGCGATTTCAATATTGTATGCCGTCGATACAGGGTAGGAGCCATTGCAGTAATAGCCACACCAACCTGAGGTTAGTGAGTTAAGTTGCCCCCTTTTTACCGGTCCGGAGTTCGCGTGAGGTGTCTTGCTAGCCCGTTTCAGGCCACGGCTTGAAGTTCTCGAAGGTGGAGACTTCGTCAAAGTTGCGTACCTCGCTGCCGCCGCCGCTTGCCCTCTTCCCTATATTCAGGCCCGATCGGGGCAAGGGTACACAATAAAGATAGAGAATATGAAAGAGAAGGAAGTGAGACCAGGAGACCCTTGAGACGGGCGGGCATGGCAAGGAGGAACCAGAGACGGTATACAGGAGCTTACTGCTTACTTTCTTGTGAGCAAGTAAGCCGGTGTGTCTGCTGATGTACGTACATACATACGATATGTACATGCACGTACGTGTAAGACTACCCGAGGCAGGTTTTGAGAACGGAACGGGAGGAGATCGAGCATACTGCACGCTATTCCATATTGCTATTACTACTACTACTACTATTACAACTAGTGCTACTAGACTTTCGTCGTATTGTTGTTGTTGCTGTTGCTGTTGTTGTTGTTGTTCTTCTTCTTATTCATCTTCCCCTCTTGTTCTAGTATTAGTTGCTGCGATACGCTTCCTCCCCATCGATCAAGAGTTTCTTCCTCCCCCCTCACCGACCCCGCTGTCCGTCGCCCCTCTAGTCAGCCCACAAACGAAATCGCTCATTCAACTTCCTGCCAGCCGCCGTGTTGCCACTGTACCTGGACGGAGTCTCGTACTCGCCTTGGGCTGACCAGGACAGCCCATGGACATGAACATCGACCGACCGACCACCTCGCTAACACGGCCCTGCTTGGCCGGCTATCGAGAGAATATGCCCCTCACCCTCACTAGCACCAATTATGTATTGATCGGTCTACATAGGTGTGGAGCATCCTTTCACGAGTGATTAGATCGATCGGATAGAACTGTCGGTTGTTGAGAATAGAACAATTCCGCGGAAGTTTAGGACGGACGACAACACGTATATATATGCATATATATATATATATATATATATATATATATATATTGGACAGAATGTTATCAAATTTTGAATATGTGTTTTTTCAAATCCCGCCGCGCCTCTGCTATATTCCAAGGCAGACTTGTTTGTGAACGAACGGAACAAATATTTTAAAGTGTCTTCGGCGTAGACAGCATTTCACGGACCTCCTGCGAATACTTGGTTCGCTAAGTTCCGTTCCGACAATTTAAGCCTTCTAGACGAACCCCGTTCTGGACGGCTTAGTACGCTCGCGAAAGACTGCTAATTCACGCGAGTATCTAAGCGTGAATTAGCTATGGACTTCGGGATGTGTCACGCAACCATCGTCACTTGCTTTCGCGCCCATGTTTTGGTGTCAAAGTTGAGGTAATTGGTGAATCATTGAGCGAGCGCAACAAGGTTAAGCGTCTAGCAAAATGCTCTTTTTGTCTTGCCAGGCACAATGAATAACCGTTCTTGGATGGCATTATTTCCTGAGACGAAAAATGGGTCTTTTACGACCACGTGTAATGTGGAAGGTCCCGGTGCGCCCTAGGCCTCCCTCTACAGAAGACGCCAACTAAACCTTCCCATTCGTGCAAGTGCTCTGTTTGGTGGAACAGGCATGGCATCATCCACCACGAGTTTCTTCCTAAACGAATGTGATCAGCTGTACCGAGTTTTAACCGCCCTCTATAGAACAAGACATCGTTTAGTAAATAGGAAGGGCATTATCATCCACCAAGACAACGCAAGGACGTATGTTAGTTTACCTAGCATCCGCTAGATAGCAAGCTTCGGCTGCGGGAAGTTTTGCCGCGGTACGGTAATCCACGGTACTCAACGGGCATCGCACCACCGAACTACCATCTATTAAAATGTCTGAATCAAATTTAATTTATCAGCGTTCCAGAGAGCTTTTTTGTTTTGCAAAAATCTTCTGAGCATCCTGACAAGTGTCGACCACCGCTTCATACTCTCTCAATTTGAGTGGCTCAATTCTGTCAGATTTCGTACGTAGTTGCTTATGAGCGTGTCTATCTGGTAGGACTCACAGGATTGACTAATAGACGAAGCAAAGCAACGATTTATGAGCGGCAACTATATACCGATGCTCTATTTGGCGAGCAAGCGTATTACGCGATATAGTGATACGGCACGTTTAAAAAACACAAGGATACAAGCTCGCTGCAGTGTGCGCAGCAGCTAAATTAAATCCACTGCAGCTAGCCGAGAAAATATTAGAAAAGTAGAAGCCCGGTTAAAGTGGAATTCGAGGCCAAGAAGGTTGGAAGGATTGCTTGTAACTTTTGGAAATCTCCAATAGCAGCGCGATGCGGATCATGAGGAAGTATCTCAACGTAAACATCTACAAGCTCTACGATAAGCGTTCATAATTGTACGAATAAGCAAACAGAGGTTCGTTGCGCAAAGCTAACGTGTCTCTCGGCCGTCACGTTCGTGTTGCGAGCTTCCAAACGTTGTCTTCTCTGATGGGAACATTTTCACCGTTGAGCAATCTGTGAACACGCAAACCGATAGGGTAGGGCTGCAGACAAAGGTATTTAACGACGTGCGACGACAATTTCAACCCACGAGCGTGCAAGTACCAGCCTTAGTGATTATGCAAGCAGGGATAATGAATGGCTCGTTTCCGTCCCTCATGAAGTCAAAATTAACGAAGCGAGGTGCGGCCAGGTCATTCCAAGGGGTCATGGGCTGGACCAGAGGGCATTTTAAAGATCGACGGCTTACGTTTTGTCAGAATCCGGGGCCTTCTCAACAAAGGATAAACAATCTCAAACCGGGCTGGAGGTGCGCGCATCGTGATTTATTACATCTGAAGAATTGCCAGCGTACTTGCCGGATTTAATCTCACCTAAATGTTGTGCCTGTGGGGATTTCTAACGCTAATATTTGCACGCTTAGATTTAGTTCCGCCAATGTCCTGCAGTACGCTTTTATGAGTATGTGCGTGGGACAGTATATCACAAGAGGTTGTTCGTGGTTCATGCAAGACCTTCTTACTTGGCAGACTTCAAGCTATATAGTTTAGGCAAAGGGAGTCACATTGACAACTATACCTATGTATATACGAAACACTAGATTAACTGGGCACTACAATTTGGTATGCCAAATAGAGATGATTGTAAAGCTTTGTCTTAGTGTCGCGGGGTCAGGGGACAGCTGGCCTGATTTACCCTATATATATATATATATATATAGTAGTTACTGCGCTTTAGCTTACATATATATATATATATATATATATATATATATATATATATATATATATATATATATATATATATATATATGTATATCTAGAAAGAGAGCGAGTGAGGAAGAGAGCATGCAGGACAGATGCACGAACACGCAGCCAATTCTTTACTAGTTTCGGCCCGACTCGCAGTGGTGCAGCGAACCGAACCCAACAGCATCACAACCACCATCTATCAATCTGAACATCTGCCATAACAACAGCAGCAACAGCAGCAGTAGCAGAGCATCGGTAGCTGATTTTTAGGTTCGCGGTTGGACACTACTGGAAAGTGCTACTTTCGGTCACTGGCAATCACCGGCCGGCCAGCCAGCCAGCCAATCAGTATGTTGTCGCTTGAACTGTAGCGCCGGTGACGTTCCTGCTCGTCGTCAGACCATGAAGTCGCCGTTGTCGTTGTCGTGGTCGTCGTCGTTGTCGTCGTGCGTTGCACTACGACTGCACTGGATGACGGCGGCTGGAAGAGAACAAGAAGTTCAACAGTCTCGTTGGGTGCTCGACACACCACGGTGGGTGGGTTGGTGACAACATTGCTGGGTGTCGGGCGCTTTGTGTTTTCCCCGCCAACGTCAAGTCGCCGCCGCCGCCTGTTTCGATTGCCTCGATTGCAGATGTGCTGCTGCTGCTGTTGTTGCTGCTGCTGTTTCTACTGCTGCTGCTGCAGCGGTCCCGGGCTTCTGCTACTACATAGGACCACATGCCAGAGCTGTATTTGGCGGCGGTGATGGCGGCGGCGGCGCCGACGTCGAAATAAAAAGCGCGCGCGACGAATGAGCACGCAGGGCGACGTCCACCAGCTTTCATCTAGAAGTGAATGACGGGCGAAGTGTAGGGAAAGACTACATACATCTCCTCCACTCTGTCCACGTTGTTGTTTTGGTCTCTCGTTTTGGTCTGTCTTTCTCTCTCTCTCTTGCCCCACTCGCTCTCTCGCTAGCTCTATTTCTCTCTATCTCTCGACCGACTAAGCGAACAAGCAAATATCGCACAAACACGCACATCGTGAACAGCGCAAAACGCAATGACAATAGTCACAAAAGTTTCAACAACAACAACAACAGAATCAGCATTAGCTACTACCACTCTAGACAGAAACAAAAAGAAAAGCAAAAATCAAATAAAGAACATCAACTGAAGTCAACGTGGTATATGTGGTGTGCGTGTGTTCACAATGTTGGCAAACTGCAGCTAACGAAAGAAAGGCGACGTGCATAGTGAGTGCTGTGAGATTACAACAACAACAACAGCTGAGGCGTTGTTGGCGGCGACATTATTCACCGCTTCTGTCTGCTATCTTTTTTCTGCTGTTGCTTTCGGACGTTTCCAAATCACTGCGAGCTTTATGTGTGTGCTAAAGTCTTCCGAGGCTCTAGCCTATCTAGACTTCGTCTATCCAATATATATATATATATATATATATATATATATATATATATACAAACATATTTATTTATTCAAAAACACGCAATCCGCTGCAACTCCCTTATACCACCGTCTCTTTCAGCTTTCGAAACTATTTTAAGCGAGTTCGGAATCGAAATGGGTTGCTTCTTTTTCTGTATATTTTTTTTGTAGTCTCGAAACAGTGTCTCTTCAATTTTGTTACCCGTGGTAACAGAAAAAGGTCGCAAAGAGCTTGGTCCGACAAATAGGGAGGTTGCGGAGATATAGAATTTTCCTTCAAGTAATCTGAAATCAGTAACAATGTGTGTGTCGGTGCGCTGTCGTGATGGTATATCCAAGAGTTGTTCCCCAGAGTTCAGGCTTTTTGCGGCTGACGTTCTATGCAATTGTCTTACAGCTTTGCGGTAGTATTTTTATTGATCGTAGAACCACGCGGCAAAAAAAAATCCTTAAAGATTCCTTATAGTTGAAAGAAAATCAGTCAGAATAACCTTGGTGTTGTACCTGCTTTATCTAAATTTCCTCGATCGACTCGATAGAGAAGATTGATCTTTGGTCTCGATGTCGTAATCATGTACCCATGATCCTCTCCTGTAACTACTCTTTAAGGCAATCTAGGGTCTTCTGTTCTTGCTTTAAGGTTCAATTCGGACATTCTTTGAGAGTCGTTCATTTGCTGGAAATTCAACATTTTTGGAACAAACTTTGTTGCCAGTTTTCTGACGCACAACGGGTTTGGTCAAGACTGTTGCGATTGATCCATAAGATATCTCCAGTCTTGGCTATCTCCCTTATTGTCATTTGGCGATTGTTGAGTACGATATCACAAGATTTTTAACGTTTTTTTCTGTTATTGATGTCTAATGACTTTCCGGCAAGAGTCATCTTCGGTCTCTTTACGTTCGTCATGCAATTGATGGTATCACATATACACAGTATTTCGGGACACTGCTTGATCACCATGAGCAGTCTAAAACAGGTGATCACATATATACCCTCGTAAAAAAAATATATATACATGCGACGGCATTACGACGATGAATAAGGTAAAATTGTGTGCAATATATAATTCCTTAATTCTGCCTCCATTTCTTTTGCAGCGTGGAAAAACCAGTTTCTAGATCGTTTGGTCACCTGCAATAAAGCACGAGTATTCTATAAACGCGTAAGCAGTTCTGTTAAAGTAGGTATGTTGTTGAAGTATCAAAGGTCATGTCCCCTTTGAACTTCTGCAAATGAACGAAGCAATAACGTTTAACAACACATAACCAGCTCCTTTGTTTGTAGGATAAAGGATGGTGCTGAAAATCTTCTGATGATAGGCTTAAATATGTATTGAGGAATTTATCTTCAATTGCAGGGTGCATCACGTGCCCGTCAATCATGCTACAGTGATTTAGATTTGCATGCGCTCATTCAGCCATCTGCCGTGGAAACAACCCAAGGAATGATGCCTTTCACGCGAGCCACCTTTTTAGACCTAATAAAATGCTAACTGCTTAGATTATTTGGTTTCTCATTGAAAAGGTGTCCAAGTAAACTACATCCCGTACTACACATATGGCAAGTAAGTATTAGGTGGGATGTTTGGAGTATTTTTATTCTTACTTATTTATATACGGTCAGTCGGTGCAAAGATTGTTTCTCCTTTTAGTCACCTCCTCCGTCACCTTTTTCCTGTTCTACTTTCTGGAATAAAGAAACTGTTTCACAATCTATCCAGTACAACTTCTTTTAGGGCGCAAAACTTACAAGAAAAGTTTGGAGTCGCAAGATCCGGTAGTAACGTAAAAGCCCAGCTAAAGCTATATATTCTCTGGTAGCCAGAATAACTCTATTCAAGCCCAGGCGCGTTGTCATAACAAAATCGCGCCCTTTCCTTAGAGATGCAACCACCGCTGCTGATACGATGACTCTTCGAAGTCCATAAGCATGTCTAGAAGAATCGTATATATATATATATATATATATATATATATATATATATATATATAATATATATTTATATACACGATTCCTGTTGGCATGCTTATGGACAAACTCCGTCCGGAGAGTGGTTGTTCCTCATCAGCACCAGCAACCGTGGTTGCGTTCCGCCGCATTGTTGCAGTTGGTACGATTTGTTGTGCTGCATTTATCAGATGCACTGCAATACCAGCAGCAGCAGCAGCAAAACTATTGACAACAACAGCGGCATTACAACTTGCTGGTCTTTTTAGAGCAGCAAGAACAACGTATGCACAAGTAGAGCATGGCGTTGCTGCCTCTACCTAACGGTGGTGGGCCTATTAATGAGGGGCTGATGATGACGAGGATAATCTACTATCTGAAGTACTGTTGTCGCTTAGTAGTAGTTATTGTTGTCGTTGCCGTTGTTGTAGTTGCTGTTTGTTGTTACCCTCATTGTTGCTGTTGTTGTTGTTGTTGTTGCCCTTATTGTTAATGTTGTTGCCCTCATCGTTGTTGTTGTTGGTGCTGCTGTTGTTCTTATGTTGCTGCTGTTTGTTGTTACCCTCATTGTTGTTGCTGCTGTTTGTTGTTACCCTCATTGTTGTTGTTTTTGTTACCCTCATTGTTGTTGTTGCTGCTGTTTGTTGTTACCCTCATTGTTGTTGTTGCTGCTGCTGTTTGTTGTTACCCTCATTGTTGTTGTTGTTGCTGCTGTTTGTTGTTACCCTCATTGTTGTTGTTGTTACCCTCATTGTTGTTGTTGTTACCCTCATTGTTGTTGTTGTTGCTGCTGCTGTTTGTTGTTACCCTTATTGTTGTTGTTTTTGTTGTTGTTGTTGTTGTTCTTGCTGTTGTTGTTCTAGCTGTTGATGTTGTTGTTGCTGTAGCTGTTAATGTTGTTGTTGCTGCTGCTGTTGTCATCGTTGTCGCTATTTTGCTTGCCGCTTGGCTGGCTGTTTCTGCTCAAGCCAGCCGCGTAGAGCTAGGCTGGTTGACTGACTGACTCGCCGGCCGGCCGTCTGGCTAACGAATTGTACGAACTTGCGAACGACTTGTCACGCCGCCGCCCGTATGCGTGCGTGCGTGCGTGAGCGCATGTGTTTGGCTGTTATTTGTGTGTTTACACGCAACCTGTGTCTGTGTTATTGTTGTTGTTGATGTCGTTGTTGTTGCTGTTTTTTATTGTCTCCTCTTCATGTCTGCTCGTTTTCGATATTGGTTCGACATCCGTTGTCCGTCGAATCTGTCGAATCTGGTCCCAACCAGGTCCGACAACGGACGGGAAGGGGGGGGGGGGGCGAGGGGGATGAGCGTTCAGCGGAACCTTCCCAACGAACGAATCCACTGACGGTGGCCCAACACGAGACATGGAGACGCGCGACGCCGACGCGAACAACAGCAACAACAACAACAACAACAATGATGAAATGTCACACCACCACTGCTGCGGCTGCTGCTGCTGCTGCCGCCGCTACCACCCTGCTTCGACAGGTTTTGCGTCCGAGTGTCTCTAGCCAATAGACCAGCCAATAATAGACAGCAAGGAGTGAAGAGCTTTAAGCTACTGAGCTTCAGTCAGTCAAGAAGATGTTCTTAAACAACAGCAACAACAACAACAACAACAACAACACCGACGACAACAACAACAACAACACCGACAACAGCAACAACACCAACAACAACACCGACAACAACAACAACAACAACAGCAACACCGACGGCAACACCGACAACAACAACACCGACGGCAACAACAACAACGGCAACAACAACTACAACGAGACGGCAACAGCAGCAACAACAACAACAACAACAACAACAATAACGAGACGACAACAGCAACAATAACAACAACGACAGCACGCCAAGACGAACAGCCTTAATAGCAACGACAGCAGAACAACAACCAATACCACCAATGCACACATCAAGTGACAATGTCCACAACTACGACAATAACAATAACAACAACAACATTAACGTACTACCGCAGCCGCCGCCGCCGCCACCACCACCACGACCACTGCGAACAATAAGAGGACAACAATCACAGATTGAACAACAAGAACGACAACTGCGTATTAGAGACTCGAATAAAGAGAATACATAACAACACCAATAGCAGTAGCTCCAATCATCAAAACAACAACAACAACAAGAACAGCGATAACCCAACAATAGCAACCACTATAACAATAACAAGAGCAATTACCGCTACCGCGAGAGTAAGGATGAGCCGGAGGTGATACAAATAGGAGGCGACGACAACAACTTCAACAACAACGACAACAACAACAACAACAACGACGACGACAACAACAACAATAACAACAACAGTAACAACAACAATGATGACTGGCGTGACGAAAAAAAAAGGCAACAAAGAGCGCATCAATTCAAACGAACATCGATTTGTTGAAGCGGCACAACCACGACGCCGGCGGTCGACGTGTCATCTGTCCAATCGACAACAGATCGAGAACAAATTGGGTGGGTGATTGAAAATTAGCTGCTGTAGAGGTTCAATTTCGACTCCGAATCGTAACAGGAGTTCTCGTGGTGGGACACCACTATTGGGCTACCGATTGTAGCCGTCAGTTCGACGTAGTTAGCGTAGAAGTAGAAGTAGCAGTAGTAGTAGTAGTAGTAGTTATCGAAACAGTCACCAGGGCTGTTGCTGCCGCTGGCGCTGTTGGTTGCTGTTCCCGCGCCGGCCGGGTTTGATGAAGTTTGATGAGGTGCGCCCGGGGTGGGTGCGCGTGCTCCGGATGGCGAACGTCCTGAGGAAGAGGAGAAGACTGAAGTTCGAGGCAAACTGAAGAAGACAGCTTCAACCGTCGTTGAAGACCGACGGGCCAATAGTTTCTTCTTTAGCTCGTCGTTCTCGTCATTGTCGAACATCGTGCCAGGGCTGGATAAAGGAGGAGGAACGCGGCGCTGCCAGGGCGAAAAGCTGCGAATGTTCTACGTCCTACGTTGGAAGGTATTCGACATTCGCTCGGGCAGACTAAATACAAGCCAAGTATATATATATATATATATATATATATATATTGAGAGACGGGAGGGAGAGATGAAGAAAGAGGAAGAGAGGGTACGGCAGATGACGTCCAAGTCCCATAGTAAGGAAATTTGCCGCTGCCAAAGCGCTTGTCATGTTTGTCCGAAGTTATGTTGTTGTGTGAAGAGACAGAAGCGACATCTGTAGGAGCGAGAAAAAGCAGATACTCCAACATGGGACTCATGCTCGTGCACGCAACGAGGCTCGTTCGTCTTGTGAGACTCGTTTTGTTCCCTGCCTACAGCCCAGACACAATTCCGCATGTCGCTTTAACGTTGACTTTTTCTTCCTGGGTACGATTCGCTGCAAATTGACGTTATAGCCTCCTGTTCTTTCGGGTTTTTGCCCTTTTTCCTATAGCCTGTAGCCTGCTTGCTACAATAGTTAAACGAGCTCAGGTCGGTCTAAACGAAGTCACGTTGCAGCACACTACGCTATAATCTCCTATGGCATTGCTGTTTTTAGCATTATCTAGTCGTATTACTCATTAATTCGTATTTGAAAGATAGAATTGAGGTTTTGCGGATATGTGCGCTAAGAAACATCGACCGCTGACGGAGAGCAGCAGACCCAAATACACGAATCTCGTAACACACATTAGAGCCGCACCGGACAGAAGGTAGCTGCGAAGATCCTGGCTTCTCTTCTAAGCCTCATTGCATCAGTCTTAGCCAAGGTCCTGATTGTAAAACATCGATATGCCTCCACTCGACCTCCATAATCATCAGGCCGTCGTTTCTAAGCAAGGCGGCCATACTTCTCTCGCGTAGAAGCGTGGAATGTTCAACGGGTCGACGTCTCCCGAGGATATTTATGCCATCCAGCGCCACAGGATCTATTAGGGCCAGTGTTGTCGCGCCCTCGCAGCTCCACTCTTAGCGTCTCGCGCGTTTCTCTGTAATCTATAGAAAACGCGTGAGAATGACCTTACTAAGGAGAATGCACGATAAACATCAACGCCGTCGCGGCTTCTTCTGGCTCTCATAATTCTCCTACTAATTATGTTTTGACTCAATAAAGAACACAGCCCAGCGCCATATTTGCAAGAATCGAATATTGGTAATATCAGGAGAAGCTGTCCTGATCGCTAGCTGTCCAATGGAGCCAATGTCCGTGCTCTCAATGTGGAAATAATGATAACTGTAGAAAAAATTGATTTTGATTTTGTGGAGACGGTACAATTTGCGTGGTTTGCTCGAGTGCCCTGTGATTCCTGTGCTCTCCGACACAGGAATCACAGGGCACTCGAGCAAACCACGCAAATTGTACCGTCTCCACAAAATCAAAATCTATTTTTTCTACAGTTATCATTAGTTCCACATTGACGTCTACGCTATTACTTATAAATGACGTCTATGATATGTGATTGTGCGTTGATTGCAAATAATCACCAACGGCAAGATGTCGCACATAAATAATCCCTAAAAGTAAAATGGTCAAGTGGACTTGCCAAGAGCTTCAAGTAGAAAAAACGTTGAAATAAAAAAATACACGCACAACGCAATGTCTATGAAGATAGTAGAATCGGCAAGAACGAGTTGCACTTATTTTGTGAAATCTTTGTGAAACGAGAATATTGCACAAGAAGTTTTTTGCTCAAAATAAAAAGCCCGTTCGCCCATTTGAGGTCTTCTGTGTGACACCTACGGACTGACGGCATTAGACAGCCACAGTAAATAGACGAATTTATTTGCTAGGCCGCACAATTTGCACCCGCCGCCACGGATGGGCGCCGCCGCCGCCACCACATCGATCAGCTGTCAATTCAACGGCTGGCCATATATATATATATATATATATATAATGTTGTGTGTATTTTGTGTATGTATACATGCATCTAAGAACGTGCGCGCCCATGCGTGTACGCGTTCATGCAACTACTATCAATCGATACAATCCTCGGACAACAAAACAATGAGGCCGCCCAGCTCGTTGTTTTGGCTGCGTTTGGTTGTTGGCGTCATCGCCGCTGCTGGTGGTGGTTAAGCAATTGTGGTATTTAGTAAATTCGCCACCACTTAGCGCGTCCGAAACAAGCCACGAAGAGTACTACAACAACAACAACAACAGCAGCAGCAGCAAAATCACCACCACAGCGACTGGTTGTATCGTTAATATTGCTGAGACTCTTCTCTGCTGCTCACTGATCGATTCGTTCTGTCTCCTTCTTTCTGGTCTCTCTGACTGAGATCACTTACACGGCTAGCTGTGGCGGGGGGGGGGACATGGATATTTGTGTATATTTGTGAGTGACACAGAGAGAGAGCGAATACGTAAATAACGGAGAAAAGACAAGTGGTGGGGGAACGAGGGGAGAGACCAGGCGACAGAAGCCAATCCAAGATCGAACTCGGTGCTCTAGGCGTCTATTGACTGTCACCGCCACGGCGACGTGGCGCGTATCTCTGCCGATCTCACATCGACATGCAACACCGAGACAACAACAACTACGGACATTTAGATGGGATACAAGGCGCTCCGGTGCTGGTACAAGTCTGCGCGAAATACAAAATAACAGGCAGCAAACTGCATATATTCATTTATGTATATGTATATATATATATATATATATATATATATATATATATCGAGAAAGAGACAGGAAGCTAGAGCAAGAGAGAAATCAAAGGTAATAAACAGGGCCGCACCAAACCAGCGCGAGAACAGGACCGCAAGGTGAGGTGCGGCCTGTATACGCTGGGGCACTGGTTGAAGATTTAGCCACTGGTGAAGTAGCAGACGAAGGTATCCGCCATTTCTCTCCCAAACCTCCTGTCTTTCTCTTCCTGTCTGTCGGTTCTCGCGCTTTCACCTTCTCTCTCTCTTTCCCGAAGTTGTTGAGATGCCGCCTGGTTCGATTGACGACAAACGAGCATGACAATAACCATGACGCCTACGACAATGGCCCGCCCGTAGTGGATTCACGTTGACGCTTCTGACGGCGGCTGCCGCCGCCAAACCGCGGCCTGCCGCGCGTGGCTACAGTAATACTACGGCCGTTGTACCTTAGTAGAACGAGGCCGCGTTCGGCACCGCTCGTTCCCTGTTGTCCTCTAGCCCGGGGCGACAGCGCACCATGTCGCTCCGGGCGGTGTCCGCCGAGCGTAAACTGTGGCGTCACTGATTTACCCACCACAACGCGTTCATTCGCCACCCATAGCTGCGTCATCAACCAAAAAACAACAACGACATCAACAAACATAGCCGCAGCTAGATCAGCCCTAAATTTCTCACGACTCCAATTTAGACTTGACACTAAATGGTACTCTTATTACCGCCGACAGCGGCAAGCGCACTGATCTAGGTGGCCAACCGCGCCGAGAGCGGGGTTCAGCGGAGTTGGGGTTCGGGGCAGGCGAACAGGCGTTCATTGGCACCTATATTCATTGCCGAGCTCGTCGTTTGGAAGGCACACAGCAGACTATATCGATCTGTCGATCGTCACTACGAAGTCTGTCGAGCATGACATTACTAGTGTTGTGATTCGCAAGCCGGTTCAAGGTGTCCGTGAGTCGACGCGCCGGCTGATGACGCTATTGACGCCCTCAGAACGGGCGAACGCGCTCGAACCAAACATGAGCACACGCATTCCGGGAGAAGCCGGGATGGAATTGATCATGCCGTCTATCGTGCCAGAATGTTATGTCGAAATCGATTCTGATTGTCACACGACAGACAACCGCCGGTAAAAGCTCAGGCAGAACCTAAATGCAGTGAGGTACGAAATTCTGGCTGTCGTAACTTCACCTGAAGTTTCACAGGTAGGCTCACAATACGAGATGTCTTCTGCGCAATACAACTCTTGAAGTAACACCAAGTAACAGTAAAGAGAAAAGAAGGCTGGCAATAGTGGCGTCGAAGCAAGATTTATAGAGAAACGTGGCAAAACTAAATAGTTAGAGCGCATGTATGTACAACGAAGAGAACGGAAAGACAAATACAAAGTCAATTTTAATCCTAATTTTATACAGGAAGGATAGGTAATGCAGTTCGTCTCGAGAAGAAGACGATATGTTGCAACACAAACCTCTCTTTTCCAGCCGATATAATTCCCAACCGTCACACAAAAAAACTGACCAAATACATGCGCTCTGGCCATATATAGAAGTGGTGGCTTGGGCTGCGTAGGTCGACAGAGACCCCTTAGGTGTTAAGTGACTAAATGCAACACATTTTCTTCCAAGAGTTAGAATTTACATATATAATTAAACATATATATATACAGGGTGTAACAGAAATATTTCGGAAGCGATACAAGGAATTGTAGAGATCTTAAACCGAGCTTTTTTTTAATGAAGCATGGTCTCCGAGAAGTCTTGTTTCGGAATCAGAGTGATATTACTAAAATCCGTGACACTAGTGTTGTTGCCCCACATAGGAGCGCAAAATATACAATTGTGCAATCAGTCCTCCTATACAGAAACTAAGCAGACACTAAGTAGATATGGTGCCGTATATGGTTAGGAATAATATCTTTCAAAAAGCCATTGTGAGTATTGAACATGACAGGCATTGTTGCTTGAAAGTACCCAAGGGTTGCTTTAACGTCATCAGAGAAAGGTTACTCGGACCGAAAGATCCAAATTACGCCTTTTTCTTTTCATGTGTGGTATGGTTACTGTCGGCACCCTTGTTTGACGCCAGAAAGTCAATTTGTCACAATCGTCTTTTGAATGTCGGGTCAACACTAGCACGTCTAACTACGGCATAGTTTTCAAAATACCTTTGGCACACATCTGTTAGTTCTTTTCAAAGCTTGCAAATCTAGTGTTATTTTTCTCCGATTTCGTCGATGCGTCGACTAACTTGGCATCCATTTGGTCTTGCTGAGATTCAGTTGCATGTGTGCATAATGTCTCTGTTGCTATTATTAGGCACTTCTTAACCTGCATCACAAGCAAGCATCTCAGATGGTTAAGGAGTAATATCAACAAGACCAGATAACTCCTTTCGAGCGAGAATAAAGACTTTGCACCCGATATATCCACCAGCGCAAATTTCTGCCGAGCAAGCAGATGACTCCTAAAGCCACATTTTAGCGATCATATCAATCTTGTTGCTCTTCAAACAAGAAAGCGGATCTGAGATACAAACTTTTCCGAAAGACCGTGCACCTAAGCTTGTCATCAGAATATAGACTTGCAAGAGAGAGAAGAAAGTTCCGGATGAGTCTTTGTCGAGCTATGCACTAACGTAGTTCTCCAGGACTTGATCAGTCGTAAGGCGCAGTGACCGATCTCTCAGGAAAACGCACATTAGACGTCAGATACTAGACGCTTGGAACAAGATATACAAACACTAATTTACTCGAGTCGAGTATATGATATATAAAATCTGCTTATAAAATTTTCTTATGAAATCTGCATATGAAATCCGGAGTGCTGGTGGGTTCCGACAATGCAACAAATGGTAGGTTGAGCAAGTTGTTCCACAGTGCCGACAGGTGCATTGCTGGTCTGCCTCATAGAAGCCAACATTGGTGCACACTGCATGATGAAAACCGTGCATTGCATGGCGCATAATAAGGTGGCGAGTTTTGTATTGGACATCCTTCTACGGTGAGCGTCCATAACCGGTTTACATACGTTGCCTTCAGGTAATCGAGTTCGTCTATAAAATATTCGGAATATGGAAGCGATTTTCAGAGTAGATAGCAATATCATAGGCGTAATGTATAAGTTGCAGTGCATGGCTGAGTTGCAGTATAGATGCTCACTGACAATAATTCCAGCAGCTCATTGACGATAATAAAAACAGAACTGGACTTAGGTTTTTGCCCTGTGGTTTGTCCATTGTTAGGATGTTCGGCATCACCCTCGTGCAGTATTACATAGTTTTCCTGGAGAATAGCCGCCAATAGGTTGAGAAAACGTGGTGGCACACCCAATGTTGCTACCTTCCAAAGGGCAGCGTTGCAAGATGCAGTATCAAACGCAGATTTGAAACCCACAAGTACTGCAAACATTAACCGCCCCGACTCACTGTTGTCTTCATATTCTCGATGAGTATCGCGCAAGCTGTATGCATTGACAAGCAGCGCCTAAATCTATGCTGCTGCTATCGCCGAGTTAGAAGCATCGCGAGTAGTTCATAGATGAAGATTTTTTTAGAAATTTCTCTCTAGGCTGAAGGTATCCCCTATGTCCAGGCAAATATTTTTTTAAATGAGTAATTGATGGTTGCAGCGATTCCGACTGCTGATGTTGCACCACACAACAGTAACGTGAATGGTTTGTCAGTTTTGTTAATTTAGGTGAGTGGCTTGTCCGTTTTGGCCCGGAGGACGCTGGCTATTTTGCTGTGCGGGCCTTGAAACACTGACACTTCGTGAAGGATTGTGTTCGCTGACGAGAACAAATCTCTAAAATGCTGTATTGTGGACGAATTGGGGCATGCAGGTCTTTCCTTTGTCTGGGGGATCCATAAGTCAAGGTCAAGGAGGACAAGAGCGGCACCAAAATATTAAGATGATTATGTAAGATAAATATAGGTAGTAGGTAACATAAAAAAAAATGAAGGGAGGGAGAGTGTAGTGTATGAGATGGATATTGATGATAGCGATGATCCGTGATGAATTAGATAGATAGAAGCGCGCCACCAAGGGGCAGGGGAATACGTGCCACCAGGGGGCGCCAACAGTGTTGTACAGATTGGGATTAAATAAAACTGAAAAGTCATTCTAGCGTCGGCGTTGGTAGAGCCGGTAACTCTAGCGGTGAGTGACCTTATTGTTCTGTACGTAGACACTACAGCCTGGCATTCCGTTGAAAGAATAAAACATGCTTGCTTTTTGGGTTTCAATATATACGAGCTGGGCCTCTTTTAGGGTATTAGAGTACCACTTGCAGACTTTATTGTAAAAATCGGTCTTTTCAGGACGGTGACGGGCGATAAAGAGTGATTGCTTCACACTCTTGCCTTATAGCACTGTCTGTTGAACCACAGTTCCGAGCGCCGAGTGGTCGATCGAGCGAGGCAACTCAAGATTGTCGTTGTCAGTGTTTCACAGAGACTCTCCATACCGAGGTCACCTGAATCGAAGTTCAGTGTCCAAGATAAACGAGTGATGCAATCTGGATCTAGCAAGTTTCCGAAGTATTTTGTTTTTGCCGTAGCACCGTTTGTGCGTACCTTTAATAGCAAACTCACGGACAAGTGCGGCCTACTACCAGAAGCTGTAACATGGAACAGAATATGGCTGGAGTCCCGGGTTGGCCAGCCGGGTTTCTGGACACGGTCCATTACCCCAGATGTGAGAGAGTGGCTCAAAAGGCGGGAAGGATCACTGTCCTACACGCTGGCCCAATTTGTTACAGGCCATCGCATCTTTAGAAAACACATGGGTCGTATCGGACGAACTCCGGGATCCGCGGATACTCTCTGTGACTCAGGGGCAGAAAACAATGTCAAATACACTTTCGAACTAAGCAAGGTGTTCACCACAGATAGAGCGCGGCTGGCGCGGCTCTCTAAGTGAAAACTCCCTGTTACATGCAAGCAAATGACACAGGCACTCTTGTACGACAGCCATAGCTGGAACACCAAAAAGGCTTTCGCCGCGATCATCATTAAACGAAACAATCTGGTACGGACCGCCATGGGCGCTTAGCCTACGCAACCCTAAAGGGGAAGTAGGGGTTGACGTAGTAGTAAAGGACGATTTTATCTCCTCACCTTGCTCTGAAGTCTTAGGTGAGAGGTTTTTCATGGGAATTATGCCAACAGCATCGGCACCGAGTCCCACACTACTTGCTTCGGGAGTGCGTAAAACCCTTTTGCATCTCACGACAAAAAGTGGGGTCGTAGGACGGGGTCAATCGAGTATGTTTGCTGGTATGCTCTTTAAAATGATTATATACGTTCTCTCTCTGCAGTAGCACTAAAACAAGACATAGTTCTGCCACGTACAAATTCAGGATCATATTATGAGGTTAGATCCTATCTGCGGCGTGTCGAAGAAGTTCCACAAAAATTTCGAACCAAAAAGGTGGGGAGAAATACGGGTTTAGTGAATTTGTGAGTTCCACACTAGTTGCCGATAGCTGCCAGCGACTCACATCGGCCAACTGTTGTAGTAATGATCTAGATTAATCAGTCTATCAAAACATCTTACCTTTATGCATACTCAAAACCCCTCGTTATACTGCGATTAACTGTTTTATTTACAAATTAAACATGTTTTGTTGGCTGGACACGAGTTTAAAGATCTCGAACATTCAATTAGTTTCCCGCATATATACATATATATATACCAAAATCACGTACGCAGAATGTCTGGTTGATCAACAATGACCCTCCGTAGACTCCAGAACCACCACCACCGAGAGAGCTTGGCGGACTCCGCTTCTGCCAGTTGCAACAGGTTACCATGACCGTTCAAAGACGCACGATTTACGCGCCGATTTCGCATATTGTTGTTTCCCCCTTTGAGGCGGAGGAAACAACGCCTCCCGACCGACCGACCGACAGACAGACAAGGGTCATTTCGGCAAGAAATTGCCTCTCATTTTAGCGCGTCGCGTCTGCGTTTGCGGTGCGCGTCTACGGTGCGTCTGTGCTGCATACTGTATGCGAGCGAACAGCGTGCGGCCACCTTGCCGGAAATACAAATGTAGGACATTTCGCTCAACCGACCAACCGACCAACCCGTTTGCCTGGCCGTGCGTTCGTCTGTCAGCCGCTACATCACCACAACCACAACCACCGCCACCACCACTCACAACTACACGGCATCAATAACCCGACCATAACTGAGGCACTTTGTTCAGCTGATGAAGCTCGAACGACGACGACAACAGCAGTAGCAACGGCAGCGGCAACGGCAGCTGAAGCAACAGCAGCAGCAATGGCACTGGCAGCCTGTTCAACGACTGATTACGCCATTACATCAACGCCACGCAGTTGTTCTCGTTAGATCTGTGAGCGGAGTATATATATATAAATATATATATATGTATATATATATATATATATATATATATATATCGCTTTCAAGCGTTAAGCATAGCAGGTCAACTGATTTACTGAATCAGTCTATCAAAACATCTTACCTGGTGTGTTGGCGGTTTTCCTCTTTCTCGGTTTATATATATATAGTATGTGTGTGTGTATGTGGCTATGTGGCTACTTTCCTACGACAGCGACGACCCAACGCAAAACAACTGAGAAGTACTTATTTTTAGAGAATAAACACACACGCACGTAAACGAACGAATGATATCTCAAAAACCAGATCAGTCCAAGTTGGAGTGTCATTCGTATGTAACCTGCATATTGGCAGGTTGTTGTCACTGGGACGGCATATATATATATACTGTCAGTTCCCGTTCGCATTTATTGCGTCGCTGTGCCTATGTATCCAGTGTGCACATACAATGCATAGCATAAGATAAATTAGAAGGAAACAATCTATTTATGTAAAGACAAGAATAAATGTGTGTGTGTGTGTGCCAGTAGTCGTTACTGTCGCGCTAGCACGACTGGCGGCTTCTGCGCGCGGTGTTTTTCTAGTTGCTGTCTCGGTTAGCGTCGAGCCTATAGAGACGTGCGACTGCCGACTGACGGACAATTGCTCGATCTATTGATACGGGCGCGCACCACCACCACCACAACCACCACCAACGACGTCTCTACTGTTGTTGTTGTTGTTGTTGGTGTTGTTGTTGTTGTTGTTGTTGTTGTTGTTGTGGTTGTTGCTGTTGCTGTTGTTGTTGTTGTTGCTGTTATAGTTGTTGTTGTTACTGTTGTTGTTGTTGGTGTTGCTGGTGTTGTTGTTGTTGTTGTTGTTGCTATTGCTGCTGTTGTTGTTGTTGTTGGTGTTGTTGTTGTTGGTGTTGTTGTTGCTGCTGTTATTGTTGTCGTTGTTGGTGTCGTTGTTGGTGTTGTTGTTGTTGTTGTTGGTGTTGCTGTTGTTGTTGGTGTTGTTGTTGCTGCTGTTGTTGTTGTCGGTGTTGTTGTTGCTGTTGGTGTTGGTGTTGTTGTTGGTGTTGTCAAGTTGAGCACAACGGAATTCCTTCTCTTCCTCTTTCTCCTCTCGTTTGTCGTTTGTCTGCGGTTGTTGGTCGCGATCAGTTGTTGCTCGTAGCTGTCCCCGTCCGTGGTCAGTCAGCTGGACAGGTAGCAGGTAGGCCGCTCCACAGCATTGGCTAACGTGCCGGTTTGCTCGGCGTTTCGCTCGTGTGCCACCGGTGGTCGTGGCCGTGGTCGTCATCGACAAAGGCGAGAGAGGTCAAGCGGGGACCACGCCGACCAATGCAAAATCATCAATTCGCCCGATGAACGCTAGAAATGCCAACAAATGCCATATCTTGTCGTATAATAATCGCCTCGTACAGCGTCTATACGCGTCCACAGCCTCTATCTACGAGTATCCATGTATGTGAATGCACACTTATATATATAAATATATATATAAAGAGAGAGAGAGAGAGGGAGGGAGATATTTACACTCCCTCCGTTGGCGACGGGAGTGTAAATATATCTCTCTTTTGCTATATATATATATATATGTATACGCATTCATCTATACAAGTATACGTTAATACATACATACGTGCACACAACACGCCTAGACAAACATGTTAACGCAGTGGATGCCTCACCGCTATGTGGATGATACAAATGACCACATATTTCATTGTTTTCACTTTACAGACGTTGTCTTTCTCGACCAGTCAAAGGCCCTCCTGTTCGACTACGTGGCTTTCAGCATGAGGCCGACGTATTGCACAATTTCGTCGTCGCTTGCGAATTCTCGAACTCGGCCTGCCTAACTAGAATGAACCACCATGACGGCCGGACCACAGACATATGTGCTGTCAGAGGTGATTTCACGTATCCACGTGCTCCTGTTCTGTCTCGTATCGGCTCGTTTAAGTATTACGCTATCATTTTTCAACCGACGTAGTGTATGTGTGCGACCCTTAGGATTACACCCCTGAGGTATTCGGATTTTGCATTGCAGGAAATTTTCATGCTATCTCTGGCTGCTATTCGTTCAGGATAGAACGTTTGCGGCTATGTTTAAAAATGTAGGGCTTTAGTGTGAGCCACCTTTTTACTAACAAATTCTTGTAAGAGCATGAAATGACCAATCACAGGACTCAAGAAAATTCTATCATCGTGTTTCGAATGTGGTACGTATACACCCCAAACATGTTTGAGCTTAAAAAATAGATTTTCACACCCAGAATCGAACCTATGACGTCAAAATTGTTTACTTCGTTTCTATTGATAAGTTTAAAAATAAGTGTTAGTCGATTTTGTTCAATTCTGAAAAACAAAGTGGTTGTCCGGTTACTTCTTAGAAGCTGAAGTGGACAATGCTTCGAGAATTTCACTAATAACAGAGCATGACATTTGCAGAGTAAGTTTCTCGTCTGGTTTTACTGTAGAAACCGCCTGCACCTTGCGATCAGAACTTCTTCTGTTTACACTCTCGTAGATGCCCCACCGAGGAAGACGGCTTAGCGGCAAAGCCTTTGCTTTGCATCCGGGAGGCCTGGGTTCGAGACCCAGACCTCCTAAGTTGGTTTTCATAGTTTCCAATTTAGACAAGGTGAGTGTCGGAGTGGACTAAAAGTTGGCTGTAACACAAAAAAACTGTACACGGGCATTAGCCCTACGAAACAACTACAAAATATCTAGGAGACAATTTCGCGCAAGTAATCAAACAACCCACAAACATGGAAATTCGTGGTCGAAAATAATCGTGTTTTACGGAATACCAACCATTAATATGATTATACCTAACATTTTGATTAATACTAAATTTGTGTTTCCTATGTGTTGTTGTAAAATAACTGCAAAATGTATTTTATTTCTATTATATGTATTTACGCTTTGTTGAAAATGAATTTTGTCATATGGTTTGTGCATATTCTCATTAGTGCCACCCGGTAATAGAATAGAAAACGCCTTTATGTATGGAGTAAAAGGTGGAAAGGAGGCTAGGTAGACGATGACGCCCACGAAGCCTTGGGCTACATGCCAGGCGAATATATTATTGATTGTTTCAAGTCTTGCAATACATTTTGGTAAACATATTATTTGGCTGCTGCAATTGTTCATTGTCACATCGAATAATGCAATATATTTTGTTCGTATTTTTAGTTTTTTTTTTCGAAAGGCTAATTAGCGTTTTCACTATTTAAATCGATCAGTCCGTTATCGAAGTCTCATCTTTATTTTTAGCCCCATTGTTTTTGTGAACCATGATAGGATCAAAAATTCAGGTCGCTTACGGGAACCCAAAGGTCTACTGTGGACAATCAATTGTGTTCTGTGCACTGTGTTCAATGAATGTTCTTTGAAAGCTACTCGCAGTAGTTGGCATGCACGTTTCGAAGACGAAAAATCTGGTCTCTCAAATGAGCCTCGGAGGAAATCCTATTTAACAAAGATCGATGTTGACGAAAAACATTTTCTAGTGGAAGCCGATTTGTCTTAAAGCACGTGTGTGCCTGTACCCACCTAGGCAATATTTGAGTTAAGTAATTGAACAAACAAGTAAAAACGTTTACACACAATCGGTAGAACGCACAAATTGCTTTATTAACTTATTGATCGATGGTCACAAGCGACAACGTACAAAGGTTTGCAATTTCTTGCTTTGCAGCAATACGTACCTACTTTATATCAACGTAACATTTTTGTGGCAAAATCAAAATCAACATTTGCATGCGAAGTTATTTTGAAACCTAGGGTAAGTTAGTAAAATGCCTAGACTCCAGCCTCAACATTTACAGAGAAAATGCTAGAGAAGTGTACGCATGTGTCTTTATTATCTAATATATATATATATATATATATATATATATATATTTTTTTTTTTTTTGATGTGACACCATAGTTACAGTTTTATTTGCTTATATGCAAGAGGCAACAATTGTATCCTTATGAATGTGTACACCAGATAAATCAAGTGGAAACGTCACTATATATATATATATATATATATATATATATATATATATATATATATATAAGTCGACGCTTTCAATCCAATTTGAAAATTAATAATACATATACGTCTATAAATTATACCCGGATATAGATTCGATGGCCATGCCGTCACCAGATTAGGCGAGTAATCATCTTTGCGCATGACGATGCGCCTTACGAGTCCTGCTCGACAAAAACAAGAACAAAATACCCGTCCTGGATTACGGCCAGCTTCGTCTCTCTCGTCCTCACAACTTCTCTGTCTTTTACGACATCGACATGCATCATTTGTCGAGCGGCATGGGCAAGGCAGACATAATTAGCAAGGCCGTCGTCGTCATCGCCGGCATTGCTGCAGGCTTTACGTAAATGCGTACGTTCAAACTCACGCACATCGCCATAAGCTGTCAGGACTGTAAGCGGAACGTCAAGACAAATTACGGCGGCACCGTTGCTTTCGCTGCTGCTGCTGCTGCCGCCAGAGTCTCCAGGTTGTCGCCGCCGCCGCCACCACCGCCACCATCAGCCGGCGTGAGACCGGGTGGCCCGCCGTTAAATACGGCCGCCGCGGCAGCGGTTGTTGTTGTCGTTGTTAGCGTTCTCGTTAGCGGGCTGACGCCCGCTAAAAGCCGCTGACTCCTCGTCGAGTTGGTCGACAAGGAGCAGGAGGAGAATGAAAAGGACGACAGTAACGTCGTCGTCGTCGTTGTTCGTGTATTCAGCCGGCTGGGGACCGCCAAAAGACGCTCAGAGTCGAGGAGCAGTAGGCGGAGACGGGGAACGAAAAGGAGTAGGACGACGTTGACGTCGTTAGCGTCGCGCTGGCGGCCGCTGAAAGCGGCCTCTGATTCCAGGGCGGCGAAGACGCAGACGACAACAACCCCACCAATGACGACAACACAAACACACAATCAGCACGCAGCGACCAACTAACCAATAACGGCCGACATGGATCAACATTCATATACGCGTTGAACACACCCAGAGAAACATACTCGCACACTCACGTTGACATGCGCATGGCGGACTAGTGCACCAATGAATAATACACTGCCGACGACGTAGGACTCAGGATCACAATGAACCGTTATCGTCGTCTTTTTTCATTATCATCATGATCATCACTCTTATCGTGAAAAACATATCGGGCGGGATCAGGAACAACATTCGACAATATAACGGCAGCGTGGCCCAACGGCGTACGCGCGTCGTCGTTGTCGTCTGCTTGACAGATGGAGAGGGGGAGAGAAACAATTCGATATTTTATTATCATCCAGACATGCTGAACTAAACAGTGTGATTATAAGGTCTCTTAGGAAAGCCTATATATACTATAGGAAAGCCATCTACACTTGAACCGAGAGGTTTAGTGTCCGCTGGCGAAGAAAGACCTGATGGGGTGACCATTGCATTATGGTCACATGGGAATTCTCTAGCTTGGGATGCAACGGTTTCGTGCACCACCGCGGCTTCCTATTTACACCACAGCTTAGTTGAGCCGGGGTGGGTGGCAAAGCACGCGGACGCCAGAAAACGGGTTAAATACGCTGGACTGGAAACAAGATATACTTTTGTGCCTATTGCCATGGAGGCGCTAGGACCAATCAGCAACGGAACCAAAGCATTTCTCAAAGATTTAAGTAAGCGAATTCAGGAGGTCACAAGCGACCGAAGAGAGGGTCAATTCTTGAGGCAAGCGTTGGGTTTGACCGTTTGCAGAGGGAACGCGGCATCTATTTTGGGCGCCATGGAGTGAAATAATCATTTAAAGAATTTTCAATAATACGTTCAGACTTCACAACTGTAACATTGTTTAACATGTAATGAATATAATAATAATAATAATAATAATAATAATAATAATAATAATAATAATAATAATTATTATTATTATTATTATTATTATTATTATTATTATTTATTCAATTTTTCAGTGTTTCCCTACAATTGTGGGATCTAAACGTGTACCCGCTTAGGCTCACCTCCGCTCCTCAATCTATAGAGCCGATGACAGCGGCGGCGTTTCCCCTACACACTGCGAGCGAGAGTTGCTGACGTAGAAACTCACCCTCGCGCTGGTCCCCCGTGTTAGCACTGATTTTGATACCTAGGTCTTTAAGAAAGATACTTGTGTTTTTGCTGATTGGGCCCATCGTTTCCATGACGACGGGTACGAAGTGGTATCTTTTCGCCAGGTCAGAGTATTTGCGTTTTTGCGATCTCAGCATGTTCGGCAACCCACCCTGACCGGGTAGCCATATGCATCAAGTATGACGAAGCCACTGTACATGATACCGTGGCATCCCATACCAGGCATTTGCCCTTAGACCATGGCGGAATGGTGACGCCGTCGGGTCTTTTGTCGTCTTCGAAGCTCAACCTGGGCTCTAGGGTGCTTGGTGTGCCGGCTCTACGAAAAGCCTTCTTTAAGACTGCGTTTATTATTATTATTATTATTATTACAATTGTGAGGTATGAACGTTTATGCCAGGTTTATCCTGCTCCGGTCGCTTTCTATCAATTCATGGCGCCTATGATGGAAGCCACATTTCCTCTACAAACGGCCAAAGACACCATCTGTCTCAAAAACATGGCCTCGCGTCGATCGCCCGTAACTTCTGCTATGCGTTTTCCGATATCTTTCAGGATTTATTATTATTATTATTATTATTATTATTATTATTATTATTATTATTATTATTATCACAAAAGTAATACGTAATATGGACAAACAGGCCGTTTGTAATGGTGATAGTAGAATAGTAAATAGATATCGCTAGCCAAGTGGAGTTTGTGATTATTATTACAGTAATCAGAATAATAATTAATTGTCGGCCGGGCAACGCATCGACCGACCGACCGATCCGCTGACAAAAGAAGATAATGTGATGAGACGGATGACGACAAATGCGGCAGAAGCAGCAGCAGCAATAACAACAGACTCATCAGCAACAGCATAGCCAACAACGCTGTTGTGAAAAACGTCGAACGCCACGATAATAGTGATCATGGGGCGATTATGACGATGATTGTGATGATGACGATGTTACTGCTGCCCGCCGTTCTCGCTGAACGGAATCAGGAGAAAATTAAAAATTAAACCGTGAAAGGCCGCCGCCCCAGCTTAATTGTTGCTGTTTCGTTAGACTGTTGTCGTTTTTGCTGCTTTATTGCTGTTGTTGCAACACATGCGGGCTGGCCAAGGCAAAACAGCAACAACAGCAACAACAACAAAAACGAGAACGACGACGACAACAATAACGACGACGACAACAACAACAACAACAACAACAACAACAACAACAACAACAACAACAACAACAACAACAACAACAACACAACAACAACAACAACAACAACAACAACAACAACAACAACAACAACAACAACAACAACAACAACAATAACGACGACGACGACGACGACGACAACAACAACAACAACAACAATAGCAACAACAACGACAACGACAACAACAAGCACACGCCATTATCATGAATTCCTCACCGACTAACAAGAATGCCATGCCAGCTAGGAAACGACAACAAGAACAACAACAGAATTACCACCACGACCACTGTCAGGATGATTATGATGCCCACAGAAATATCCTACTGCACATTAACGAACGGGTCCATCTTCGTCATATTATAGTAAATAAGTATAACAATGTACGTGTATATACATCCCGGAGACGAGACTTCAAGCTGGAACTCTGAATCCTGAATGGCCTGACCGAGAACGGCGGATGGATGAGACCGTAAAACACGGTAATTTGCATATTTGTCTCTCTAACGAAATATGCTTATTCATTTGTCTACACGATAAGTAGGATTGCATCCGTGCAGTTTAGCGCTTAGGATTATACTTCCAGTTACGATTTCCAAATTGAATTATTGTTAAGTCAAGTATGTGTGTGTTCTTGTATGCATGCATATATGTATATATACTAGTTGACACAATTCACCTTAAAATAGATACCTTTAAGTTAGAGCTTTGCTGGTATGTGGCTTGTGGCAACCGAACAACATGGCTTAGTGGCAAAAGCCTTTGCCTTACATTCGGGAGGCCTGGGTTCGAGACTTAGACCGGCCACTCCTAAATTGGTTTTTATGGTTCCCAATTTAAACTAGGTGAAAAATCGACCATGATCGGAAAAAAAGGGGAGCACAGATGTCTCAATAAAAAGAGATGGTGCATTATCATCCAACCCCCCGCCTATTAAGACTAATATATTAGTATTTGTTCGATTCGACCATAGTTGCTACTACTTCATTTATTTTGTTTTCGTTGTTGTTGTTGTTTCTATTGCTGTGTTCGACATTATTATTTTCACTTTGTCCTATGATAGACTTAGTCCCCGAACATACGCATTACGACGAATATCAATTTTCACACGGCTTGAAAACTTAATTTTTAGATCAAAAGTCGACACTGCCCTTAGCTCACCTTTTTCTACGCCGCCAGGTGCTTCTAAACGTAACTAGCTGCAACTCAAACTGCATTTATAGGTAATGTTTGTTCCGGACGTAAGCAAAGACATCCCACAAGAAACCAACTATTTTATGTATGCAGAAAATCTTAACGGGTATTGTCTGATTAAAAACGATGTACGTCAAAAACTGTATATGTATAATCGGTCGTGGAGGGTTTTGTTCGCCAGCCTAGGGGAAACAGAGGGTAATCTCTGTTCCAACTGACGACCACCTGGATGGCTAGCGGAGTTCACAAAGCACTTTCAAGTATTTGCAATGCATCGGACTCGACTTACTTTGTCACTGAGTTGACTAAAGCTGCAATGTTCGTTCGAATACCACCTTCCATTACTTTTTTAATTTTAAAATATCACACACAATTTGCAAATCCTTAGAAATATCGCCTTTAATGGGATATTGAGATATATAGGATTTTTTTTGACAGTTATTTATGGCAGCACGATCGCTGAGCATGGCTCAAAGAGATTTCGGTCAACTACCGGCAACACCCCGGTAGATGACAACCATATAACTAGTGCATTAGCTTTCCTTTCTTGTTAATAAGAATGCCGTTGGTTATGTTCAAGTTTCCCGGTCTCCGTTGTGTCAATTCTTTCCTACTGCTTGCCTAGATACCTTATTTTGAGAGACAGCAATTTGCGGGTTGAGTATAAACGTCTAATATACTAGTTCTAGTACAAGGGATGTGTAGAGGAAGTGGAATAAACGAATCGATTGATAGTACGCAGTTAGATACGAGTCAAAACATGTGTTCTCGAACCTCCACTGCTTAGGCTAAATCATGTTATAATGTTTTTCTATGCAAACTTGAATGATATTTACAGTGGAAGGACAGTTTAAGCAAAATCAGGTGTTCGAACGAAAGATGTCAAAAGTCTAGTAGTCTATTTTGAGGGTACAACGACAACGTGGTTCAGAAAGAGAACTAGATTAGTTAGGCGGCTAAGGTATGGCCATATATATATGTATATATATATATATATATATATATATATATAGAAAATATTATGATAATTTATTAATCATTTACAATACGTTTGCACACTTGGCAGTGCTCGCCTTAATAAAAATGATGGTAAAAGGGTGTCACGTGAAGTTAAGATCCAGCTGTCCGTGTCCTTGCTTGTTGGCAGCCCCCGCTCTTATGGACTCGGTGTGAGCGGTATATATATGTACATTTCCCGCTAATCTCAGAATAGAGACTTAAAGGCATTTTCTATTCCCTTGAGCGTTTCTATTGTGGTTTTGCTGTAGTAGTGTTTGTTGTTGCTGTTATTCCTGCCATTTTTGGTATGGTTATTATTGTTGGCGGCGGCGGCGGCTTCGTTGTTATTATTACGAAAACAATCACTGTTTTCTTTGTTAACGCTTCGTTCTTGTTGCTGTTAATAATCGTGTTGTTTCTGATGGTGGCGTTGACGCGGCTGACGCTTTCGTTGTGCTGCTCGGTGTTGCGTCGCGCCCGTCTCGTAGTGTTGATTTGCTCGTCGCCTGACTTGGTAGCAGCAGCACAGACTTGCGTACGCAGAGAGGCAGGCGCGTTCCGCCGAATCCGCCTGACCCTCGGCACCGCGTCTCGTCTGATTCTCGCGCATCGCATATGAAACGCTTGTGTGTTCAATACACTCGCCTCGTGTCGGTTTTGCTAGATTTAATTATTCCAGACACCGGTATTATTTCTTCCCGGCGTATCGGCGCCTGCCGACTGAGCCCGTTGTACGTTTGCTGCTGCTTCGTTGATGTTGCTGCTGCTGCTGCTGTGGCCGCCAGAAAATTAGATAATCACAATTATCATATAAATAAAAATGATCATAAATATAATACGCATCATCATCATTATCATCATCGTCACCGTCGTCACCGTCGTCGTCGTCGTCGTCGCCATCACCACTGTTGCCATTATCAACATCAACACCATTATGATTATGATTGTTGTTGTTGTTGTTGTTATTATGGTCATGACCATAATCCTTAAAGCGCAATCGTCACTGTCACGACGACAACGACGACGACAACGATGCTGGCGGGTTCGTACAAACGAGACGGTCATAACAATTACGTCTTGTCTCTCTCTCTCTCGCTCGATCTCCCTCTCTCACTGTTCGCTATTTCGCACTCACCATTTCTGCTGCATAGATACTCTGTAGTATCTAGCTGCTCGGTGTCGTTCGCGGTCTTTCTGTCGGTGGTATCTGGGCGCGTTCGTCGTCAGTCAGCTCTGTCGGCGGCGAAAGGTCTCGGTATCTCGCCAGCGTCTAATGCGGACAGCGGAGCGATCTAATGAACATCAATCGCAGCGGGGAGAAGGGATAGAGGAAACAAGGAGAGAAAAAGAAGGAGGAAGAAACAGTCGGTGCTAAGCTGCCGACATTATGACGGTGATTACCGTGGATTCGCTGCGACAGCGGCACCGCGGATACGTCAAGCCCTGATATATATATATATACAAGGCGAGCACTGCCGAGTGTGCAAACGTATTGTAAATGATTAATAAATCATCACAATATTTTCGATATATAATGTATAAGCATGAACACCCATCGTACAATCGCATTGTAAAACAAATATCTGAATTAAACGGGATTTTATTAGGTCTGCACTACAGGTGACCCGTCGAACTGGTCTTAGATTGTATCGGTGTTTGCTCAATTATTCCATAACAGCTGGTGCAAAATGCTTGATGCACACCGGTCGTAGTTGTGTAAGCCACAGTGGTGTAAGTCTCACAATCCCAGTAATCTCCAGTATTCTGTTTTGCGTCTTTTCAAGAGCTTGGCAGGTTGGGGAACTCCCCCTCTTCTTGGGCTCTGAGAGTGTCAGCCGTCGATTCTAAGAGAGTCGCTCCCACTTAGTATTAAATACGGCACAACGTTCGTGGCAGTGCCTTACCTCGTCAGCCTCTCCAGAGTTTTATTTGCGTCCTAAGGGGGGGTCAGTGTTTCCAAATGCGGTGCAGTTATTTTGCTATTGAACAGCCACAGCGGCCTGTCTGAAGTTTGTTGTTCCTCATGTCTTAGTTTTTGGACCACACGTCCAGAGACTGTGCTGCCAGCGTGGCCAACTCAGACTTAGCACTTCTGTCCAAGACGCCCACAACACAGCTTTCTCAGCCTAAACCTCACGCTGGCGACCATTTCCCTTCGAGCAAGGCATTCCCTACAAGATCATTTCCTACCTCAGTCGGACAAGACACACACTTCTCTTAGATTACCAGTTCCGACCTCGTAATCTAAGAGAAGTGTGATGTATATTTTGGATCTCCACCTTACATGAATACGAGGAGTCCCTCGGACAACTAAACCTCATCATGAGTATCCGCGGCCATATATATATTTACGTAAAACTATGCGCGCAATGGTTCAGCATTTGATAACAGAAGCAACAATAAAACCATAACAAGCGCAGTACAGCAAGCTTCAGCAGCAGCAATCAAAACAACTAAAATAATACCATAAAATAACAAAATACAGCACATCAATAACAATATCAACGACAATAATAGCTCCAACTGCGACGACCATAGCAATAAAGACTGTTAACAACAAGCCGGCGATAATAAGTTACGATTTTAGACACAAGAAGACTGGCGATCAGAGTATCAATAAAAACCATAATCGTACCAAATTCACCAACACAGATGATAATATAGAAAATAGCTGCGACAACAGCAACAACAGTAAAAACAGCCACAACAATAACAAGAACATTCAGCTATCCATAGTCGTGATATCAGTAGTGTAAAAATTTGAACAAAACGTGCAGAGAAGATAAATGTTACTTGTCATACTCGAGATAACGCCATCGTGGATCGATCTAATATTGGTACCCCTTTAGAATTGAGATTGTATTGTTCTTTTTAAATCGCAGTCTGGTTGTATGGTGCGAGTAAAAACCTAATAATGTTGTAGTACTATATATATATATATGCATATTGAATAGGCGATAGTGATCTTGCAGGGCAAGCAAAAAGATCCTCGTCCGCCCATGCGCTGGGAAGTGTCACGCACCTGATTCATTCGCCACGACGCAGTAATTACGTGTTGAGCTAACTCTCACGATCTGTTGTCATTACTCGGCCTTTTGCGAATACGATTACGTTCTAAAATTGCCATTTGATGGGTGTATAGCACGTGGGGATAGTAGAAGCGCGAAATACGCATATTCTAAGCCTAAGCCTTTTGCCTGGTGAAGTTGGCGATGCTGTTAATACTATTTCTAATAGTGCTATTTTTACGTACTAGAACTAGAGGCAATAAAATTACCTCTCTCTATCGGGATTCGGTTGTCATTACAGATGCGGCGATGCTCGATCTTATATCGGGGTTTGTTCTAACAGGTGCCAACAACAGGCCAATCGTCAGTAATCTCTTCATCGGCATGCTTACACTGTGTTATTTTTTCTCTTCTGTGCGTCATACATAATCATAATCATCATAGCCTGCCATCAATGATGGCCTGCCGATCTCCACCTTTCTACCTGAGGTTGAGGTCTTGTCGACGGGAGTCGGCCGTCTCTTGCAAACTCCCTTATTCGCTTGCCTTCATTCTCTCTCTCTCTCGGGATTTCTTTTTATTGAAGACTATTTTCGGAGCAGTCACCACTCCCCGCTGCTGTCCTTGCTGATGCTGTTTCAATCGTCGTTGAATTCTGAGACCCATGGTCGCCAGGCCGCTCAATAAATGGCGATAGTAATGGTGGTGGTAATGGCGGCTATGATATCTCTTCTTATCGTCCTCCTCCACAAAAGCCAAACATCAATCATTGCTGCCATTATTAGCACTGTGGCTGCCGTCGTCGTCGTCGTCGTCGTTGATGTTGTTGTTGTTGTTGTCGTCGTTGTTGTCGTTGTTGTTGTCGTTGTTGTCGTTGTTGTTGTTGTTGTTGTTGTTGTTGTTGTTGCGGTTGTTGTTGTCGTCACAGTTGCTGCTGCTGGAGTCGTTGCTGTTGTTATTGCTATTATTGTTGTTGTAGTTGTTGCTGCTGCTGCTGCTGCTGCGGTGGTTGCTGTCATCATCGTCAGCTGGCGTCGCGGTGAACGGCTGAAACACGACTTAGACGAATGATGACCACTGACAACGAGCCGTTTACCGAACTCATGACGGCCACCATCCGTTCTGCCACGCTACACTCTTGCTGCTGCTGCGGCTGTTGTTGTTGTTGTTGCTGCTGCAGCTGTTGTTGTTGTTGTCGCTGTTGTTGTTGTCGTCGTCGTCGCCGCCGCCGCCGCCGCCGCTGTCGTCACCGCGGTCAACGACGAGCAAGCTGATGATAGTCATGATGACGACAATGCCATGCTGCTGATGATGATGACGACGACGATAATGCCATGCTGCTGATGATGACGATGCTGCTGCTGTTGTTGTTGTTGTTGCTGTTCTCGCTGTTGTCACTCATACTCTTCCTCACCACCATCATCATCATCATCATCATCGTCATCATCATTATCATCATCAATAGCAGCTGCTGCAGCAGCAGCAGCATCATCCATTGCCACCGTTGAGCCCCGGTGTGCTGCTGCTGCTGCTGGCTGGCTCGGGGGCGGCGCTTACGCCGCCTCGGCCAAACATCGGGGCGGAGCCTCACCGCCGCCGCTGCTGCTGTCACCGCTATGGCCGCCGCGTGGCCCGACGACGACGACAACAGCCGCCGCAGCAGCAGCAGACGCAGCTGCTGTGTCGGCGGCGGCGGCGGCGGCATTGGCGGCCGCTAACAGCGGGAGCAGCCGATTGACCGAGCGAGCGACCAACAAACAGACTTGGTTGCCGTTGTCCGCTGCTCCCATCTGCAAGCCGACGAGACACGAACGAAGAAGAAGAAAGGACGGAACGCACGAACGACGAACGAAGCAAGGCATGAAAAAGAGGTGGTGAGGCGGCAGCGGCTGCTGTTGTTGTTGTTGCTGGCGCCGCCGCCGCTGCTGCTGTGGGTACCGCTACTATCGCGAGAAGCCGGCTGCTTGACTCGCCATACTACAATTGCCACCGCCGCCGCCGCCGTTACCGCTCCTGCTACAAGCTTTAATACTACTACTACTACTACTACGACTACTGCTACTACATCGCTATAACTACTGCTGCTGTTGTTGTTGTTGATGATGCTGGTGCTGCTGCTGCCGCTACCACCGGCGGTTGTCATCAGCGCCGCCGCCACCGCCGTCGTCACCGCTATTGCCCACTTAGGAGAAGGAATGGCCAACCCAGCGGATGAATAGACAGTCAACAACAGCAGCAGCAGCAGTAGCAACAATCACAACAACGACGACAACAACAACAACAACAACAACAACAACAACAACAACAACAACGACGACGACGACGACAACAACGACGACGACGACAACAACAGCAACACCACCACGTACAGCGACAGCTACCATGAGCGACTGAGAAACACGACGAGGCGGGCGGGCATCAGATGACTACGGCTGCCGGCGCGCCATTGCCGTCGCCGCCTCCGCTGCCACCCACTGCTGCCACTGCCGCCGCCTCCGCTGTCTTAGCGGCCGCCACCGTTGTCTCTTCCGACGCCGCTGCCGCCGCCGCCACCGCCGCCTTTGCCGAGCTGCTCAGCGACGGCGGTTCCACAAGTCTTGTTTAGCGGAGCCGTCTGCGCGCGCTAACCGCGTGCGTGCAGCTACTACGACTACTGCTACTAAAAAAGCTACTACTACGACTACTACAACTACTGCTACTACTACGACTACTACTTACACGGGCGCCGCCGCCGCTGCTGTCGCCACCGCCGCTGCTACTCAGCTTGCTGCTGCTGCTACTACTGTTGCTGTTGGTGTTGTTGTGGTGGCGGTGGGTTTATGGTGGCGATACGGTGACGGCCGCCATCGCCGCCGCCGCCGCTGCTGCTGTTGCCGCCACCACAAGCGCGGGCGGCCGACCGGCCACCACTCGCGAGCTCATTGCTGTTGAGTGACGAACTGGCTGGCTCTGGCTGTCACATACAGACAGATGGACACATAGATAGCGGCGAACTCACTGAAGACCACTGTGTGGGTGCGTGGGTGGGCCTGTGTGAACCTGTGTGTGTGTGTGTGTGTGAGGGCCTGTATGTAGATAAGTGTGTGAGAGTTTGTGACTCTCTGTATGCATGTATGGAAGTCAGTGAGTCAGTGTGTGTAGGCTAGTGGGTGTGTGTGTGTGTGTTTGTATGCATACTCACTCGTGCAGTGCACATGCGCGCCCATGCATGCACGGGCGCAGGCGCTCTGTTTGCCACCCAACCTGGCGGCCGAGCACCGGGCCACCCAACCTGGCGGCCGAGCGCCGGGCCACCCAGCCCGCAGCTAGCCAGCATCTTAGTGCCGTATCTTTTGTGGCGTGGATCATTGCGGTGCCGTCATCGTCGCGAAGCGATCAATCCATATTTGTTGATTGATAGACACAACCCACCAGCCCGCATCTCGCGGAGCGTGCGGGACGTAACGTGCAGCCGCGTAACGATCACGTACGTCTCAGTGCCAAGGCAAACCAACGGAAGAAACAAAGGAAACGACAAGAGCAACAACAACAACAACAACAACAGCAACAACGAGTAGTAGTAGTAGATTTATTAAAGAAAAAAATCTTAAAAAGCGCCGAAGGGCAACGCGTAAAGAAGACGCAAATCACGAGTCGGTCACGAGGACAACATCAGTTTCTCCATCTCACCTTCTCCCCATCAAGCAACGAATTGTACCCTTAAGAAAACAACATCGACCCGCCAAGAAACAACGAATTGTGTGTCTCTTTCTCTCTCTCTCTCTATCTGTCTCTCTGGCCGACATGTTTTAAAACAACCGAATGCGAATTACCTTGCTAGGCCAACGCCAAACCTGAAGAACAAGAAAACCGGCCATGAACACATCTACGAATCTACCGTCGTCTTCATGTCTACCGCGTTCGTTGCCGATGTTGCTTCGGAAGACAACGCTGTTGTTTCGTTGGCAATCGTTGGCTTTGTTATTCGTCGCTGGCACCTACAGCGCGTTTACTAACGTTAGCGCAACGGCCGCCCGGCCAGCTCCGCTAACGATTGGTTAACAAGTCGAGAGTGTACTAGTTATTACATTGACGAAGGCGTATCATCGGCGATTCGACGAAATCTCGATAGCTCCAGTTCCAAAAACAACAACAACAACAGCAGCGGCAGCAACAGTAACAACAACACCGATACGCGGCGGTTGGTTATTTGTCGATAGTAATGGTCGAGTTGTTCGGCTGGAAGTGCCACAATTAATCACTACTTTCCGGCTGGAAGCGCCACAATTAATCACCACACTACAAACGTCCAGTCCACGGGAACGCTTGTGGCATGGCGTGGTGAACACTGTGTGCAGGCGCGTGTCTCCGTACATCAGATATCTACTCTCTAACAAAGCTGTGCGCGAGCTAATTCATCAGAGTGACCAATAAAATGATCAGGCAATCAATGAGTGGAGGATGCGAATAAGTGAGAGTGAGAGGCGGTGTGTCTATTGATCTGATTAGGAACCTTAACGGAACTTGAAGGAATTGATTGACAACGTCCGCAACAGTCTCGCCACCACTTAAGGCAAGAGCAGCAGTATATTGGTAGAGAGGACGTCGTTGACGACAACGACAACAACTGCAGGACGACAACAACAACTGCGGAAACAACCGAAACAACACTATCTGTGAAAACAACCGAAAGAACAGCACAAGCAACAACAACAACAACAACCAGAGCAACTATAACACGACATGCAACTGAACGACATTATCAGCAGCAGCAAGCAGTAACTGCTGAGGCCTGCTACCTCATCTAATTAATCACATCTGGCGCCGAATATATAGATACCCCAGGCTCAGGCCGTTTGCCGTGTGTTCGTATGCGAATTTCGATCAAGAGCATTCATGCACTCCGAGCGTTCCGACAGGCGGGGAGGATGCACAGCAGGTGACTGAGCCGAATCTCGACCAGCTCTGAAAAGGTGCGCGTGAAACCCGCGCGTGTTGCGAGTAGTCAAGACCAGACGCGCACCAGAAGAGGTTTTGTACGTGATGTGTTGCTGATCCTTCATTGCCGTGCTGCTTGTCCATCCCGCCGTACTTAGGGCCGTTGCGGTGACTTCCTATTACTCCAAAACAATAAGTGCGTAAGTTACGCCGGCAACAACAGCAGCAGCAGCAGTAACCGCTGAGCCACGCATTTGATTCGCATGAGTCGTGAAGGTGCATGAGTGTGCAGAACTTCAGTCATCGCCAGCCTTCGGGCGTCACTTCAACATTTTATTCTTCTTCTTCTTCTTCTATTCTTATCTATCGATTATCATCAGCATCATCATCATCATCAACCCGCTTTCTCATATCTTCAATATAGCGCCGAAATGGTTACATACGTGTAAAACACCGATGACGACAATTGGTTTACTTAACTGGCCAATGATTAACTGGCGTATTAACAAAACGAATAGCAGAGGCAAAGATCGACTGCGGCAATTGTCTATGGTCACGTACACACAAACATACATAGTGCGTATGATTCTAGCTATTCGCACATGTCTACATCTATGGATACTCGTATGTGTATAGCGGCCACGGAGAGAACGAGAAATTAAGAAAGAGAGAGAGAGAGACAATAATCGGCGAACAGGCTAATTAAACGCCAACATGCACATTCGATCGCGATATTGGTCGACCTGTTGTCACGTTGCTGTTGACTGTTGGTTAATGCTGTTATCGTCGTTGTTGTGGTACTCGTAGCATCAGTAGTAGTAGTAGTAGTAATAGTAATAGTTATTGTTAAACATGTTACTACTACGGCTACACCATAGTGCAGTTATTCATTTATCTGCTGTTATCGCGTTGTTAACTACGTCAACTACGAACTGTATTGCAAATTGTGCGGACCAGTGGGTGGTCCGATCCTGTTGCTGCTGACGAGGTCCTCGAGCGTGTGAGTGAAGTTAAACAGACCTGTGTCGCCGTATTGTGTGGTTGGTGTCGGATTTGTGGACGCACGGCGAGCTAACGCAAGCCGGCCCACCATGTTGGAGGCAGACTCGAACTCTGGGGGGATGGCGGCTGTGGCCACCGCTGTGGTCGTGTCGTCGCCGCCGCTGCCGAAGGACAAAACGCCCTCGAAAAGCTCCTTGACGTCTTCATCGTCGACATCACTAGCATTACCACCATTATCGTCAGCTTCACCATCACCATCCTCCCCATCATCATCATCATCGTCGCCGCCGCCGCCATCGTCCTCATCACCGCCGCCACCACAACCACCTCTAGCGCCACCATCAGCAGCGTTACCGTCTTCGCCTTCGTCGACTTCGCCGAGCGCTTCGCGTACCTCGAGTCCCGCCCTGCACGGGCCATGCGCTACCAACCCGACGAATCTGTCGGCGCGCGCCAAAGACTTCAGCATCGATGCGCTCATCCTTCGACGGCGCGGCCGACAACAGCATCATCAGCATCATCACCACCATAACCATAATCATAACTATCATCCCCCTAACCATCAGCACCAGCAACAACCCGACTCCAACTGCGACTCTTGTCCATCTGTGCGGGATCGCGACTCTTCAAGCAAAAATCCTGCTTCAAATTCGACGATGGCTTCGATGGTCCCAACTGCTTGTCAAATGCTCGGCCTCGGTAAGTTGTGCTCGAGAATTTTCGAAACATGTTCTCGTTACTCCTATGGCGACGTGTTCTTGGATCAAAGCTTCGAAGAGCGAGAGAGAGAGACGTGCATATATGTGTGTAAATGCACGATGACAGTATACTTAAATACTGTCCACGTGCGTTTATTTGAACTGTAGGAAACCTTACTAATATATATATATGATTTATAGTATATATTATTATATAGTAATTATATATAGTATAGATTAGATATATATATAGATATTAGATATAATAATATATATCTATATATATATATATATAATAATTATAGATATCTAATTATATATATATATATTATACTATGGTTCTTCTGGCTTACCATGTACTACCAACATTTCAGCTAAAGCATTTATTAATTCAAGTGTATAAATTAGTGTTTATATATATGATTAAAACGGCTC
The DNA here is from genome assembly GCA_003439945.1 of Dermanyssus gallinae. Lineage (NCBI taxonomy): Eukaryota > Metazoa > Arthropoda > Arachnida > Mesostigmata > Dermanyssidae > Dermanyssus > Dermanyssus gallinae. The sequence continues at coordinate 371,693 of QVRM01002238.1, forward strand.
TATACAACTAGTTGACTCATAAACCTGATAAAAACGTAGCACATAAAGATTACGTAGCCCGAGATTGGATGTTATCCGCTGTAAGCAGTGATAACAGACACATGCGACGGCCGTATCTATACCGATTACTGGTTGTATTATGGTTAGCAACATACGTTACCAGTTTAAGATTTAACACAAAGTGACACATTTATAACACCAGCGATATACCGGTACATGGCAAGCGTCTAGACAGCCCAGGTTAACAAGAAACACGTATCAGATATTTAAAGAAACAAATAAGGTCACAGCAGATACAGCGAAGCGGCGTTACAATAGAAGTAACGGGGTTACGCAGAGGACTTCGACAGAACTTTGGATCGCTTAGCAGTGACTAATTACCGTGTTAGTAGTAATTCACGTTAGTTTAGCTTTAATCAACTCGAACATCAACCCGACACCTTTCGTGGGCATGATTCACCGGGCTCGTCAAGCAAGGTGTTTGTTATATGTGTGTCCCCTCTGGTGGCTATTTTCTATGGAGCCAGCACTTCCTGCTGTTTCCTGCGCGAAATTGCCCTGTCGCCCGAGTCGCGAGAGTTCTTCACAACACGCTCAGAATGTTAAAAACCACTGTTTCGGTTTCACTTTTGGCGCGACCAACCACAGACAAGCCTACGTTATTCTTTCAATCATTATATCGGCTACCATATTCAGGCCACGTAAACACACGCGATAGGCAGTCATTCGCTGACCTAATGACTCATAATGTGAGACCGTTGAGCCGTTAAATTGTAGCTGTTTGTTTTAATTTGCGTCTATCTTAGATGCAGTTCTTTGCTCGTAAAGCACCTACGTAGTTGTGCATACGCATATATATATATATATCATCGTCACCAAAATAACCTTTTGATAGGTAGTAATTTTGCGTAAGGTTGACTTACAATTGTAGACACACCGAAATTGCGTTCCTTTTTACAGTAGTTGTTGACGTTGTGTCGCGTTCCATAGGCTGATTGGAGGACGTGCCACCTGTCGATGTGGATTTGTCCACAGTTTCTGCATACGCAATCATGCAATGTCGGGCTGAAAACAGTATTATTTTGATGATTTCCGTTCCATATAGAATACGTTCGTGCCATTTTGATGATAACCAGGTTATGTGAGTTCTTAAAGCGTTTTTAGATTTGCCTGCACCCTTCCAGCATTCCGTTTTAGAAGCGGGCTCACATAGCTCACCCTAGCATTTGGCAAACAAAATGCGTGTCGCGTTTCTCTCGATAATCAACAAATTGCATTCTGACGTCATCTTGGAAATATATATATATATATATGTGTGTGTGTATTTGTAGTCCTATTCCTTGTGTAGTGTTTAGATATTCCTGAGTTCGATTGGCAAGGAATGTACTCGTAATATTCTTCTAGTTCATGATTACCAGTCTAGAGGTTGCTTTTGCCAATGCGGACCATTCGGTTGTGCGTACACTGACATTACTATTCCACATTTGGCGGTTTCCCCAGTGGTGTCAACGATGGCTTCTCTATTCCAGGTTTTTTGGGAGGGTAAAGTGATCGCTGGTGATCACATTATACCATATTCGAATAAACTTTTTGGTATAAGCCTCTGTTAGTTACCGCATGTGTTCTACAGTCCATAAATGGCATTTATCCGCAGTTGAAAAAATCCTTTAACTATATACCTGACTGAATATATTGCGTTGGTCGCATTGCAATGTATGAGCTATCGTTCTTCTAATCAAATCAATAACCATATATCTGCCTAGTCTTCAACATGATCCATATGGACTCTAGACACACACATATATGCGTCTTGTTTTTTTCGTTTAGCAAAAACATTGCTGTGCTGTAATATCCTATCCATTTTCTTAGATCATTTGTCATCATATTTCATTGGGTATCTATATGTAAATTTGTAGATTTTAATCTTAAATCCCATTTTGCAAACGGCAGATTGACGATTTACCGTCAGCCGCTTACCAGTGAGCAATGTCTACCTAGGTACATCGTAATAATATTTTAACTCTTTGTGCCACAGAACGAGTTTATCAGATTGTCACCTATAGGGGGAAATATTGCAAGCGAGAGACGGAAATGCATAGATAAAAAGAGAAGGAGACAGGCAGAGAAGGAAGTGAAGTCAGATAGCAGGCAGACCGAAAAATCTCGAAGGATTACTGCACCGGTACCAACCATCGTGCCATAATTCTCAGTCAGTAGGCTGGCTTGACATCTGGTTGCTTCACGGTTACTGCATGGCAACCACCACCAATCACATTCGTACTAATATTGGGGCAGAATCCGCGTCTTTCAACGCTTCTGAACGCTTGCAGTTTGTTTTTTGCAATGGAAACCCAAGCGCAAGGGCGGCGGAATAGAGTATCGTGTCATCATTCTACGACATCCATGCGTTGCGTCCCGCGTACTATCAGTCACCACGTCGTCCATTACTAAGCTGCCATTTCGATGTTCACAGATTAGCGTTCATAGATGGCCTCATTCCAACGCATCAACGAGGCTAAGATTGGTTCTTGCAGTTCCTTACAACCGCTCTCTTTCTGTGGATAACGGCGCCGGCTATTGCCACACGAATGCGTTACCCTCTTCTTACCTAGTATGATCGTTGTGCTGTATTTAAGTCAACTCAAACGAACTGATTCCCTAATAATAATAATGATAGTGTTGAGTAGTCACTTACGCGTAGGCAGTGATAATACTAACAATATTGTAAATATCATGTATTTAGTATATTAGTACATATACCTGTACATATTAGTACAAATAAGCCCCTTTAAAAGTGGTACTATTATTATTATTATTATTATTATTATTATTTGCAAAGAGGTGAGCCATTGCAGGTAGCAAAATCCTTGTTAATCCGTACCGTGTGCTACTACGAGTTCAACTAGCTTTACTATCACTGTTGTCACTTCGTTGCTACGACTATGTACATCACAGAGTGCCATGACTGTTGTTGTTGTTATTCTGGCTGTTGTTGTTGTAGCTGCTATTGTAGTCATCATCCTCAATGCACTTACTGCTGCAGTTGTTGTTGTTTACTGCTAGGGTATCACTGCGGTCTTTGCGGGTGATGATCATGATGGTGACGATAATAATTATGATGATGATAAGTTGTTGCTGCTGCTGCTGCCGTTTTTGCTGTTTTTATTATTGCTGTTGTGTTTTGCTTTTTTGGTTTGTTGCTGTTTTGAGCGCCGTGTTTAGGCTCTTCTCGGATAAGCGTAACATCTCTCTAGCTGATTTCCTATATCTTTCAGCTTCTTTTTCTTTCTTTATCTCTCTCCTTCTCTCTATCTCTCGCTCCCTCTCTCTCTCTCTCTCTGTCTCAGTCCCTTTATGTCTCATTGACTTCATTTCTCCATGCCTTCCTCGTTGCGGTGAAGATTTGGGGACGATTTGACGTGAAACGGTCGCTGTCGTCACTGTATGTACTTCAAACGATTGCCTTTCCCAGCTTTCAACGTTGTTGCTCGCGTCGTTTGCGCCGGCCAACCCAAACACAAAGGGTCATTTCGGCGTGTGGCAAAACACTTCGACGGCTGACCGTGTTCATCATTTACTCGATCAGCTCAATTCGACTCAACAAAACCACTACCGCCGCACTCGTCTTCTTCTCCTTCTGCTGCTGCGTCTCCACACGACGCATACGAGCTTCTGAAGACCATGGATTCAAGCGTTGTTGTTGTTGATGATGTTGTTGTCGTCGTCGTCGCCGTTGTCGACGCTGATCTGTGCCTGCGTTCATCAGCCGCATCTTTGAAGTTTGGCCGGCGATTTAGCGTGTTACAGCATTGTTTTACGGCGAGAGTCTCTTCTTGGCACCCGTATCGCTTTTATATGTATGTATATATATATATATATATATATATATATATATATATATATATATATATATATATATCTGCATGAATCTGTTTCTCGCAGCAACATCATCGTAATCAACATTTAAGTAGTGACGGTAGCACGCCTGTGCTAAAAAAAAGAAGTTGCCTGCCTTTGTTTAGAAGAAGCCAGCGAAGAGAAATTGACCTGAGATCGTCTAGCTTCGCTGTTGGCACAGATTCCAACCGAAATCGTACCTGCCTAGCCATGAAACAAACACCTTGCTGCAAAAGAAACCAACACGCTATACATATTCAGTCTTTGTTCTTGCTACACATTGCTACTGATTCCTGAGACGTAAACTGTTTCCATGTTGGTAATTGATTTCAACGTATCGCCGTTGAAGTGTAACAACATTCGGTCGAGTTGCTGCGAATTCGGAGCAGCTCTGTACTGGATTATACTGGCAGAGCAGCTTGTCTGCATACAAATCCTCTAAACTGCGGCTTCTCCCTCCTAAACTCCATGAGACGAAAAGAGTGTCAAAGGGAAAGGGGGTCGAAGCCAGAGATAGCTTCAATGAGACGTACTCAAGCAGGCCCGTTCGCGTAGAGTTTTCAATACGTTTGGTAATTGCTATACCCAGAGGGGTTTATGCTCCCGCAGATCAAGTGCGGCAAGCTGGATGTTGCTTAAAGCGTATCTCTAGCAAAGCGGTTTGCTACTTTGCTTCCGAGAGGATATAAAATTGCGGGAGCTTTCCATTAGCAATGTGGTATCTCACAAAGTAACAACTGGCCCGAGTAGTGTTAGAGCCATTTAGCCGGCCAAAGATAACGACATATTCTTAAACCGCCGACTAAATGGGTTGAGAAATGTAAGGCCGTTTTCTATGATTGCTGCTTACGGTTATATAAAACTGACTACAGCCGATTTCAGCTACACGGGCACCTCTCTTTACACGAATGAAAACTACCTTTCTAGTGGCTAGTGTGTCGATCCTTGGCAACTTCAAAATTGTCTTCACAAAATGTGAAAATAAGATTGCCGGCCCGCACCATATATATATATATATATATATATATATATATATATATATATATATATATATGTAGGTTGTTTCAGAATTCGCTTAACAAACAGTTTCATTTTGTGAGAATTATTTTTAATACAACATTTGTTCTGCTTTAAGCTAACGTAGAATGCAATACAGATGCAAACTTTTCTTCCAAACACACAGGTATGATTGGTTTGTCTATAAGATGACTGGGACTCTCGCAATTGCAGATTTAGTGAAGACACGACAGAACATAAAGCTCGATACGACTGTTTTTGGTAATTTCGCTATCGCTTCCAAAGAAGACTTTTCTGCTATCTTGTTTTATTAAATATGTATATGTGATTTTTGCCGAGCTGTACTAGACCTTATTCTTGGTTTGGCGAATTCTCATTGGGTATCGTTTCTTAACAAGCACACGTATTATATACGCTCATAGAAACTGGGCATAGGATACATTGATTAGATGTTCGTATGCAATCATGCCAGGTCTTGCAGATTTTCGGTCCTGCTCTTATACTATTATGTTTTGTATTTCTTCCTTGCGAAAACATATATATAAAATTGTTAAAGAGCTAGGTACAAACATTTACACCGACTAATAAACTTCTACATATTTTAGCGCAAATCGATGCTGCGTGATTTACATCATCAACACGACAACTTACCGAGCAAGATGACTTAGTGGCAAGAGCCATTGCCTTGCATTCGAGAGGCCTGGGTTCGAGACCCAGACCGGCCACTTCTAAATTGGTTTTCATGGTTCCCAATTTAAACAAGGTGAATGCCGGAGTGAATTAAAATCGACCATAATCTAAAAAAACGGGGAGCACAGATGTCTCAATAAAAAGAGATGGTGCATTACAATCCCACCCCCATTAAAAAAATTACTGAGAGCCACCCGTAATCTCGAAATAAAAGCTGTCTCATACAACACGAAGTCTAATATATGCGAGTCCAAAACTACGACAATAGCTTCTCTACAATTCCTGGCAGAACTGAAGAGCAACATATGCTTATGACGTAGGCGGATCGGCAAGTTCTAGCACTTATAGTAACTTTACCGTTAGAACGATTAGTTGAGATTATTAAAAACATCTTAAAATATTTAAAAAATAGACTTTTTTTATAAATTTGTATTAGAACTTTTCTATACGCCCTCGTGTGTATATATGTATTTGGATGCACCATATATATATAAATATATATATATATATATATATATATATATACACATATGCCATGCTGGCGGCGGACTCGATAATGATGAAGGCCGTGTGCTAATTGCCGTAATGGTAATAGTTAAATGATCACTTGCTGTCGTTCAGCCAAAAGCATACCAACTAGACAGAAAGTACGCAATCTGGTCCGCAGATCTGGATACTTTCTGCCATCGCAAAAGCCTGGCAAAGCTCAACGCTGCTATCTAGCAATAGATCAATGGCATTTACTCTCTATAGACACTAACACGGCAGCAGACACAACTGCAACTCTTTTAGGTACAACGCCCCTGTAATGGTGGTAACTCTGTTTCCACCATTGCGGTAGATAAACAAGGTCAACAGATTCATGTCAGTAGTTAGGCATGCCACGATACATGCCGGTTAGCATGTTGTTCACGTTGCACATATATATATATATATATATATATATATATATATATATATATATATATACGTAACTTAAATGAGGTATTGCTATTAACACAAATTAATCGTTATGTGGCATGATTTATGCCTTTCCACAATTGGCGTCGAATTATGCTGAGTTCAGCTTGGGACAAACGAGTCTTAAAGTCTGGTTACAAGAATCAACAACACTGTGCTCTTAATACGGAGGTGAGAATTTCTTAAGTGATTATGATAACAATAGTAATGCTATCACTACTGTGTAAATTTCTTAATTAAGCTGCTAGCCGTCGATGCAGCTGTGACTTGTTGTATTGCTTATAGGACAATTGTGTAGTGGAGTTTGCTTCCTGGGCTGCCGTGCTTTTCTATTGAAACAAAAGAGTTTAAGTTTGTCTGAAATACTCCGACGACGAAAGTTTGACCCAAATCACGAAGAAGCGTAAAGTGGAAAACAAAGTAAGTTGCAGTGGCTATGGAGCCGTCTGGCGATAGTCGAATCGTTTCACAATAACTGACAACTCTACATTCTCATACGTCTAACAACGAGTCCAATAGAGACGCACACTGATACATACTGTACACGGGTCTATACGGGTCTATATCTCGTATATGATGGGCGGTAATTGCAGCCGACTTTATTATAATTACTACTCTTACTGTACAGCACAGTATACGATCATACAAGGAAATACAACAACAGTTTATTTCTGCTGCTGCTGCTGGTGTTGCTGTTGCTATCTTGTTTCGTCCTGTTGTTACTACACTGGGTGCGTGCGGCGACACGTAACGAACGACACGTACAACCCCCGATGTCACGGGGGGTGACGAGATACATCACGTATTGGGGGTGCTGACGGAACGTGACGTTGATGTGCGTTTGAGCGAACGCGTTTGTATGTTTGGCCAACAACGGCCGGCCTTACAGCAGCCATTCGTGCATGGGGCGGATAACGGCTTGGACGCCCTTAACGCCTGCTGACCCATGCTGGAATGACCAGCTTGATGATGACCAGATTGATTAGTGAGATTTCATCATCGAATAATCATGTTCGCTTCTTATTCTATCTCTCCCTCACTTTCTCTGTCATTAAGGCGTGTTTAGGCCTAGGCGATGAAACGCAAGTGACAACGAATGAGGACAAAAACAAGGACCAAATTTCGACGACAGCTTTCACCATCACGACAACTATGCTCACTGTGCACACTCCTTGACTTTGCCGTAGACATCATCGCTTTTCAGCGCTGCTGTTGTTGTTGTTGCTATTGTTGTTTTCTTCGGTGTCGACGTTGCTCATGTCAACGACTGCAACACAGCTCTTGACAAAGAACAGCAGGCCACTAGATGGCCTACCCGCCGCGTTCGCTTGGCGACGACGACGACAACGACATAAACTGACATAAACGATTTCCACGAGGTGATTCTCGCCTTGCTTCATGCCGCCCTTTTGCATTGTTTCGTTGCGTGATGCGGATGCTTGTGGGCACGACGTTGCTGACATGAGATGAGAAGATGCTGCTGCTGCTGCTAATGCTGATGATGCTGGCGTTTGTGCCAGTGCTGATGCCGATGCAACTAATGACCACTGTGCTGCCGCTGCTGCTGCTGTGGCTAGCTATAGATACTGCGGTCGAACCGGTGGTCTCTGCTTGCTGTGTGCTGAGAACTGCGCTTTTTTCCCCCTCCGGCACCGGTGGCCTTCCTTCTTGACATCGCTGTTGTCGAAGTCGTGGTCTGTTCTATCGTCGGATTGTGGCGGCAGGCACCTCGTCGTTTCTCGTACGGTTTCGCTCGTCGTCACCGCGACAACAACAGCAGCAGCAACAAACAACATCAATAACAGCAACAACTGTAACAACAACAACAACAACAGCAACAAAGTGAAGATTTATGTTCCCGCAGTCACTGTCGACAACGCTGGCCCGCGCCGTATCTGCGCGTCGCATTGGTGGTCGCTACTGGCGATAGTGTTGTTGGGGCTGGATACAACGGCTAAGTAGCGACAATTCGCCTTCGATGTTCTCGACAGGCAGTTCTCGACACCAGAAGGATGAGGTTATTGGGACTAGTAGGAGAGTAAGAAGAAAAAAAAGGGCTGTTATATAAGCCATTTTCTTTCTCTCTATATATATAGCTATATATATTGTTTTTTTATAGATACATAGAGAGAGAGAGAGAGAGAGAGTAGAGAGAAAGGAGAGATAACTGGTGGAGACAAAAAGTCATATAGAACCGTGGCGTGGAAAGGCGTGGCTCTGGCATCGGCGGTGTGTTTTCCGTTCTCCTCTCCTGTATGCACTACTTTGCTGAAGTGATGACGAGATCGTCTGGGGTGGTGAACTCAGTGAATCAATGAACGACATCATCAATAACAACAACAACAACAACAACAACTACAGTAATAATCGCAACCCCGCCGCTTGCGACGACCGAAGCTCGGCACGTCAGCTCGTTGTGACATAGCAGCTCGTGTGCCGCTCCCGTTTCCCGCACCGCTGGTCCGTGCCGCTTCTGATCGCTGACTGATCTTTTCCCGGCGGACAGGCTCCATTGTGGTCGTCGTTGTCGGCGTCTTGAAGCCGCCCCGCCGATTGGCAACAAAGTCCTTGACGTGCGATTTTGTCTACCCTGTTGGTACTGCCCTCGATCTCTCACTCTGTTGGCTGCTCCCACATTACGAATTTGGAGTTCTTCTCTACCTATAGCCGTGATAGTAGTAGTAGTAGTAGTTAGTAGTAGTAGTAGCAGTAGTTAGTGTGGCATTCATTTCCGCGATGTAAAGTGAAAAACATTTCCGCTGGTTTTAAAATAAATTTGCCGCGCCACCAGGGTGGCCGGTCCAATATAAAAATAAAAAAAAAGTTAGTGTGGCAGTAATAGTTGTTGTTGTTAGTGGTGTTGCCCGTGTTACTGTAGCAGTATAAACAGTAATGGACACAGTAGTAGCAAGAGAGGATGTCTCGACCGATCTCAGCAGTGAGAAAAGTCGCTGTTGTCGCTGGCCTGCATTGTCGGCGACTATGTCGTTGGTTGGAAAAGCAAGTAGTTGTGCGTTTAGCCGGCACTCTGGGCATAAGGTGTGTTTCATCATCTCTCCTCTATCTAGCCTCGTCTTTTGCTCCTGCTCCTCCTCCTCGTTGTTGTTGTTTCCGCTGTTGTCGCTATTACTGCTGCTGCTGCTGCGCCGCGATTGTTACTCCCGCTGCGAATTCGAGCGAAACACCGCTCGTGGTTGTGGTGTCGATGTTCGATGTTTCGGTGTTGTTGTAGCCCATTGTCGCCATTGTCGTGTGTTGGCTTCGTTTCGTTTTCGTGAAGTTTTTCGTCAATCGAATCAGTCCGTCGTCGTTCTTGTTGTCGTTGTCATCATCAGCATCGTCGTCGTCGTCACCATCACCATCGTCTCAATTGTTATTATTCGGCAAAGCGGCATCAACAAAGCGAGCGACAGAGACGTGACCGTCAGGGCAACTTCGCCGTACCGAGCGTTGGCTCTTGCATTTCTTTGGCCGGCGGACGGCACCACTTAGTTTGCTGACGAAATTATACCTTCGTCAAATGAATTTACACCACCCTATCGTTTAGCGTCATCTTTCGTATTGTTTTGTATTGTTGTTGGTAATGTTGCTGCTGATTTCTCGTTGTTATTGTTGTTGTTGTTGTTGTTGTTGTTTTTCCTCTGAATCTTCTTTTCAATCGGTCCACGACCATGTCCTTTTGGCTTTCTCCGTTCTTCCTCTTGTCTTCTTTGCCGTGAGGCTCATGCGGTTTGTCTCGTTGCGTTTTGTTTTCTGGTGGACTGACGTCTCCTCGGGCTTTAGAGCTACCGTCTTTGTCGGTGAAGTTAAGACTACAACGGAATGACACAGGACAGCAGCGTTGGTTGTCATTGATTTCCTGTTGCTTAAGTTGGTCACCGTGGGCTGCTACTGAGGCGTAATACGCAATCATGATGCTAGAGGAGAGCAGATTGTGCTCGCGGGTCAGCTTCTAGACGGTCCTGCACCTTCCGATACTCTTCCTCAGCGCTGCCGATCGATTTGACCAGCGGCAACCAGCGGCGTTCTATCTGTCAATGGCCGGGCAATACTGCCACCAAGTGTGTTGATTGCTATTGTCGGTTGGACCTTTGGTCCCTTGGTCTTTGAAGTCCAAAGCCTCGAAGAGAGAGAGAGAGAGAGAGAGAGACAGGTCGTAGAGATTTCCTCTATATATAGAGATCTCGTAGGCTATCAGCACTGCATTCGGCGCACATCTCGAAAGCTGTTCGGAATTTCAAGTGTTGCAAGCAATTTCATTACTCGGCATGGATCATTTCCAGGGCGCTGAGCTAGATCAAATGAATACGTATCTGTTTATATATCTGGCTAATGCACTACATACCAGTCATATACACACGTCTCGCATCTCATGTTCAGGTTTGTCTGTGAGTAACGTTGTCGAATAATGTAGACTCAATCTAAGATACGGCTATATCGTGCAAATCTTGTGTGTCCCAATTGTTTTTCACATCACAATCATTGAACGACACCAGTACTTTACATTTAGACGTTTTTTGGAACTTTTTATAATTCTGCTATACACGACAGCGTGAATAAACAGACATTTCCTTAGCGAAAATATTGCGGCATTTTGTAGCAGTACATAGTTCCTTTAACAAATTATGTTTTCTTGATATATAGCGAGTAGAGATGCCTTGACTGTTCTGGTTTTTATGGACACTGATCTCTTGAAACGGATTCTCTACAGGATATTGTCGTAGAAAATGCGTGTTTATTAGTGTGTAACAAGCAACTCTAGAAATCTCAAGTTAGAAAAGAAGTCCCTTAGCGTTATGTTACGAAACTACCGCCCAATTGTTAACTAGACTAGTAGTGCTAGCCTAAGTTGGGTTTGGTTGTCTTCGCGGGTCGCGTTGGCTACCCATCGGTCATGATCGGTCAATCGTCGGGCTGCTGTTGACGCTCTATGGGTCCGGCTTTGACGGGTTCTGCTCGTCCGTTTCTTCTCTCGATTAAATCTCGTTCAGCGCGCGGACAAACAACAGGCAGTGAAGGGTACCCTGGAGAGAGGGAGGAAGACTCGCTTCGAACACGTGACTAACCGGTCAGTGGGCTAAATAACCCGTCCCGGCGTGTCCTCCAAGATGTGGGAGATGCTGGCCAGCAATTTGTCCTAGCCTTCCACATCTACACACTACTGCTATCACTACCACGGGCCTCATGACCATCAGCATCATCGTCATCATTGTCACCATCCTTTTCGACACCGTTGCTGTTGTTGTTGTCCTCGACGAAGCTACACAGCGTACAGTGATTGTTATTGCTGTTCCATTGCTATTGTTACACGCAGTGCACCCGCTTGCTTGACTCGACTCGCGTCTTGGCATGAGTGGTGAAGCCCGCCCGCCTGCCCGCCGTTCATCAGCAACACCTTTGTCAGTGAGTTGCGTTCCGCTGGCCACAAGCAACACCGTACGCAATGATCAGTTACTACAACGCCCGCAAAGAGTGTACGAGGCTGGTGAATCTCTCCCTCTTCCTTCCGCATATATATATATATATATATATGTTTGTGTGGCGCTAACAAGCCATTTCCGGTGACAGTCGATGTCGCCGAACCGAAGTCGTGTGTTGAAGCACCTAGCACAAAGCCAACATCTAGCTAGCGACGGTTGGCCTTCCCGTCTTCTTAGTTACCCCGTTCGGGGGGTTGCCCGAGTGAGTTGTTGGATTGGGGGCGTGAAGTGCATATCGCCACGGCGCCGACCCCAGCAAGGAATTAACAACATCGTCGACATCCGGCTACAAAGCCACACATACAGACAGCAGGCACGCGGGAGGGAAAAAGAGGGGAACAGGGACAAACGGAACACGAGATAGCGGGCGTGCAAGCGTATTGATACCGGCGAAACGAAGTCAGTGGTGTTGTATCTGAGGCCAGACCGGATGATGACGGAGATGTGTGTGCAAGGGGGGTTGGGAGTTGCTCTGCTATTCTAGGGCGCTAACTGGGGGGGGGGGGGGAGGTGAATGCCTTTACTTCGGCGATCTCCAGGGATATGTGGTCGCACGCGCAGGCTTGCACGCGTGTCTTGTCTGGAGTCGAAGTGAAATGAAGAGTGAGAGAAGAGAGAAGATACGAGGGAGCGCTAAGCGACTGCAGAACCGCTGCTGCTGCTGCTGTTGCTGGTTGCGATCGAGCGAACAGGCTACATACATGTGCCCGTAGAGGAGATGTCGTCTGGCGCTTGGGATATTTGTCGACGCTCTACGACCGTGTGTCGGCCATGCTAGGAAGTCGCGCAGTGGTGATGTTGGCAGTGGTGACGGGGACTATGGCAATGGTACTCCTGATGCTGCGACTACTGCTACTACTTCTGCATCTGCCACCATTATCCCCGGCATGGGCAACTGACAGCGAATGAAACACCTTGACCTAGCTCGGCTGGAAATCGTGGCATGGTGTATTGCACTTGCCACTACCAATATGGTACGTGACGAGGCAATTCACAGCATTCCTGATAATGCCATTCATTCATTTATTCGTCGTCGTCGTCGTCGTCGATGCTGTTGCCCGTCTCCAGTGGGCGGTCCTAGACCTGTGTAGATTTTGCCTGAATGGTTAGAACCAAACGTTACTCAAACCTACGCACGTGGCAAGGCCCCCGAGGTGTAACGACACAGGAAAGCTGGAGCGAAGTTCATTACGCGATGTCCGCATCTCCTAGCGGTGATTTCGCATTTCGGTCTCAATTTTCCTTGTGCTCCCTCAGTCGCCTGCTTTCTACCTACATATCGTTGTCCGTTTCATAGCATTCCTCGCCAGTCGGTATACGAGCTCCTGCCGCTCTTACTACTTTTACTACTACTACTAACTACTACTACTACTACAACTATTAATCCTACCAAAACTACTGCTACATGAGTCACACACACACACGCAGCCATGCAGGCTACGAGGGAGTATGTAAGATGGTCAGATGGACCGGAGGGCAGCGGCGTAACGAGGCAAAATTAGCACGAACTCTTCATAATTAGCATCCTCGTGCTCTTCGTGCTTTGCTCGAGCGCACGAACGAGAGATTAAGGCACCACGGCCACGACGACGACGCGGCCGCGAGGACCGGAGTTACGAGCTGCCCGAGAGGCCCCGGCGTTTGGCCGCGGTAAACGCAGTAATAGCGATGCAGTGCCTGCAGATGCCACTTGCAGCGGCTGCAGACATTTCACGCAGCACTTGCTAGATTTGGTTCGTTGATTTGCGTGTAGCTCCGCCATCTCTGGTGATGGCTGTGTCTACGACGATGATGCGGATTATGCTCGTAGCCGTAATTAGCACGGCGATAGCGATAATAATGATGGTGATGATGGTCAAATTCAGGACGATGATGGTAATGATGCTGCTGCTGCTAATGAGCCCGTCTAAGGTCCCGTTTGCCTTTTGGTGGAAAACGGAAACCGAAATTTGGACTCATGCGTATTTAGAGGTCGGTCCCAGCTCCGAGCAACAGCCGCTCCTAAAAGGGGGGCTTTCCGAGGTGCCTAGCGTCTGACCTGGTCGTCGACAACCCAGGCGCTACGGTCTGACAATTTGTATACTTTAGAAGGACGCTATACGTCGTGAGTGGCAGTGTAGCTCATGCCTAGTAGACAAAACGGTGCAACACCGGAGCGGCATTGGCACCGCTCGGTCTTGTACTGTCACATACGCAGTTCGATTTACGTATCTCTCTCTCTCTATATATATATATTCGTACACCGTTTAGCAGGGGGGCTTTGAGATCACAGAAGAAGGCTACTGCAAGTCGGCCTTCAGGCGGCGTAGATATCGGGTTGTACATGGTTAAGCTTACGTAGTAAGCGCTATGCAAACTTTTTTTTTGTTAACGATCGCTTTCCTGGCAATCATTTCGGATCCTGGATAATGCGAATTCAGCGAGCGAGTGTTAGTAGTATTCATGTCACAAAAAATCTCACTGCTTGCTCGGGGGGCCGTTCACATATGCGAGAATGAAACGTGCGTATGTGTATGTTTGTTCGTATACGTTATCATATGAATGTAAACACGCATATACACGCAAACACACATATATTGGTGCTAGGTGCCTACTTGAGGTACTACTAGTTTGCCACTACATATACGATTAACGACACAGCAGCAGCAGCAGTAGCAGCAGAGCCGTTATGTGAAACGATACGTGACGCGACACGTAACCGCGGCGGCGAGGCGCCAGTTTATGAGTTGCCAGTTGTCGTCGTGGCACTCGCAAAGTGGTCCGCGGCCGTCATCGTCGCGACTAGTACACGCGTTGGTATCACGTGTGTGTGTCTGTGTGCGTGTGTGTGCGATCTCGCGGCCCGTCGAAGAAAACACGAGCGAAATGAAATTTGCTATCAGTACGGCGATTCGGGCGATCTCGGCGGCTACCGTTGGTACGATTGCAACGAAATGCGACTTGCGCCATATGACCAACAACGAGTTGTAGAACGTGTTGTTGTTATTGTTGTTGTTGTCGTAATTGTTGTTGCTGTCGTTGTTGTTGTCGTTGTAGTAATAGTTTAGGCCATAGTGTAGATGGACAACCTACTCATATCGTATCGATAAAGCCAGGCAGGCGATGGATGAGGAGAAAGCATATGATGATGACGGCAATTACGAACGAACACAATAACGGCAGTAACAAAATAGGCAGCAGCAGCAATAACGACGACGACAACAACAACAAAAACAGCAGCAGGGGCAACAACAAGGGCCACAACAACAACAACAACAACATAAACCAGATGGAAAAGGATGACGACGACGACGCTGCCGCTTTTAGAGGATTTGCGAGACCAAATACGAGAGCACTCTGGGAGTGTTGGCAGTGTCATGCCAGCGGGCAGCAACCGCTGCAAGTGGTTAGCGGGCGTTCTAGTGTGCCTATGCAGTAGACAGCGAGAGAGAGAGAGAGAGAGAGAGAGAAAACTCGACCCTTTGCATTTACGACGAGTGAGCTCGCACGCTCAACAGGGAGCCCTTTTTCCATTGTGATCGATCGACCGCAGTCGTTCAGTTGTCTACGTAGTCGGCGAGTCTTCAGTGGTATTTCGTGCCCAGTTCGTCAGCTGAGGAAACGTCTCTCTCTGTCGAAGTAATAGAAGCCGATAGATTGACCGATGACGACGACGCCGATGCGCATCATGATGACAGGCAGTGACAACTTAACTAAACTCGATCGGTTTGACTCGGTCCGAATATACGGGTAGATACAGAGTCGTTCGGTTTTTCAATTGAGTAATGTCAGTCAATAATACGTTCGCCTGGCGTGTAGCCAGAGAATTGCACAACTAGGAGGTTCTGGGGGCGTCTTTGCCCACCTAGCTTTCCTTCTTACCCTTTATTCGGTAAATAAAGGCGTTTTCTATTCTATTCTATTCTAATGCGTTCTCTTGCAATCGTGCTTTTTTGAAACTTACTTCAAATAGACAGCCACTCTATAATCACAGCTTCGAGGATTAGAGAACCAGTGACCACACGTTCACACGGAAGCAATTGTTCACTCCAAGGTGTTGACACAACAAAGTGATATAGGTTTTTTGGGGGGGGGGGGGGGGGGGGCAGAAGATCTCAGTTATCCGTAGTCGTCCATGATTAGCTAGCGGCAGGCAAAACGAGACACTGATGACAATGTAAAGGCTGCCTGAAGTAGCCACCGCCAGGTGAGAGGTCCAAGATTATTAACTTGCCCAATCTCGGCGCTGGCTGGAACTGTTCGCGGGGGGCTGGCGCGGGGCGAGTTCGAGCCCCTGAATTACCCGCGGCTGAGTCTTTCGGCTGGCTGTTACCGATTGACAACAGCAGCAGCAGAAGATGACAAAGAAGATCACGCACGACCCAGTGAGCTCAGCTGTCCTTCGCTCGAGTGGCTAGCGCGAGGAAGCGGTGATGATGGTGAGGGGGCCGGTAGCCGACTTGAAGTCGGTCTGAGCGCTGAGGTGTCCACTCAAGACTGTACGGTCTCACCTCATCGAATTTGAAGGTGGTGGTCGTGGACGTGGACGTGAGGCGCACTTGAACCGCACCAGCGACAAGGTGCGACTTTGCTACGATTTACTTCGGCCCCGATCGAAGTAGTGCTTCGCGCATCGTGCTTCTGCTGTCTGTTGCTGCTTCGTGTTGGGTATTCCTTGTAGCACGGCCAGGTACCAGTTGGAATACTACATTGGTAACAGCGGTAACGCCGTAGTTGAAGCAGCAACGCTAACAGCAACAAACACAATAACGGCGACAACAACAACCGCAGCAAGCAAAGCAACGATGGAGATCAACAGAGTCAGTGGCAGCAACAACAGAAACAACAATCACAACAACAGCAACATCAACAACAACAACAACAGCAGTGGCTCGGAACGGTATAGCATCGTCCGCTGCTTAGTGCCTCAGCTGTGGTGGCTACTGTTTGGCTGTTGAGGTTGGTTATCTCGTTGATGTTGTTGCTGTTGTCGTTGTTGCTGTTGCTAATGCTGTCGCTGCCGCCGCCGCCATCTCCCAAGAAGCAGAACGAAATCTGTCGGGTAGAATCTGGCAGCCGGTGCTTCGTTACCACCACCACCAGCGCCACAGCCGTAACCGCCGCACGGCAGTCTCGCTCCCTCGCTCGAGATAGTAGTAGTAGTGATGATGATGATTGTGATGGCCAAGCGGTGTTTTCATGCCCATTTCCTTCGTACGGTCGCTGCGTTCGTGAGAAAAGAACACGCCGTGCCTTGGCTCTCTTGGATCGGTTCTCGAAGCTCAAAAGTCGATCGAGGTTTACTCGAATCACTCGCGGGGCGGGCTCGGGCTGCGCGCTCGCGCGGTCGGTCAAGCTCGGCTGTTCAGGCCCGACCAGAACACACGCACATGTACATATATATATATATATATATATATATATATATATACATTTATACACATATATGTACAAATGGACGTACATAGAACAATCTCTCTGTGCACACGAGGAGGGCGCAGCTCACCCAGATCATCAGCAGCAGCAGGAGCGATGCTCGCGCGATGTTTGGTCACTTAGAGTGGTGCGCAGTGTGCACAAACAACGCCCACGACAACGGGAGGAAACCGCATCGATTTGCCGCCTTGCCAGCGGCACTTTGCCGAGCAGCATTTGCCGAGCAGCATTTTCCGAGCCGCTTGGTTCAGATGCGCCCCTGTGCGCCTTTGGCTGTGCGCAGCGTGGTATAATAGAGCAGAGTGCCCCGAGAACGATTTACTTCGAGGCAGCTGACTGACTGACTGAGTGACTCCATGAATAAACGAACAAATGAATGAATGAATGGGTGCGTAAGCAAATGCAAAGCGAGCGAAGAGCAGAGTTTCATGATGTATGAACAAGGACACCAGGACAAGCACCAACCAACTCGGGTGATTCTATGATTCTTTCGAGATGACCTGACGACCGCATATTCATACCGCACCGACCGGCCTGCCGATCAACCGACGGACCGACAATGTTAGTCGTCAATCACTCAGCCACTGGCACTAGCAAAAGGTAGAGCAGGAGGAGGGGGAGAAACTAATCGGCCGCTATCATAATGGGAATGTCACCCCTAACTACGTAGTACATGTAATCTTAACTCTTTTCAAATACTGTCGCCCGCTAGTTCTCATTGTTGGTTCTTCGTATTGCTGCTCAAGCATATATACACACACATATGTATATATATATATATAAGCGGCGGCAGTCAGAAAATAAATACGGTGTCGGCGCGTTTTAGCTGCTCTGGTAGCATGTGTTTCCATCGTTGTTGTTGTTGTTATTGTTGTTGCGGTTACTGTTGACGGGCACATCTCACATTCATCATTATCAACCCGATGTCCCCGCATGCATGTAAATTGCATCGTGTATACATTTTTTTTTGTTTGCAACCACTTTAGTAACAACGAACGCCCCACGAAGCCATTTTATCTAGCCATTTCTCGGTCCACCCACGCCTCAGTCGACTAAGTGCCAGTGAACAGATAAAATGCAACATGTGTTGTTACTCGGCTAGCGAAGGACAGGGCGTTAAGCAAAAGGCACGTGAGATGACGTTTGTGTTACCGTGGGCCACTCTAAACGGAGAATAGCTGTTGCAAAGTCTGCAGTCAGATCTTCGACTTCAGTTCAGCGATCGTTCTCGCTTCCTGGTGGCCAAATATAAACCTACAGGCTAGCTGCGTGACGCACGTCTTTTGAACATTCAGGCTTTTCTCGCATTCGCCATCTTTCTCCCATTCTCCCTGTCTATTTTTCTATCTATTTATGGGTCTGCCCCCTTCGTCTCTGAACGGTTACGTTTACAAACCTACTCTTTTAATTTCTACGCCTCATGCGAGTGGGTGGTTCCGTGTGGCCACGTGAAACGTGCGTAGTGGCGGCCGTAGCGGCAGCGACAACAACAACAGCAGCAACAATGTCATTGTTGACTCAAGTTCTTTGTTGCACAAAGCCTGTCGAAGATGAAGATTTTGTACTTTGCCGTCGTGGTCGCTCAAACCAGTTCGTCAACACGACCAGCCACGAAGTTTAGGAAGGTGCCGGGGAGGCGGGCGGAGGACAGAGAACTCCGTTTTGTCGACGTCGTCGCCGCCGGGTCTCGTTCCTTCAGTGGCGGCATCGCGCTATACCGGTTAAAGCGATGAGCGATGCTCATTGAGAATAGATGATGAACCATACCGCTGAGAGTCAGAGGCCATGCTGCCACAAGGGCTGTTGCGGCAACCCTACTTATCTCAGCATGTCCGGCCCTCGGTGCATTGAAGAGATGCCTCAGGTTAAGTTCCAAGCCCGTAGGGGACGAAGGACGGTCTTGGACGGAGGATAAATTAATTAAGAGCAACCTTTTTAAAATGTTTTAATTCTAGCAGCAGCAGCAGTCGAAGAAGTACTCAGTGAAATAAAACGAAAGTAGATGGAAATGGCTGTTCAAAGTTGTACTAGTAGTAGTGGTAGTTGTAGTAGAATACATGGTAGGGGTAGTTGTAGTAGAATACATGGTAGGGGTAGTTGTAGTAGAATACATGGTAGGGGTAGTTGTAGTGGACTCTGTTGTAGGCGGTTGTTGAAGGCGTCGACCAAGACAGACCTTGACGATCGTATTCACGGACTGTCGGACGGAGGAGATCACGGCGTCATACTGGGTGCGCTCAGCTGAACGTTTCGTTCGACACGAGGATGCCGAGGATGAAGACCAGCGGTCAGCGGTGGGTGGACTGAAGTCGGTGCTCAGCGGACGGGCGGGCGGCCGCGGTTACCTCATGTTGATGAAGTCTCGCGGTAGCGATGAAACAGTGTTGGCTCGGCCGAGCTGGGCGAGAATTGCTAGCGTCGTCTGCGACGGCGGGACAGCGGTACGGAACACCAGAACGCAGTACTCGGCGTCGCTTCGTAGTCGTCTTGATCGTTATAGTCATCACGTTATCACCACGTCATGGTTGTCACCGTCACAGTTGAGTCCGTTTGTGCGGGTGTGCCGTACTCTCGATGCCGCCTGGTCGAGCCCATAAACGACGAAGCTTGTGCGCTGGTCGTCGTTGCCGGCGTTTTGCCTACGCGCTGATCGCGCGAGCGCGCTCTCCAAGATCTCTCCGTGGGAGCAGCACAAGGTGCCTTCGCCGCCTAGCCTAGCCTACCCTACCACCACGCCACAGCGAGCACAACAACTGCGACTCTTGGCTACGACGCGCCAACAAGAACAACAACAAAACCTCCACCACCAACAACAACAACAAGAACAACAATAACAACAACAGCGGCAACAATCTAGGCTGACGTGGCAAAGCTGCTACCGATGCTGCTGCTGTTGATGATATAAAAGATAACGAGACATCTAGAGAGACAGAGAGACACACAGAGAGTGAGAGAGAGAGAGAGCGGAAAAGATAGAGCGAGTTAAAGAGAGATATGGGGGAGGCAGTTCAACCGTAGCAGAACGTCCGCTCGTTCGTACAGAACGATTGAACTGGACCTACGGCTTGCCTACGGTATGCGGAAACCGTCTCAGCAGTCTGTGTCTCCGTTGTTGTGGTCGTCGAACAAGGGCCTCCTCCTACCTCCTCCTCGCTTTTTGATGATCTAATCTGGTGGCCGCCGGCCTCGGTGCACCTCAACTGAAAGTGAAAGCCAGCCTGCCCGTCAGCGAGTGAGCGGGCAAGAAAGAGCGGGAGATCGAGAGCACGAAAAAAAAAAACGAAAATAAAATCGAGAGGAACAGAGTGCGCGACATTGAATGAGCAGAACGGTTGTGACAAGACGCGAAGGAGACGATGGAACAGGGACGAGAGACGGTTGAGACCGGACGTCGGCAACGCTTGACTTCACAGCGCCGCAAATGGATAGACGCCACTCTGATGTCGTCGTGTTCAGTGTCTGTCTGATCTATCTGATCGTAACATATGTCGTACTAATTACCACGGCGGCCGCTACAACCAGCCAGCCGCCGCCGCCACCACCACCACGACCATTACGACCACGACCACAAGGGTCCATTTGCTGAGCTTGCGGTCGGTAACATCGATTCTCATTCGTCAACATGAGAAAAGTCATTACGATTCTACTATATGCATGTCAGTTACATACATATAACCCATGTAACAAGTGACAAATTAGTGCATATATATATATATATATATATATATATATTTGTCACTTGTTTTATCCGTATAGTTGTACACCCATATATATATATATATATATATATATAGTGTGCGTGATAGGAAATATATTGTTTAGAACCTCTCTATAAGAGAAAGAAGATAGCTTTGCAATGTCGCCATTGAATGGCCTCTGGTAGTTGTAATTACGCGGGTATGTAATCATTCTCAGAATGCATCCTCAGAGACAAGAAACAGGGCGTACTGCGCTTTCTAGCCGAAAAAAACGGAAGCTGGGCAAAAGTCGCGATTTTTACGACTCTGACAAATGCGCCGTCTGATCCTTAAATTGACGTTGAGGTGGGGTGTGAGAGAAGCCAGCCAGCCACCCATCGAAGTGGGCTGCGATCATCAGCTGCATTCGATGCGTGAGGATGGTGTCACCTATCGGCGCCCTCATCCTGGCTGTGTGAAGAAGACCAGGCGGAACAGCGGAAAGAAAGCAGACACACACACACACACACGCCATAAGATAAGAACCCCCTGGCAGACTCTGGTGCGAACTCAAGGCGACAAGTCGCACATGAGTGTGTGCGTGTCACAAATCCTCCGCGTGTCTGCCTCCAGCCCGGTCTTCCATCGCCATCTTGGCTGGAGCCACGCGCTCAGACGGCCAATAAAGTATTGCGCATCGCGCTCTACGCCGCACGACTTTAAAGAAGACTCTCGCTCGTCGCTCTGCTGCTCTCGCACTAGGCTTATTCTATAAAGCGTTAAAGTCGCTATAAACAAGTGAGGACGAAGGAACAAACGCCGCCGAAGAGAAGCGGCGGCGAGGGCGAGTCAAAAATTTAACGACGAGGTGACTGACGAGGTGTGTGTGTGTCTGTATGCCTTGCGTGACAAGCGGTTGTCCGGCCAAACTGCAACTCTTGGCAAGTTTTGTCAGACAGCTTTACAAAGTGGGTCTTCAAGTTACGACTGCTGCTGCTGCTGTTGACGATGATGATCGGTGTTGGTGCTGTAACAACGGTGCAAGAATAAAACGCCACACCAAGGGCAGACACAGCAGTAATGCCAGCTTCTGTAGCTGGCAGTCCAGTCAGTAAGACCCCCAGTTCGGTCAGTAAGACCCCCAGTCCAATAGTAAGACCCCCAGTCCAGTAGTAAGACCCCCAGTCCAGTCAGTAAGACCCCCCCAGTCCAGTCAGTAAGACCCCCAGTCCAGTCAGTAAGAGTCCCCTCCCCCAGTCCAGTCAGTAAGAATCCCCCTCCCCAGTCCAGTCAGTAAGGATATTCCCCCCCCCCCCAGTTCAGTCAGTAAGGATCCCCCGGCCCGGTCCTGACGACGCTGCAGACGTTGTGCAAAAGCTGTTCCAGTATCCGCTTTGGCGGGCCATTATTCATTCATCCAAACCACTCGAGCGGGTGGCTGGCTAGGTACGTTGCTGGTGGTCTGCGTAGCATGTAGTAAGTCGTCTGCAACAGTGATGTCTGACACTGTGCCTGTAGATTTCTGCCGACGTCCATCGACATGGTGGTCGAATGGTGGCGGCAACCCCACCACTATGCGGGGGATATACGGTTGTATGCGTTTATGTATGTACGAACGTATGAATATATGTATGTTTGTATATGTGTGTATATATGTGTGGGTGTATGGGTGTGTGTGTGTATTAGTGGGCACGACCGCGTGTCGTCTGCGTATGATGTTGTCACGTGTCGGGCACGTGACACGCCGTTGCTATTTTTCTCTACCTCCCCTCGCACTATCCTTGCACCGTTCTGCTCTCGTTGACACGAAACATGACTCCCCACCCACTAGAGTATGTTCGAGTTTCGGGGCGTGTGCTCGACCTTTTCTTCTTCCTCGTCTTCCGCCTGCGAACAGTGCCGCCGACAAAACAAGCAGCTAGGTATAGCCACATACAACAGCAGCAACAACAACGGCAACATTAAGCAAACTAGCCACTGACATATAACAGTGTCAAGTAGGTAGAATGGTGTTGGTGATGTTTCTGTTTGGAAGTTCTAGGAGGATAGTAACCTTAATTCAACGACATTGAGAGTTATGGATTGCGCAGCTAATGTGATCGGTTTGTAAAAACTCGGTTTTGGCATTCGTTGCTATGCTATGCGGCTAACATCGAATCCTGTCGGGTCGAATTCGGGTTGAGCAGCATTGCCCTGCTGCAGTTACCGTTCTGCTCGGGGAGAAAGCCCAAATAAGGGCTGCGCGGTGGCGGGCATTCTAAAGGTGGCTACAAAGCTAAAGACGGGATGGTATGGTATTTTGTAGTTTCCTACCAGTCAATGCTCTGAACACGTGGTTTCGATTATGCCTAGGAACCCCCTCACTTCTTCTATTTCTTCTTCTTCTTCTTGCCCTTTAACAAACCTTGAAAGAATTACCTACATGAGGGCCGTACCGAAGAGAGTCACAAGTATGACGCTTGCATCTAAGAGAGGTTTCAACCCGATGTGAAGATTCTACGGCATTGAGTCATTTGGTGGCATATAAGCTACCTGTCACTTAGGGTAAGCTGCCGCGGTATGCCGAAAGGATCAAAACTTTAAACTGGCGATAGAGAGAGAAAGAGAGAGACCGGTAGGAGAGACATAAAGCAAACAAAGTTTACGCGGATAAATTGAAGCTGCTAATTTTAGCTATTCTGTCGCGCGAATGAGCTTGCCAGAGCGTGTTGATGTGGCGCTGTTAATACGAATGCGTTATTAGTGGGTATGTGACCTGAGTTACTCCCAGGGTGATCAGCCTCTAAGAAGGGCGGCCGATGAAAGCTGTCGCCTGTCACCTTTCAAGTCGGAATCAAATTTCCTCAATTTTTAAGTAGCCAATTTTTAACCTCGAACAGCATGCGTGGAGTGGGATTTTATTTCGTACACTGATATAAAACGAATACTACGTACTACTAGACGCATTTCGAAAGAAGACATGAGTGACAACTATAAATGTATATATATAGGGCTACAGCAAAGTTTTTTCGGTTTTGTCCGTAGAGAATCATAAAAAAAACGAAAAAACTTGTTTGTAGACCCAATATATATATATATATATATAAATATATATATATATATATATATATATATATATGTTAGCAATAAATAGATTTGTTATTTATATATAGCTTGCCTGCGGTATATATCCACAGCTGAAGCTTGTCAATTCTTTCAATTTTTGGACCTAAAGGTTCACTCTATGGGAATTACCTTTCGCAGCATATTGCGAACAGGTGCTGGGCATCAAATGCTTCCATTCATAGAGATAGATATTGAAGGGCTGCCCTTGCGTGCTTTAGTGTCACTCTCTGAGCTTTGCATTGTACCAGTGTTGAGGTTTGCTCTTGGTAGGACCTGGGCATCTATGAGGAATCCGCAAAGTACCATGCGACGAACTGACCAGTTGCTTCGACGATTCTTTTGCATATTCTCGCCCAGTAAGACAGAAGCTAATAAGATGTTGCATTGTCTATATTTAATTTAATGTGTATATATATATATATATATATATATATATATATATATATATATATATTACACATGAAATTAAATAAAGAATGCCTGAAGGCGTCGTATACGAACCAGCTTTACTGCTGTATCATACCCATCATCACCGTGGTCACTATCATCATGATTGTCATGCTTATCGTCACGAGTAGAAGCAGCAGTACCTGCAAAGAGTACCATGATTGTCACCGTCAGGAACAGCAGCAGTTGTACCGTGAGCAACTAGCCCACTTGTAGTAAGTACTACAACGGCAATTGATGATATAAGTTGCCGTCGTCGGCCAGTTGAGTCCGGTGTTCGGCAAGAGCAGAATCAGTAGCGACGATACGAGCGATGCGCCGCGGGCCGTCTATCTGAAGGCCACCGAAGGAACGCCGAGGGAAGAAGATGGAAGAGCACGAGGCCAAGGGCCATGGAGGAGGAAAGAAAACCAGGCAGGCGGACAGACACAGAGGGAGAGATAGAGAGAGAGGGGGGGCGGAAGGGAGGGCGTTAGGAAGGAACGCGGGTACGAAGGCAAAGAGGCATCAGAAGGCAGCGGCCACTCAGGGCAACACTCAGACAGAGATACCTCGATATATATATATATATATATTCATATATACAGAGAGAGGGAGGGCGATAGAGAGAGAGGGATAGATGGGTAGATAAATTAAAAGGAGAGGATCATAGGAAGAAGAAGATGGAAGGTCGACCGATCGGTAAGTTTCTCCCGCCCGCTGTCTCCTTTCTCCACGTTCTCTCTCTCTATCTCCTCTCTCGCCGCCTTCTCATCCGCCTACCTTGGGCGGCAAATCGCCCGAGCGAACGGACGAAGGAACGTAAACGAAGGATCGTACGGGCTGACTCGCGGGCAGAGGCAGAGAGAGAGCCGTTGTCCCCGTAGTAGAAAACGCGGCAGCAATTGCGCTATCCGCACCGTCCACAGCAGCAGCAGCAGCAATAACAGCAGTGGGAGCAGCAGCAGCAGCAGCCGCGGCAACGGCAACGGCAGTCAATGACCAGCCTCGCCTGTAGCCCGAGGCAAGCAGGCAGGCAGGCAGGCATGCAGGCAGCATCAAAGGGGCCGCAGCGGAATTCAATAAAATACTCAATCGCAATTAGTGGACGACAAACACCTCGCCTGGCCCGCGCCCGCCGCCGCCGAAGCCGAAGCCGCAGTAGCGGCGTCAGATTAGCAGCTCAAGCCGACGCTATCAGGCGGCGGCGGCGGCCCGTCGGTCGTCCTTAAAGAGACATTCGCCGCCAACAACGATGCTCAAGTCAGTTGCGCGCGCAGATGAGCTGCGTATCGTACGGCGCCGCAGAGCGATCTGAGAATAATTTCGTGTCTACCTATATATATATATATATATATATATATATATATATATTATTTTTATTTTTATTAAAATTATATATATATATAAACAACTGCCATGCCACCCTGCCCCGTTCACTCTCTTTACGCTAGTTTCAGCCTGATGTCGGCTTGCGTATATGAAGGCACATTATACTCGTCGCAAAAGAGTGCAACTCGTCACGGTGTACATGCGCAGGTCTTAGCAATCTTGGGACAGCCTCCGTATATATAAATATCTAAATAAATAAATGTATAAGTATCTTAATAAATACATGTATAAATATATAAATGAATAAATGTATTCATATATACATATATGAGAAAGGAAATACCAAAAAAGATAGAGATAGACGTAGGCCTTTGGGTACGTGTGTCATGCCACCCCAAGTGGTTTCCTGAGCATGGACATACGTCGGTATTCTCTGAGCTGGTCAATGGGCCAGACCCCTCCCACCGTGTTAGCAGCGTTCGGTGTCTGATCAAAGACCTGGCCGCGAAACCCCATCCAAAATCATTTGATTGTCGGCTCTCTTGCCTCTCACAGACTGCCGTTCTGACGCGCTCACAGACACACAAACAGCGGTTTACACATACGCAACATGCCGTGCACACCTACTATAGGCAAGAGGAGATCGTGCTCCATCACATGCGTAAATGCACGCGCCTGTACTCACCCCCTCACCTCCGCCCCTTTTCCCCTGACCCCGCCCCGTGAGAAGCGTCGTATTGACGCAACGAGATGCGGCGAGATAACAGCATCCGCCTCGGCACGAATACAACATCAGTGCCAACAGCTTGGCTCTGATTTGGACATATCGACCTATGTGTACAAGTATATATATATATATATATATATATATATATATATATTTATTTATTTACAAATTATCACAAACATAGAGATTCTGTGACGGAATTTTTTGTTTATAGTTTATGTTCAATACATTAAAAAATTGCCATAAAGCTCATAAAACACACACATTCAAGAAAATGCCAAAATTGTTTCCAAAACTGCTATAATAACAGATGAGGCATCACAGGATCTTGAATTCAGATTTTGAATTTGAGGTTTATTCACGGTACCGCAAATTCACGATGTTTAAATTTTAGTAAAAAGCGTATTTAAAATGTGTAAGAGCAAAATATATATGAAGTGTGCTCAGTGCAAGGACCGAGAAGGGTCATGTGTGCTTAATCATATTGGTTCATATACAACTTTATAACATACACACGAACTACCGTAAGACTATATATATTATGGTTTATTAACACCCAGGTTGGGTAAATTTTAAATAAGTACCCTCACCTAGCGAGTTCAGGTATTGACTGCACTGCTAGACATGCTGCGGCGTGGTATCTATCACAATGGCCTAAGCATCTCGCGCACCTACAACACTCCTGAGGATTGTGGAATTCTTGTGTGCTGCATAGCACGTGATGGAACCCGTAGGCTGCAAATGCCGTATTTAGATGCCTATTATTATATCTGGCTGCTCGCCAGGTTATACTTCTCATTGCTATCGTCGTGTATATTCCTATGTCTATGTCCTTTAATTTTTGCCCCCACTTCATAGTGTAGGCCACGAAGGCCGCCGTCTTAGGTTAACCCCATCTTACTTGTAATTCCTGTGTCATTAGAGCCCGCCCCCCCCCTCTAATATGAACTATTCTATTCCTACAAGAGTTAGCTAACCCCAGAACCCGCTTCATGAAGAAAAATCGAACTCTCTCTAGTAACTGTAGATAAGACTATATATATAGCAAAGACTAAGGTAATTCCTGAAAATTGTGTGTAAAATAAATCCATAAAACTGAAGCTATATCGTGTGAAATAATGGTGCAATTTCTTTTACGTAAGTAACTTTATAACGTATACAGAAAGTGTCGTAAATATATGTATTAATCTGAACAATATGTTAGTCTTTACCGTCATGTAAGAAATGTTTTCTTTTAATATACACAAATACATATGCATGTATATGTTTATATATATACATATATCACTTTAATCATCACTTTTCATGCAACTAAAGATGTATCTATTTCACAAGACGGCTTTTGTGCAAGAGTTTTGTAACTCTCAACGGGGACATATCATTCACAACCTGTTTGGTTGTTACAAACGTTAGCAACATATTTCTTCCCCGCTGAGTTGACATTTGAATAACATCAAACAACTTTGTATATATAAATATCTATATCTATATACATATATATGTATATATATATATATATATATATATATATATATATATATATATATATATATATATATATATATATATATATATAAAAAAGGCCGCTTTGAGGTGGTACGTCACGCTGGGATAGAACCAGGGATTCCTATCGCCAGAGACGGCAGCCATCTCTTCCACTCCGTTCTGGCGAAGCGTTTCATGAACACTTTATATATATATATATATCTTTATATATATATATATATATATATATATATATATATATATATATATATATATATATATATATATGCATGTCTAAGCATGCGCATAAACTATATTCAGTCAGTTACTCGACGATCCGACACTACGTTACGAGCCCGCGAGAGGCATATTTGTTCATTGCATTGTCTCAGTCGACATAGTCTTAGGGACGATCCGACGTGTGACAGCTCTCCTCGTTTCTTTCCGTATTCGGTATCCGGAGCAGGCCGAACACCAGCAGCAACAGCAGCCGCCGCCGCCGCCGCTGGAGAGAACGATTTTCCCCGAAAATCTCCTAAGTGCCGACGCCATGTTACCTAATCACGAAACGCAGCGTGTACGGTCCGGCGCCGCCAGGCGTCACCGTGTGGTGTCCAGATCTTGTTCGGCTGTCGAGATCGGTCGCGTCACCAGCGGCCACGCTGTGCAGGCTTAGCAGCCGTCCGTTCGTATCTGCCAGCCACCAGCGTCCAGCGTCCACTTGGTATGGCGCGGCTTTAGTCACCTCGGCGGATATTCGTTCGTCGTATCACACTATAAACACCTAAGCGGCCGCAATCGCCGATTATGTCATCTTCGTTGTCGTCGTTGTTGTTGCTGCTGCTGCTGGTGCTGTTGTTGTCGTTGTTGCTGTTGTTGTTGTTGTTGCTGCTGTTGTTGTTGCTGTAGCTGGTGCTGTAGCTGGTGCTGTTGTTGTTATGGTCACAGCCGCCTTCGTCCGGGGTCTTAAGAGTCGTTGAGTAGGGAGGGCGCTTTTTCGGGAGCCAGAGTTTTCACTGATGATGAGCCACGGGGCACGAGCAGCCAACGACATAATCAACACAACGTCACCATCACTATAATGTTCTTCTTTTCCTTCTTATTGTTGTTGTCGTTGTTGTTGTTGCTTTTGCTATTGGTGTTGTTGTTGCTGTTTTTGTCGTCGTCATCATGGTGACTGTTGTAGCTGTTGTTGTTTTTGTCATTGTTGCTGTTCTCGTGCATCTGTCTGTCACTCTCAGTGTGCATGCGTTCGACGTAACGACGTTGACGTACTTGCTCTGGTGTACCTGTTTCTGTCGTACGTACGCCAGTCAGCGCTGGCCCTGTGGTCTGGCCCGTCGTACACAGCGCGTCGCTCCCGTCATCAGCTTGACGCCAAAACGGCGGTGGCAGCGGCGGCGGCGGCGACAGCTCTGCAACCAGAGGAGGGTCTTTATCAAGCGGCGCATTCGTCTGCACGGAATGTTTGTCCGTGCAGCGTTCCGCTCGCGTATCTGTGTAATTTACATGTGTCACTCAGTTGTCGTCTGACTTCAGCTGCTTCATTGGCGCCGTTCAGCTGTGGTGGCGGTGGCAGCGGCGGCGCGGCAACAACAACAACAACAACAGTGACGATGACCACAACAACAACAACAACGACAACAACGAGCATTGCTTTCGGTTTGTGCATTCATGATGATGTACGTTTATACGTGCGTGTGAGGGCGCGTGCGTGCGTGCGTGCATGTATGTGACAGCTTACTTTGGTTGCCTTCTTTTTCTTCTTTTTACTTTTGTTATTGTGTTGTTGTTGTTATTATTGTTGTTGTGGTTGTTGTTGTTGTGGCTTTTTCTCTGGGGGTGGGTGGCCAGTAGTCAGGCCGGGGGGGGGGGGGGGGGTGGCCGGGGGAACAAACGAGGCGAACCAGCGGGAACAAGGAATAAGTAACGCCTTTTTTGCATTCGTTCGTCGTGTTGAAGATGTCCACTGCTACGACGTGTACGACTTTTAGTACCACGACGATTACTACATCAACAACAACAACTGCTTTTACTACAACGTCTGCTACTACTACTATTATTGCTACTACTACTACTACTACTAAGACGTCTACGGCAGGACTGCTGGCCGACAGATTAGCTCGGTTGTCAGCTTGGGCTGAGCGTGCCGGTGTATGGCGATGACTTTGCAATGTCTTCAAACGGACGGACGGGGGGAGGGGACGGACGGGCGATCAGAGAGACTTTGTCGCACGCTTCGACACACGAGCGAACGAGACAGTCGGAACCAAAGCGACATCGAGAGCCGTGTTGAGCCGAATCAAGCGACCCGGTGCCAGCGTGTGTGAGTGTGTCTGGGCGTTTGTGTGAGTGGCTGCGGCTGTGGCGAGCTGAGCTGAACTGAACTGAGTTGAGATCAGCTCGCAAGTTGTCGCATTTGTTTCCTGCCAACGATGCCAGCCAATGGACGACGACCAGGCTGCCACGAGCGAAGACTTTGTCACGTCGATGAGATAGATCCACGAGACAGGGCGGTCTGTTTGTCTGTCTGTCTGTCGGTCCGCCGGCCCGCCGGCCGGCGGTTGAGCAGCGGGCAGAACGGGGAAACGGAAAAACTCGAGCATTGATGGTCGTCAAAGCCGCCAGAAAAAAAACAGACAATGATTGAACACGCGTTACATTAACACTGGCTATTGTGTTGCTGATGTTCTCGTTGTAGACTTATCGCGACAACAGCGGCAGCAGTAGCAGCAGCAAAACAGAGGTTGATACATCATTGCTGTCTTTGTTGACGTCGTGCAATATGACATATATATATAGACATATATATATATATATATATATATATATATATACAAACACTGCCCCAGCAGTATTTATATATATATATATATATATATATATATATACAAACACTGCCCCAGCAGTATTTCATTAGCGCCAATAGCGGTGCAAATCAGCATCAATACTTCTTGCAGAACCATTACAGATAATTTGTATACCGATTGTCTCTTCATCTAGTGAGCTGGTAACGAGTTTACCGTGGTGACCGTCTAGGGATTTGTTTACCATCTTTGCACACAAATAGTTTCCTTTGTTATCTTCCACGTTCGTTCAATTTCGAATCCTAGTTATGTTTTGTTATGAGGAAACAGCATTTATCGAATCGTACAATGGTATACCTTTTTGTGTCATGGACATAGTAGTTGAATGCTTGAGAAAATTCTTGTTGCATACAATTCGTACACTAAACATCTGTAAAAAAGGCGAAGCACTTTAAAAACCCGTAATCGCATGCCAGGTGCTAGTGCAATCCCTCACGATGTCGAAGGAATTTCGAGCCTGTTGAATGGGTGGGAAGAACACGGGTTTAGTGAATTCGTGAGTCCCACACTAGTTGCTGACAGCTGCCAGCGACGCATGTGCATTACGCGTTCCCGAAACCACCCATAAATAAAAAATGTTATAGTACAAAATCAACCCAACTCCAGAGACAGATGGATTTACGGATATCTGACAGATGCGGCTTTTGTAAATGTGGTAACTTAGAGAAGACAAGTCTGATAGGTGATTCACGATATATAAATATATATACAGGTATAAATCGGCGCAAGCTCTAGTACATTAATTTTTGCCGCCAGACCGAAACCACCAAGAGGGTAGCTTTTCTTATTTTAGCTTTGTTAAAAGAAGTCAAGAAAGCTAGATTTGGCGATGGAGGAGCCGAAGATGGGGGAGCAACGAATCTACGTCCAGTCCTCTGTTGAAAATCAAATCAAACGTTCTAAAGTGGTGGAATGTTAGGAACTGGAACAGAGTCCCGAAACACTCTGTATACCTGGTATCGTCGATTTTGCGACAGACGTGAAAATACCGAAGATGATCCCTATTGGGGAAGGGGTTTGACGTTAACAACAGAAGAAAAATGGTTAAAAGAGTTGAATAAAGAAGACGAGCCTGGGTGTATGATTATTATTAAAAATTGTTTCGAAGGGTAGGAAAAGGTGGCTCACGCGTATTGTAACGGACGAAAACTATTTTGGGGACAACAAAAACACTTTGTAAGATTAAATGAATATTCATTTTCAGTTCAATTATGGTTATATAATATGCCCACCACTCCACCTTAGTACCACGACCATCACCATAAGGCTTGCCCTTGTCTTGTCCTCCATCTTGTTGGGGTTGTCCGTTGCCGACGACGAGTAGGAGAGTCCTCGGCTGCCTCATTTCGGATTTTTCTCTTTTTTTCTGTTTCCCTTTCGTGTTGCTGTTTTCGTTGTGCTTGCTTCTTCTTTGCGAATATTTATCTGGTGAAACGATGCTGGAGTGTCACGTCATCATCATCATCATCATCATCCGTCGCTCTCGGCCTGAGCGGACCAGCTGCAAAGACGAAGACAACGCTAGCGACGGTAACGCCGGCCCGGGGCAACGCTCTTGGGAGACACACGAAATACGGTCGACATAATGCTGCGCACTTATCTCGACTGCTTCTATAGAACAAAACACTCACGCGTACACACACACGGACACACGGACACAGAAACTCACAAATGCACGCAGACAGCACATACGTCGACATAGTTGTTGTTGCTATTGTTGTTGTTGGGTTTATTATTATTATTATCCGTATTGTTATTATTATTATTATTAATATTATCAGTATTATCATCCAGCCGTGGATAAAGTGGTGAGCTCCGTGTCCGTCCGAACAGCTTCATTGGTCTGCACCCTACCCCTCCACACTTGACTGCTATGACGACGGCAATAGCAACAATAACAACAACAGCAACAGCAATAATAGCAGCAACAACAATAACAACAACAACATTAACTACTACAGCAACTGTGCCTCTCGACGATGGCAGTACGCGAATGTGTCTGGTTATTCTTTCATGTGTTTATGTATGTATGTGTTGAGCTGTCGACCGACAACGACACGCAAGGAACAGTATTTTTAGACTCAAGCAAGCGCCGGACGGCAAGAGCTATAAATGGCCAGAGTTTCGCGCGTTTCGGTGGTTTCGTCTGGCTTGGCGAGCAGCTCGTGTTTTTGGGATATTGTTGTTGTTGTGGGCGTTGTTGTACCTGTAGTGCGTGTTGAGCGTTGCCACAAATCGGCGCAGTTCGGCGCAACATTTTCACCACTTTAGTGCATGTTTGGATTTGGTTTCCCAAACACAAAACTTGATGCAGCTTCGTTGCTCCTCTATTTTCGGCTCCTTAGAAATCGTCAAACGAACCTCGTTTTCTTCACTTCCCTTAACTGAACTAAAACAATAAACGCTGCCACCGATTAAATACTGCTAAAACGTACTGTTCGTCAACTATATGACTGTCAACTTTTTACGACATACATCTGGGTGATACTTTCTTCTGGAAGGTTTAAAATATGATTGCACTCAATATTACAAGGGCGACTAAAATATCCAGTACTTCTTAAAAAGCTAGTGAAAAGCTAGCACAATTACTTGATTGGCGTATACTTTCGTGCTCACGTCAGATGCAGCAGTACAGTCTTGAGCGAATCTGAGTACAAAATGTACACTATACATTAAGCGTGCTACCATGATTCCCTGAGGAGGATAACCAGGAGTCAAACCTGCCAGCGCAAGCAGGCTGTTACTTATGTAGTAGCAATCATATTACGTAACGTAGTTGCAATAATAATAATAATATTAATAATAATAATAATAATCATCATCATCATCATCACCACCATCATCATAATTATTATCATTATGATACTCGTGTCAACGATTATATAGGTGTTTTCATAATCAGCAAGCAAGTGCTAGTAATAGTAGTCCCACGCCAAAAGCATACACGTCCGTTTCATCGTAGTAGCAACGGCAGTAGCCGCTGACCGCTTGTGCTGTAGTAACCTGTACACATCTAGGTCGATTTGGTTTGCCGTTGTTGTTGTTGTGGTTGTTGTGGAACTCCTTGTAGTACAACATCGTGTTGTAGTTGGCGGGTTGCTGTGACGTGATTGTTCGCTCGTCCGGCGCCGGGACTGGCCGAGCTTGAGGCCAAACCAGAATGACTCGTTCCGCCGTTGATGTCTCCGGTGTGTATTGTTGTTGTTAGTGTTAGTGTTGTTGTTATTGTTGTTGTTGTTGTTGTTGTTTTTGTCAGTGTTGTTGAGGCTGTTGCTGATCGCCATCTCAAGAGAGATACCACACAGTCACGCTCACAGACACAGCAAAGCCCGCGAAAAAGACCATGAAAGCTATTACGAAAGGCGAATCGACGTGTCGTCCGTGATGACAACGCGGCGCGTCGGCTGTCGTAGCCAACGTTTTGTTCCCAACGTCGGACGCGTCCCGCCGTCTTTGGTGGGTCCATCGCGGTGGACGATGGAGTTCATGCGTCTCGA
Source organism: Dermanyssus gallinae (assembly GCA_003439945.1). NCBI lineage: Eukaryota > Metazoa > Arthropoda > Arachnida > Mesostigmata > Dermanyssidae > Dermanyssus > Dermanyssus gallinae. The sequence goes on from QVRM01002238.1 coordinate 406,268, forward strand.
TTCTCGTTCGTCGTCGCCGTCGTCGTCGACTGGTGCCAGAGCCCACAAGAACAACATGGCGCCGGGGCGCTGTGCTCATCGTCGCTTGTAGAGTTGTTCTTATTGTTGACGTTGCTGTTGTTGCTGCTGCTGTTGTTGTTGGTGTTGTTGTTGTTGTTGTTGTTGTTGTTGATGTTGCCGCTGCTGTTGTTTTTGTTGTTGTTGTTGTTGTTGATATTGTTGTTGTTGCTCTTGTAGTTGGTGTTGTTGTTAGTATTGTTGTTGTTGCTCCCGATGCGATGCCGTTGTTTTTATATCTATTGTTGTTGTTGCTGCTGCTGCTGCTGCTGCTGTGGTGTTGTTGTTCTCGGTGATATTGTCTTGGTCGGTTCTTCACACGAACAGCAGCCGCACGGTGGCGACCAAGCTGATGGATCACCGGCAACTGACCGACCGAAAGACAGTTGTCGGCCCAAGCCACAGCCTGCGCACAAACAACACGCGGTGTGGTGCAACAGTCAAACAAACAAACAAATGAACGCAGCCAACGTGGTGGGGCAACCTCTTCTCTCAGCTTCAACGGCTCACGGCTAAACAGACAGAGGAACACGGGAGGGGGACGGCACGAAGCGCGAGAAACAACGTATGAGCGTAAAAGAGGAAGAAAGATGGGCGGCACCGAGTGGTATACCACCAGACAAAAACTCCAGCAAGATAGCAAGCCAAAGAGAGAAATATATATATATATATATAGAGAGAGAGAGGGGAGAGGGGGGACTAGAGAGCGGAATTCAGACAGAATACAGGGATAATGAGGGGAAGCACACAGTGCTACGCTCAGTCATACAGATGGCCAAAAAACTCGATTAATGTGCGGCCCAAAAACGATATTATGTGCGCTTATGTAACACATTGCACGTCCCGGCGAACTTCTTTGGGGCCATACAGCTAATAAGTGAACACTATATATATATATATATATATATATATATATATATATAAGTATCATTCCCGGCCCGAAAACGCACGAACTCATTCAACATGTCGGCAAGACGCTCAACCGTTCGACAGGGGACACTAGAGCTGTCGAGTACCTGCACCAGAGACTATCGCTGGACATTCAGCAAGATAACGCCGCCTCTGTGCGCGGAACTCTGCTAGACTGGACACGTCCGAGCCTGGAGGAGATGTGACACTTATTTTATCCGGTGTACACGCTCATAAGGAGACAATTGTTACCTCTAAATATATATATATATATATATATATATATATATATAAGTATCATTATTATTTACCTAGTCAGCTGCGTTAAATACGGTGGCTGATCTTAGCACAGCTCGCCATAGCAGCTGTATCGCGTAGCTGAACCACATAGCTACCGATATGCGGCACGGGCTATATACAATAATATCGTGGTTTTGGCATACGGGACTGCATGAGAGTGTGTTTGACTGACGCCGCTTGTAACCGGCAAGCTTCTCGGGTGCTTCGAAGGAGACATCAAAATCTGCCAGGAAAACGAGACAACCGAAAGTCGTCCCCAACTAACTCCCATCTAAGCATCTTAGCATGCGTTCGCGGCTAATAGGGCCGCCGTCGTGGCAGCATCGCTGATTGTAGCAATGCGATTAGATCCTAATGAAAATAAAGCGTGATGTCAGCGTTATCGACAGCATCTTTCTGGTATGATTGGATCGAGGTGCTCGGTCTGAGCGTCGCTCTGAGGGCCATTTGTCTAGAAGATCACCCCAATCCTCTGCCTACGTTCGTATGGGTCTCCGCAGTATGGGCTACATCCATGTGTGTGTGTGTGTGATCGTATCAAGTGTTTGTATACCTGTGTCAGGAAGCTTGCGTATGCGCGTCCATCTTAGGGGATGACCGGTCAGCCGACAGGTTCGCTACCCGGTAACATTACCAGTAGGTCTCTCTTGTGCTCCGACATGCCTGCCGTGTGTACTGTTGTGATATCTATAGTCTTAAGGTCATCGGAACAGATAAGCTCCTTTAAGCCTATAACTCCCTCCCCCTCCCAGATGCCGTTCGTTTTGTGTTTTTTTGTGTTGTTATCGCACCCAAACGCTGCTGAACCCCTCGACGATATAACGACGTGACAGAAACAAATCTCATCAACAATTCTCGAGAATCGTCATGGTCATTTATATATATATATATATATATATATATATATATATATATATATATATATATATATACATATATATATATATATATATATATATACAAATATATATATAAATATATATACATATATACGTTCGTTCCATGCGATCCACCTAGTGATTCGACGGTTGCCGGAGGAGAGCTAGCGGGTATCGTTCCACCTCGTTATGACGACGAAACGGCCAAACAACCAGGTCTCGAACAAAAAAATAGTCAAGTTCCTCGTGGCCATCATCACACGTATATCACGCTAAGTACCGTGACACAACAGCAGCGACAGTAACAACAACAGCAGCTAGCAAACGCAGCTTGTTTGAAGTGTTTAGTTGGTGCCAGTAGAATCGGTGTTTGCGTGTAAGTGTGTGTGTGGCTACGTAGATGAAGATGTAAAAATAATAATAATCGTACATCGTCGTGTACGACCCTGCCAGCGGGCGACCGTAATGATCGGCTACAAATCAAACCTTGGCGCGACACTGGCGCGCCGAAGACCTACTGGCAGCGGAACCACGACTGAGCCAATGAGCCGCCATCTACCACAGCCACGGCTAAAAAAAGTCGACGTCAGAAGAAAACAACAGGCGGGCGACGACAGTCTGCGATCTACTTCGATCTTGCTATTACTATTCTAACTACTACTGTTACCGAGCTTTCCGAGCAAGATGGCTTAGTGGCAAAAGCCTTTGCCTTGCATTCGGGAGGCCTGGGTTCGAGACCCAGACCGGCCACTCCTAAATTTATTTTCATGGTTCCCAAATTTGAACAAGATTAATGCCGGAGTGGACTAAAAATCGTTCATGAGCGAAAAAAAAAACGGGGAGCACAGATGTCTCATAAAAAAAGATGGTGCATTACCATCCAATACCCATTAAGTTAAGTTAGGTTTTACAACTGCTTGGATCATGAGCTAATTTTTCGGCTCTCATGGCCAACACACCGCAAACATTGCCATTACATGGCTTCATAAAACGGACCCTAAGAAATACAAATGTGGGGCAACGGTGGGGATCGAACCCGTGCACCAACCCGTGTCTCCTCCGGTCACAAGGCGTCTGCGAATGCACCACGCCACCGGGCTTGACAACCGTTACTGCAGCAACAACAACTACTACTACTACTGGTTTAGAAAGTTATTTCAAGCTTGTGGCCAAAACTACTCATCTTCATATGTCACTTCCTCGAAAAGACTGATGGACAGCCAGGTCACTTCCACGAATGTCAGACGGGGTTTTCTAGGTGTAATCGAGTCTGCTTGTTTTTCGTGTTAGCTAGTCAGAGACTACCCCATCTACTTTATGCCATTTCTTCGACGCTACCTTTAGCCAGGCTATATGTATGCTTGTCCTTCGTGTTAGTCAGAGACTACCCCATCTACGTTATGCCATTTCTTTGAGGCTAGCTTTAGTCAGGCTATAGCCGCCTTATACTGGAGTTACACGAGCTTGTTCTATTCAACGAAGCAGATTGTAGCAGCAGGACAATGCCAACAATGAAAAACGGCCCAACCTCAGCCAACGCCGGCCACTCGCTCGTCTACTCTTCGTGGTGGACATGGCAACGTCCCGCTCCTTACAGGAGTGTGCCAGCCGCTTCTGCAGTAAATTAGCTGCGCTAAAATTAAGTTGCCCCTAATGAACGTAAATGAGCACAGAGCTTCTCCCGTTGCCCTCCGAAAGTTCCCCAGACGCCCAATGGTAGCCGGTGAAGGAAGGCTAAAACCAATCAGGCGTCGTCGGCAAGAGGTGTGGTTTGTGGAGTTGCCACCTGCGACGAATGCGATGTCATGAGTGGTGGGTTCGATCTCGGCACGAGGCATAACGTATAGATGACAAGGACTTGTTTTTTGTGTGTAGGTCAGTAAGTCAAAATAAAGGCATGCATGTACGTTTAGCATTTATAAGCAATGTGCTCAACACAGCAGGCCGCCAAATTGCCACGTCCATATGAGAAGTATGAGAGGCGTCGCAAGAAGAAGCCTCGAACGTTATCTCTCTCTCTTTGACTGCGACGGTCGTCACGTGTTCAGGGCACACGTATATAGCGATCGCGCCCTACCTAGGCCTGATCCAAGTTAGTGCTCGTAGCAATTGTTAGAGCAATATCAGTGGAAATCGCGGGAGTAAGCGGGAGTAATAAATAAAATATTTCTGGTAAGCTAAGTAACGATGATGGCGATGGAACGGCGTTAATTCAACTAAGCAATATCGTCGTGGTCATATCTTTCGATGTTTTTCTAATCTATGATCATGAGTCTGGCATTCGATGATATCTTTGTGCATTTGATATCCGACTCGCCTGAGTCTGTCTGCGTACTCATCCATTCATTAATTGATTCATTGATTCATCTAATCATTCATTTATGCATTCATCCATACGGCGGCCTCGATTTCGGTCCAAGCTAAGCCGCCAGGCCAGCCAAAGCACAAACGGTCCGTTCCACGACGGGCTTACTCACACCCGAGTCGAGCCTGCGAGGCGACGCAGAGCAAAGACGCCGACGACCACCTAACCGAATTACGTTTTCCGCCCCTCGCGGCGGCAGCAGCAGCAGCGGGGCGACTGTTCTTTTACTGTGACTGCTACTATCACTAAGTAAGGCACTTCAACCGCCACTAATGCTGTTGCCGCTATGTCCTGGCGTTGTACTGGCGACGCTAAGGTCTTCAGAGCCGTCTTCTTTTCTCCCCCATGATTTTGATTTCAGTTAGCGTTTTATGTTTCGCCCCCCTCCCTCGTTAGCCTCGTATGCGTCGCCTTACTGTCGTCGCGCTGTCTTCTTCTCGTTTGGGATTGAAGATTCCTCCTTACGCACTCTGCTTTTCAGGCCACTGTATTTTCTTCTTTTTCTTCTAAATGTTGTCTTGAATTGGGAACCTCACATTACCCCCTGCTTCAACTCTCTCGCTCAGCGTAACAGCAATTATTTTACGTGAAAAGAAACCGCATACAGCGTTTGGCATCCTCGACGCTCATTTCTGAACGGAATCTAGCCATCTTCTTTGTGGGGGGTTGAGTGCTCCTCAATGCGCAATCCCGCGCTGGTTGAGCACTTTTACACGTGCTTGTCCTTGCCAACTCGATAGCTTTGCGTATTTCCACATCTCGCGGTCTCCTTCATTGCATCTCATGCTATCAATGTCCTATGTCTGATGGTAACCCTATGACTCCTCCAATTGCTACAGTAGCGCGGTCGGTATGGTTGGTCGGTGTAATCCGATGCGAATCAGAACTCACCCCCGTCTCCTGCTGGAGAGCAGAATTGGACAGAACGACAACGACGACGGCGGCTTCCACCACTGCTATCCATCTATTTATCTAGACAAATGACCAGCTGAAAACCGATGGAGGCGTCTTCCGTGGTCGAAATCTTGACGACTAGCGTATTTATTTGGTTTTAGTCCTGCTATCCAAAATGGCGCGCCGGTGGGGCAGCGCTGGACAAATGACTGACTTCATTCGTTAGCTCGACCTCGAGGTCGTAGGCGGAGCCGTAGTCCCTCTCGAATGGACGGCCTGCGAAGATAAATCTGAGTATCCGCGGATCATGAGCGTTGCCATCCGTATCATCGTCGTACTCATGATCACCGTATCGCATTGCACTGCACTGTCATTGCAAATGATGATGATGATGATGATGATTATTATTATTATTATTATTATTTACTACATAATGAAACTTATTTTATTCAAAGACAGAAGCTACACACAGCGTTGGAGTCGGCGACAACAACGCCAATAACTGTAACTACAGAGCAATTTGCTATCTTCGTGTCAGAATAGAACGTCGTGCGGGTCGATTGGACATTTGTTACGTTTTGAACAAGTGGCGAAAAGAGAAGATTCAATACGGACGGAAAGGGGACCAAAATGGAACTAGATGGACACATCAACTCTCTATAAATATACGCTTGCCTGTACCAGCCCTATCGAGCACTCGAAAAACAGGTCGTAGAAAATGAGGACAGATATCTACTGTTATGATTCAAGATCAAACAGGCAACGTGAGTGTTGCGAAGTTTTTCTTGGCCGCCGACTTCTACTTGCATTATAATATGGCGCCGACTGATTGTCGCAACATTTCATTTTTAGTCAGCCAGCGGCCACGTCTAGTTGCGGCTGGTCAGTTAGAGCCAATTGAGCGACAGCCAAGCAAATTGTTATCCTCCGAATCCTTAATGACTTGTATTTACTTCACATCATGATTGCTGATGTCATCCCTTCCACCTAGGAACTGAATGTTGCCGCTTGTTTTATCACACATGTCATTGAGATCGCTGTCATTGAGACTACGTGATTCAGGAAAAGCTCGTCGAGCGGTTCGACTATGTCGACCACCACAGACTGAGGTGTTGATGTGCATGCCCGTATTACGGTTGTGGTTCTTGTACCTTGCGCCCATGCTTTTATTGGCTCGATACTTTGCTGTTTGTAAAGAAGAAGAGTGACCTCTACACAGTTCGGTCAGTACCGAACATGAAGGTGAAGTGACGAGCGTGAAGTGCTTTTTCTTAACACATACATCTTCTATTTCCCCGCCCACCCCTCAGACATGTTCCCAGTGTGGGACGGGTGTCCGGGGTACTCGCTCAAGAAGCGGCTGGCGACAACAGTTCCTCCTGCCGCCATCGTCATGTCAACCGTTCGTTGTTGATACTTGGATGGAGCAACTGCAGCCGTTGGCGCTCGTTAACTGCTGATCGCGTGACACACGAATTGACCGGTAGATTCATGTCCAAGTAGAAGGTTAGATAGGTGCTTACACGCATGGTAAGCAACAAATCCCTTTGAGTCTCTTTCCCCGCTTTCTCTGGCTCTTGCTCTCGTCCTAAGTGACTCTGATACGCGCCGGGTAGCACTGAACGCACGTCTAATAAAGAAACGTGTATATATATATATATATATATATATATATATATATATATATGCATTTCCGCTTCTATTTACTGCTCTGTAGACAGGGGGAAAGAGCTCTGCCATTGACATAACAAATTACAGGAAAAATTAGAACGGACATTGTACTGAGCTCTTCATTAACAGATAGCCTCTCTCTCTCTCTCTCTCTATATATATATATATATATATATATATATATGTGTGTAAGCTTTCTTCTAGGGCTTTTACGCTTGAACGCTGCTGACTCTATGAGTGTTTGTGCGTGTGTGAGTGGAAACAGTAGCAGCAGGCCTAGTCACAGCTTTCGCATGTGTTTGTAACAGTATCGGTGCCTAAGCTTGCCGAAAAACGCAAAGAATGGATAGAATCGACAATCGTTTGTAGGTTGTCCCTTTCGTGCCTACACAAGAAAAACACACACTGCCATCATACGTACTCAAATCAAGCGCACTCGACGGTGCTGGCGAGACGGTGCTCCTGTTTAAGTCGTACGTAATACGTCGCTTGATGATGGCGACGTATGAACGGCTCACTTTAGAGCACAACGCTGGCGTCAGCCATTAACGCTTCCGGCCACCGCCGCTGGCGACGACTTTTTGCAGTATGTATACTCTCTCTTTCCCCTCCCCCTCTCTCTCTCCCCCATTCTCCCCCGTTCACTCCCCCATTCTCCCTCTTTCTCTCCCACTCCCTCTCTCAACGTCTATGTCCCTATATGTTGGTACGACAGTCAGATGCTCAGTGGGTTCTCCTTTTGTTGCCGCCTGTACGTCTACGTATTTCGGCTATCATTATACAATACAAATAACAGCTACTCGCAAAGGTAACTGCGGCGGCGTGATTGCTACTGTTGCCGTCGTTGTCGGGGGCTGGTTGGTTCAATTGATTGCGTCGATATCGTGATCGAGCGTGTACCCGTTGCGAGTACTATATGAGTGAGACAGGCGACCACAGCCGCCCCTCCGTCGGCTGAGAGGAGACAACAAGACAACGCGCCGGGAGGCAAACGACACCCGGGCGCGACTCACTGTCGGCTGGGGTACTGACCAATAATCGGTCGTCTGGCGTCGACCTACAAAGATTAGGATGCCAGCAGCAACAACAACAATAACAACAACAACAATGACAGCAGCAACAACAACAACAATAACAGCAGCAACAACAACAACAACAATGACAGCAGCAACAACAACAAGAACAACAACAGCGACAGCAACAACAATGGCAACAACAACAACAATGACAGCAGCGACAGCAATAACAATGACAGCAACGACAGCAACAACAACGGCAACAACAACAATTAGTGGCAGTGACGCCCGCGGCCGATTGGGCTCTTCTGATACGACATGTACGTTACGTAGTCAATGACTATTACTACCCCTTAACACTACTACAGCCATTATTGTCACTGTTATGAGGGTGGTAGTAATGATGCTAATTATTAATAATCAGCAGATATAAAATAACATCATGAGCATCACCATTACAATCGTCATCGTCATCATCATCATCATCGACATCATCGTCGTCGTCGTCATCATCTATTAATAGTGGTAGTAGTGTCTTTAGTAACAGCTATAACGACAGCGGTTATGATGATAATATGCTTATTTTCATTATTCCATGTGATTGGGTAGAGCTTCGATGCTACTGTTAGGAACAGTAGTTTTCTCTTAACTCTACAAAATATGTGACGACGTAGTCTAGCTCTAGGGGGGACCAGTGTGGTTGTCATCTATCCCGGGGTGTCGCCGGTTCGATCCCTATTGTTGATCGAATTTTCTTAAACGATGCTCATTGAAAATAGATTTTAAAAAACGCACCACTAAGAGTCAACGGCCATGCAGCTGCCACAACGACCGTTATGGAAATCCCAGATATACTAACATATTCGGTCGCATTGGAGATATGCCTCACGGTAGGTTTCGTCTTAGAAACGCTTGCTTCAAAACGAGATATCCGGCGCCGATATTGAGCCCGCGACATTTGGTGCTCCTTCAATCCGCCGCGTCGACAAAATAATACAAAGCAAATACATTGTTTTTAATTCTCATTTATGACCATTGGTACGTTCTAGTCGAATTGTTCCTAGATACATTACACATCACGATTGGCCACTGCTCGTTAAAAATGTTACAGGTATCTTGAACTAGCAATCAATCAGTATACATATATATATATATATATATACGTTTCATGACCCATTGCCTCTGCGTTCGCCATTTTATCATATCACGCCCTCGCGCATGGTCCACGGTGTGTGTGTCGCTTGTTGTTTTGATCAACTGCTGTTGTTGACCATTTTATATTATACTTTCTCTTCCTCTATCCAGGCTACATTTCGATATAATAAATTACCTACATTTTCAAGTCATCCCTTTGCTCTGCATATGTGCATCCCCGTCAGCTCTTAGTTCTTTCCTTATATATATATATATATATATATATATAAGCATTTGCCTTCCTTAACTTTACTGCCGGTCTATACAGCTAGGTATGTTGCGCGGCTGTCCTTCAACGGCCATTCTACTGGGTATATTCTCTATAGGTCACTCTCCCTCCCTCCCTCCCTCTCTCTCCCCCCTTCTCTCTTTGTCTGATTTTATTCGTGTTTCCCTTTCACGTGCGTGCCGCTTACTTATCTGTAGAAGAGAGTAATATTTCGCATACGTCGAACGTAGGTAGACCTAACCAGACAGCCGACGCCTGAACTTGCCTAGTTGGTGGTGGTGGTGGCGGTGGTGATGGTGGTGGTGGTGGTGGGACGTTATCACTCACGTTATGGCTGCCGTTCATGTCGTTGTATTATGGATACGTCACTACTGGTAGCGCCGCGCTGGTTGCGGAGCGTGTTTTTCATTGTTACTATCGTTGAGTAGTAGTAGTAGTAGCAGCAGTAGTAGTGAAGTACAACACAACGAGCAAAACAACAAAAACAATAAACACAATGGCAGCAGCTGCAACTATAGCAGCAGCAACTACAACAACAACAACGACGACATTAACAACAATAATAATCACCTTAACAGTGCCAACACCGGCGGTAGCAGCAACAGCAGCAACAACTATAGCGATAACAAAAACAGCACTAAACAGCAATAACAACAACAGCAAAAGGTTACTATAACTACGACTGGTTTTGGACTATGTTAAGTCCAGTCACTAGGCGGCCCCTGATTCAGTATTACCATTACTAGTAGTAGTAGTAGTAGAAGTAATTCTCGTAGTAGTTTTAGTAGTAGTGGTAGTAGTAGTAGTAGTAATAGTAATAGAAGAAAGCGTCGTACTACGCGTTGCAATGCTAAACTGTCGGTTTTCGGGGCGGGCGGCGTTTTGTTGTTAGAAGAAGAGGAAAAAGAAGAGAGACGAATCCTCGAAATGCCCCGACGCGTTGTTCCCACAGCCAATAGATAGGATAGGTCTGTAGGTAGGGAGGTAGATAGCCATTGCCTGCGTTGCGGTGGCGGCAGCTGAGCTGCGGCTGTCTGTATGTATATTTGTCTGTCTGTGTCTCTCCATGTCGCTTTCTACCGTCTGGTGTGGTGTGTGTCCTGTCCGCTGCTCGAGACGCTCGAGACGCCGACCACACGAAGCCGCCGGCAGACACGGCAACTTATCGACGTCGATACTGTCCTCGTTGTCGTCGCCGCGTCCGCCGCCGTGACTGGCGCCGGACGGTTGTCGAGCGTCACCCAGTCTGTTGGTCGACGTTCTCTATGGCGCCGACAAACATTGAGACGATGTGATTGTTGCTACTGTTGTTGTTATTGTTGTTGTTGTTTTTGTTGTTATTGCTGCCGTTTTTTTTTCTTGTCGTTGTTGCTCCTGTCGTTTTGCTGTTGTTTTTGTTGTTGCTGCGGCTGCTGCTGTCGTTGTTGTTGTTGTTGTTGTTGCTACTATTATTGTTGTTGGTACTGCTGCTATCGTTGTTGTTGTTGTTGCTACTATTATTGTTGTTGCTACTGCTGCTATCGTTGTTGTTGTTGTTGGTACTGCTGCTATCGTTGTTGTGTTGTTGTTGCAGTACATGTCGCCCAGATCTACACATGCGTGTTCCGCTGAGAGCTTGTTTACACTGAACCTGGCTCGCTTCTTCTTGCTCAGTAGACAACCGCCATACGCTCTACGTCTCGTACGTTTGTCTAGTCACTCACTGCTCTCTTAACTAGTCCGGCGACTAGTTAAGAGAGCGTCTAGCACGTCTAGTTACTGGAGGGTACGTAGGTAGTAAGCAATACGCTTACTAGTACTACAACAACAGCACCATCACCACCACTACAATCAGTAGCAGCATTAGTTTCTTATTTGAGTTTATGGACATTACAATAACCTGTGGACTAGCTGAGCTGTACGGATGAAGGTTGCCCTCTTACGACGAGTTAGTTTGTTATGCTGTTTTACGCTCTGCGGCAACGACGACTGAATCAGGCGGGTAAACGTGGGTTGGTATTCAGGTATTTGGTATCTAGCACGGATGGCATTGTTGTTGTTGTTGCTGTTGCTGTTGTTGTCGTTGCTGTTGCTGTTGTTGTTGTCGTTACAATTGTTGTTGTTGCTGTTGTTGTTGTTGTTGTTGTTGTTGTTGTTGTTGCTGTTGCTGTCGTTGCTGTTGCTGTTGCTGTTGTTGTTGTCGTTACAATTGTTGTTGTTGTTGCTGTTGTTGTGGTTGTTGTTGTTGTTGCTGCTTCTGCTGCTAGCTTATCGTCTTTTGTCCTCGTATCGTATACCTGCGTACGGGGACGGGGACGACGACGACGATGACGCCTTATCGAGGAAGTATTATCAGCTCGATGCGGCAGATGCGTATACGCCAGCTCAAACGGCTCTACCGCCATCGCCAGCCGGTGCGGTTTCTGCGGCGGCGGCTGCTACTGTTGCTGCCGCTGCTACGACGACGGCATCTCTACCAGGCTCAGTGTGTTATTATTGGGGAACAACATCGTCATCAATAACAAACACGCGCGGTAACACAAATCATAATTATAATAAATAACGTCAGCAGAACGAAGTAGTAGCGGCAGCAGCAACAACAACGACAACGACAACAACAACGATATCAATAAACAGAAAATATGCAGCAATAACAGTCACCACAACAACAAGAATTAGAAGCGTGCTGTGAGCAGAGGAGTGGCAACAATAACAACAACCACAACGATAGATCAACTCGTGGTCAAAAAACGTGTATATGTTCATATGAATGCCATGTTGTCAACATATCGGTCAACATACACGGCTGCACGGCGAGCATAAGTGACACCCAGCAACGCCCATGATGTCTCAACGACCAAAACCTGCGGAGTATATATATATATATATACCAATACTTATATTTTGCTCCTATTAAACATTGATTGATTCATACATTAGTTACCCGCTAATGATTAGAAAATGTTTCGTATTTTACATCGGGGCAGAGCATATAAAATGATGTGTATATATATATATAATGAAAGAGAGAGAAATATTGTACAGTAAAGTCGTGTTCGGTTACTTCGAAAAGTTAGGCGTCGCGCCGGACTCAAAGACGCGTCTCTTAGTGATAACTAATTACCAAAATATACAGTGATAGCTTAAACAGTATAGTTACCAATGCATTTGTTGTTGTGGACTGAGCTGCCAAGCTTGCCACGGCGTGACGCGACTCGAATTAAATATTTTAATCCTAAAACAATTTGCCAACATTGCAATGACTGATGACTGCATTCTGCAATCAAGCTGATCTCATCGATGCTTGCTGCCACGGAAAGTTGTGGACAGATGCGCATATTGCCTGCAACTGGCTAACATGAATAAATGTGAACAACGAAAGATTGCTTAATAGTGCTTGCACGAAGCGCCAGCATGCGCTAATTGTAAGTGATCGCAAGGACCTATCCTTGTCTGTATAAAATTTAAATCACCATTGCAACTGCAATGGGTTTTTCATTCGCTTGTTGGCGATATTGGCTGCACATGACGATACGCAACAATAGTTGGTTGAACATCGTTACCTGAAACCACATTATGCGCAAACCTATATCATCACTGTTATTTTTCGTGTGTGCACTTGTGCACATTTGTCGACATGGTTTATGATAACCTTCACCATACAACACGGTGGAATCCGTGATAGGCAGGCTATAACTACGAGATGTCGCTTCACACTACAAACATTTTACCACTCTGAATACAACACTGCTTCACTAGAAGAAAATTCTGAGTCTACCTTAGCCATTTTGATCTTATAGGGTGGGATACATTTAGGGTATGCTGATATTTCGGGTAACTTGTATTGCCGCTTAGATTGCTCATTAGAAAGCTTATTGTGCGCTACCTTATCAAGGGCAGCTATTTGTGCAGACAAAACCAGTTTCACAGCAGCGAAATACACACTAGCGCCTTACAAATAATTTCTTCTATATATGGGGGTCAAACGCCTTGGCGCTAAGGTGGAGTCAACGTGCTGCCAAAATATGTAAAGCGGTTCATACATTTGAGGACCGCTCTCGAACAGTCTACCTCTACGCCGATGATTCGTCTGCGTGTATAATTATGTTTACGGCCGGACGCCATCCGTTGATTCTATCGGGAACAAGATTGGCAACGAATTACAAAGAATAACAAGCAATGCAAATACGTACTAAAAGTCTTAGATTATGACCCTGTGCGAAACCATCTATTGCTCCAGCGGTGGGGGCTCCGCTACACCATACTTGACGACAACTTGATTTATTTGTTAAATATTCCGAAAAATTGCCAGCAATATCTGGTGGCAAAACAAGGTGTCTCGTGGGCCTGTTTAAGTTATTCTCCTACGATATATTTATGCGTACACTTGGTTTCTTTTAGGTAGCGTCTACAAACTGCCTTAGGCGATACATATAGCGATTGCATTTCAGGACGAATTGGATCTATTTCTTGTAAGTGGACAACCTGCGCTCTTTCAACTATTGGTTGTACATATTGTGAACAAAACAGAAGGGAGTCCGCAAGATTCTGGTGATTTTAACTGACGTCAGCGTTCTGATTGAGAGGAAGCATTGTTCTAAATATTGCTTCAAACTTGTTAACATTTTTGAAATTAGAACCGTTTCCTCTTGGAGATTAGGCGCAGCAGGACAGTGATATGTAATCCTACGGCAATATACGACATCAGTCTTTATCGTTCGCGGAGTTGGTATCCCTATCCAAACTTAATCATAACTGAAATCTAAAGACCTTATAGATATCGCATCGGCCTAGTATGGGTTGCGCCGAGATCGAACCCACGATTCCTATGACAGAGTCAGCCATTCCTCCGCGTTGACGAATATATATATATATAGGGGGGTCTTAGTGTTACTCTACTATCGAGTCGTCGGCCGTCGCTGGCATAGAGTATGAATGTAGAAAGAGCGTCGGCAGCTACAGTGATGTAACCTCACAAAACCAATTAGCGATCTCAAACTGCCTCTCTCTGATAAGATATCGCTGGCCTAGAACGAAGGGACCTGTCGTTGTATAGACCGGGCGCAGACTGCAGACTACAGACTGCTGAAGTAGCGGGTTACGAGAGGAAGTCTGAGGTTGGGCAGATCGGTCCAGATCTCTCTCTTCCCCCCCCATGGTTGCTGCTGCTGCGGCATGCAGGGCGCCGTACCCATAGGTGAGCCTATCTATAGTTTGGTTGGGAGTTGCGTCTGTTTTATTAGCCAATTAGACAAACCGGGAGCAATACTCACAGTAGCATCAGCAACCTGCAACCAGACCAGACGATGACAACGATGCGACGACGAGACAGACAACTCTTGTGCATAGCGCGGACGCATGCGACGTAAGACCTCCACTAGAAGCGGCAGATTCAGGCCAGCGGCGAAGTCACGACGGTCGCGCCGGAAGTTTAGTCTGGCTGTGGAGACGGCAAAGGGGACGAAGAAAGAAGCGCGTCCTGTGATGACGCCCGCCAAAATACGCCGCTCGCCGCTGCCGGCCTCTATCGTACGTACGTCGGTGATGGCCTATCATTCTGTTCCGTTGTCACTCTAACGCGCTGGCGCTACAAACGACGACAGTCACAATGGGTACCCACACACGATTACCTCTATCGCATCGCTAACACGTAAACGCAAGCAAGCCGTCGTTCCGTGAGGCTAGTTCAGCCTTGGGCTCTGTCTCAGAAATACCCGAGCAAGTTTCCTCTTCGTCCGCGCCAGTGATACCTGTTCGTCACGCGAGACGCTAAAAAGGTACATATGTATAGCATCAGCTACACATATGTACTGTATATGTATAGTTGAATATGTATATATATATATATATGTATGTATATATATATATATATATATATATATATATATATATATATATATATATATATGTATATATATATATATATCGCCTAGTTCGGGCCTCCTTACCGGTAGCCAGCAGTGGATAGGGCCTCGCCGAAGCAGTTTCACTTTCAGCAACACACATTGCCTTCTTGCATTCGGGTTCAATGGGGTTTTCCCGGGAACCCCTTCTTTTCAGTGTGCGTGGTCAGAATTGGCAAACGACGTTCAAGGGAGCGGATTATGGGACAACTTTGGCCGCTGACAAAGCGAGGTTACAAGCTGCTTTCTCGCCGGATGCAGGTACACGGTTGCACCCCCCGCGTCAGAGACGATGTCTAGAGACTAATGTCATGACCCTGATTCCCTTTAAGCGGAGCCAAATGCTAGTGTGGAATGCGACCGTAACTCCTTCAAGGGTCGGTACGGGCGCAGCCTGGACAGCAGCCAAGTGCAGAAAGTATTCAAGCCTCAAATACCGTCACTCATTCTCACCCCCCTGCATTTGAGCTATTGGGGGATGGCACTAAGTTGCTTACGAAGAAACTGCTCAGCGATGTCTGGAATACTTTGGCGCTAGCTTAAGATATTTACTGCAACGTCTGTCATTAGATGCTCAAAGGGGGAGTGCTGCCCCGGTGAGAGGAACCCTGGCTAGGTGTACCAGCCCAAGCCTATACCTAATGATTTGAGTTTACACATTTGCTTGAAGCTAATTGTTAGTCTATGATTATTATATGTATAGGTGTGCACTATATCGCCACTGTTGTACAATTACAAGTATAAAGGATAACGTGATGTATATATATGCATTTTATTCAAAAACTTAAGCATTTGTAATGCAGTCTCGCAAATAAACCACGTTCTGAATCTAAATCTGAAATTGTGATGCCCTTGCACAAGCAAAATGTATATATATATATATATATATATATATATATATACACATATTTTTGTTTATTTTTAACGCTCTGACAACCACATTTTTAGACGCTCGTAATGGGCTAAGTTGCCTGTGGCACGATATCGTCTAAATGCATCTATCGTCATCGCGTTCTCGTACTGGAATTATATAGGCTTTCTCCAGCAGAGGTATGTAGCAGCAGGGCAATGACAACCACGTCCAACAAATTCGACCAGCACGGCCGGAGCTCGAACTAGCGATGTTTTGCTAACCGTGGTTGCCATGGCAACGCCCCGTTTCGAACGGTGCGTTAGCCGCCTAAGCCACCGCCAGTACATAAATATATATATATATATATATATATATATATATATTATATGGAGAAGACGGTACATCTGTACGCGATGCGCAGCCGCAACATTGATTTTTGTGGCTTTCATAATGGTAACGGCGACGACGACGAACCAACGAAGATCCAGACGATACTGGGGGCGAGATCGGCGCAGTCGTAGCAGAAGAAGTGGTACCGTCCCACCACGGCCTGACGACAATCTCTTCTGCGGCGGCGGCGGTATCACGCACGTCATCTCTCGCATGCACTCGCGCCAGAATCTTGTTGGATTGAAGCAAAGCGAAGAAGAACACCGCTTTGAGTGGGCGTCGAGCCAACATCGGACGCCGAACACAATGGCACTTTTGAAGTGCCAATGATGATCGGGGCGATGGTAGTTAGTAAGTGTCCGAGTAGGAGTAGTAGTAGTAGTAAGCCTTGGGGTGTTGGTGCAGCGCTCGTAGCAAGGGCAATTGTTATTTAAGATATGTGTGTTGTTCGCCAAAGCGGATCTGATTATGCGGCGCCCATCTCAGTCTCGACGCTTAACGTATACCATAAACAGAACATTCATTTATCAAGCGGGGGCTTACGCTACTACTACAACAAAACTTCACTGTTCGACGTTCAAACACAGCTAAACGTGTGTATTTACGCTGCCCGTGTAATGATCCGTTTTCACAATTTGGAAAAACAAATTATATATATATATATATATATATATCTTTTTTTTTGCAGGTCGTAAACATTTATTTGTTTTGGTTGATTTTACAAACCCCCGTTAGAAATTCATTCACTACAAGTTTAGGCTCGCTTACAATAAATAGACTAATTGCAGTATGCGCCGATATCTATATTTTTTACTTTATCCATTGATGCCGACGTGGGAATGGAAATTCTTCCCCTCGATTGAGAACCCTAGCGACAACAATGGGAATCTGTAAAGTGGCCGTATTTTCGCGGTAGCCAGTTTGCTCATAGCAAGAAGTATGTTAGTTTAATTCAAAACCTGGAAACGATCGACTTGTTCCGGCCAAATAACAGCGTAGCTTGTCCTGTAACAGCAACGAGGAGAATTAAAAGAGGCTACGAAAACCTCCTAAGGTGGTGCCGAATTCTCAGCTATGATATGACGAGCTTCATAGCTCGAAGCTAAAGCCCCGCCGTCATGTGTGCTCTATCGTCGCACGCAAGGGCGTATATCGTTTTGCATGTTTGACTCGAGGGGGGCCGGAGAAGGTGTACTGGGCATACAAGGGAGGCGTTCGACAACAACAAGGTGCAAACTGAGTACGAGTGAAGGCGTTTACTTACTCACTCACCCAATTTGATGTCTTTGAGGACGTCCGTCAGCTGTTCGTGGCTGCGGCTGAGGAGGAGGTGGTGGTGGTGGTGGTGGCGATGAGGTTATATATTTCGTTGCCGAAATGGCAATGAGGTTATATATTTCGTTGGCGATGAGAACCATATTTCGTTGTTTCATAATTAATGATTACAATTTTTACATGAGGCTTTATAATAGTTTGGTTGTACCTAAGTTTATCTATTGCTGTGAGGTTTGGCGGCCTTACTTAGATAAACACATTGAAGCAATGGAAAGTGTACAGAGGAGATTCCTTCGTCGTGTCTCGTTAAGGTGTAACATTGCTCGAAATTCTATTGTGATAAGCTCTATTCGGGAACTTCAGTCCAGAGCGGATTATCGCATGTTCAATCGTATCATAAACTCATCAAATAAATCAAACTATTTTAGCATTCGGTTGAACAATCTTAGAAGCGGTAACACCATCTCGTCGAAACAAATTGCCAAAACAGATCGTGTAAATAACATGTTTTCGTGGCGGATGGCGAGGGCAATAAGAACTTTAAACGCTAACAGTGCAAATGTCGCCACACAAGTAAACTGACTATTGTATGTATCTAGGTAACGGTTTCTAAAATGTAAATATTGTCCCCCCTTTGACAAAATAAAGGTGCATTTGAATTTGACTTTGAATGAATTTGAATGAGGTTCGTTCGTCTACTGCTGCTGCTAGGGTGCGTCTTCACACTTCGACTCGGATCGCACTGTATTGCTGCTGACACCAAAGGATGATGACATCATGATGATGATG
The DNA here is from genome assembly GCA_003439945.1 of Dermanyssus gallinae. Lineage (NCBI taxonomy): Eukaryota > Metazoa > Arthropoda > Arachnida > Mesostigmata > Dermanyssidae > Dermanyssus > Dermanyssus gallinae. Next base: position 424,970 of record QVRM01002238.1, read on the forward strand.
ATACGAGGGACCGAAGGCTAGACCACACTGTATATGCATAGCGGCTTCACCACAGTTAGCACCATGTTGGCTGCCGATACTGATGAGATGGCGGTGGCAATGTTGATAGTAACGATAATGTCTATGATGATGTTGATGGTAATGATATTGATGATGATGTTGACGTTGGTGATGTTGATGGTGGTGGAATGTCCCGAATTTGAAGACGCCCGCCGGTCTGAGGACGACGACGACTTTGCCTGTGGCGACGCCATCTGTCACATTCTTCTTACCACCGTTCAGTGGTGAGCGCGCGTTTTCGTTGAATTTCGTCGCATTGCCGCCGTCACGTTGCGTTTGGTCAGGCGGTCAATGCCAGTGCGTTCTTTGGGAACCTTTTCGCCAAACTTCTCAGCGCGTCTTTATTTGTCTCTTTTACCTTCTCTGTTATAATAATAAATACTTCCTCCTAAATCTATTAGACATAAGAAAAACTGCTCAACACATGTCTGAAATATAATATCCATATATGTATACAAATAAGTCATGATTTTTCTTTCACATCAAAAGTTTTCAGTGAGTCGCCTTTAAGTATTTTACCGTTATTACGCGTACTCAATAAATGAACAGCGTCCTGTTATAGCCTGTTATGGCGCATGGCAATATTGATCTAGCCTCAACACCTTTGTTTATATATATATATATATATATATATATATATATATATATATGCACCTTTGGAGGAGTTATTGGCGCGTATTCAGTCACCAACTAATCGACCTTCACCGTTAGCCACACAGAAAACCACATAGATACATAGACGGCAGATGATCAGTGACGATCAGGCGCTTCAGCTGTCAGCTGTAACAGCTGACAGGCCAAGGGCCTTCGTCGTTCGCTCGCCAAGGCGCAAGAGCAGTGTCATCATCCAATGGACGAAGCAACCGGTGGTGGGAAGGCAGGGCAGAGAGAGAGAGAGAGAGAGATAGGCAGACAAATACAGACAGACATGCTACCGGCGGACAGACACATGGGCGACCGGCGAATGTCTCTTACGGCCGACGTAAGAAACGTAGTAAGCCACATAGCTATCGTCATCGTAGTTCATGGGCATCGTGGTGGATCGTGGTCGCGTCGTGGATCGTGGACTTTGTCAATGTCCCCGCTGCCGTGACGGCCATGCGCGCTCCCGAGGGCCGCTCGGGCGCACCTGCGGCGGCGGCTCCGGCGCCGGCGCCTTGTCCTGTGTCGATCTCCCGCCGAGGTCAATCGAACCCTCGATATCCATCGATTCAGCGCGCGAACAGCGATCGACAACATACCATACCACACCATACCGATAGGTCAATCGATGGGCCTACGGGTCCATTGATGATGACGGTCGGTGACTTGGCGACTTGACACATTTCACACACGTAGTAAGCAGTTTCTCTACCTCGCCGACGAGGCGATGTTTGTTGTATGCGCATGCATTTTTGCTACACATGTGCTGTCGGATGTTCGCGCAGCGTACGTTCGTTCTAAACTACGTGGAGCCGCACCCCCAGCCAGTCAGCCAGTCATGGCATGGCACAGCGGCCAGCCGATCACTAGCCGATCCACCCACCGTGTCTCTCCATGTCTTTCTCTTTCTCTCTCACAACTCTCATCTCTGTAACGCGTACCTTACATAGCATATAACAGAATTACTGCAGTAGCGGTGACAGCATCGATGACGATGACTAAACCCATTTGTCGCCGCTGCCGCCGCCGACGACGACGAAGCATCGTAGAAGCACCTCAGCGACCTCTCGATGCATGGCCGCGTATTACATACCAACGTTCCGTAATGTTTTCGTGGTCCCATATATATATATATATATATATATCGGATTTCATGCATAATAATGATTGAACACTCCCGCTGGCAACAATAATAACGATACGCTATTCTGGGAAGGCAACAAAATTTCTAACTGTATGCATTTATTTTTCTGTTTTGCAGGTAAGTGCGCGTCTGTATATATATATATACGAGTATATATATATATATATATATATATATATATATGACCTACGTTGAGCAACCGTTTCTATGCTGTGGGGCATGTAAAGTTTGAACCAACTCTGTAGCTGCGACTAGAATAAGTCGTTTTAACGTCAAGTATTTGGTAAGTATAATGGGACTTTTAAAATACGTTGCCCGTTACGCGGATGCGAGGCTGACTCTATTGATGGGTTGCTTACTAGTGCAGCGGAATTCACGTTTAATTAATGGAAACAGTTTCCTGCAGACTTCAAATCTTTAGACCAAAAATGTTTAGAGTTGTGCCAAAAGAAAAGTGATACGATTCGTAGTAGTAGTAGTAATAGGCTAGAATATCATCGTACGGCATCTGTCCGTCATTTCCAGCGTCTGTTCAAGTGTTGCGGATGCACAATTACTAATTATGCAGAAACGGACATAGTAATCAGTTAACATTTACCAAATCGATTGAAAACGCACTATTTACATATAGTTTCTTCATTCTCATGCATAGCTGGCAGATATGTTTCAGTGTTTCGTTTTCCCCTGCTGCCTCTCGAGCGCTCGCACCTTACGAAGCGCACCGGCTTACTGACGATACGCCCGACTCGCTTCTCTTGTTGGGCCTGGGTTCCCTCCGCACATTCACACATGTCTCTGCCCAATCATGTCACAGGTTGTTGCTGCTGCTGCAGCTTTTGCAGTAGCTGCAGTACACGCGGCTGCGGTAATTATCTTCCCGGACGCTTGGGGATTGTGGGATAAAAAATGAGAGGCCGTAGCGGGCAGGTGTGCGGGCGTGGAGCAAAGGGTAAAGAAGCGATGGCTCCTTACACACGATGTCCTGCTCTTAACCCATGCATGGCGTATCGTCACGGCGACGACAACGACGAAAGGTACTGCCCTCCCCCTTCCAACTCCTCTGCCCCCGGGAGTCTGTTCCCAACTTGACAGCGGTGGTCTACCTTCCCTGTCTGCCTTTGTCCGTATATATATATATATATATATCTTTGTCCGGTTACTGTTACTACTAGTACTGTAGTAGTAGTAGTACTATAATTACTAACTGCTACTGCTACCACTACAACCGTAGAGGCGCCATGTCACCGCGACTTACCGTTTGTCCGTCTTTGGTCTGTACAGTGAGACTTCTCATTTTGCTATTTCTGCTACGGCTGTCACTGCTGCTGCTGCTGCACCTCCTGTTCCTCTACTTTTCGTCGTACACAACATCGTACCCAGTCAGATACTCAGTGAAGACACTCACCGCGCTCCCCCCTCCTCGGCCCTCAGTCCTTGCCCCAGTGGGTGAGAGCCACAAACGCTGGAGAAAGGAGCTTTGACTTCGGCTGCTTCGGCTTCATTCACATCGAGCCGGGGGCCGAACGACGACGACGAGAATGAGAAGTAGAACGAGAAGCAGGGTGAAGCAAACTGGCAAGCGGTGGGGGGACACGCGGAAAAGGCGGGGAATGGCGATATACCACCACCACCCCCAGCGGCGACAGTCGCAGCTGTAGCAGCGGCAGCAGGAGAAGATCGCAGAAGGAAAAATAAGGTCGGCGACGACCACGGCGGCGACAACAGCAGCAGTAGTAGAACTACAGCACGACAACGATATGTGGCTTTGTCGGCGGCGCGGCCTGTCTCGGTAGAGGAGGCAATAGAGAGCTAACGGCAAAAACTCGTCGCGGCGAATTAAGGGAAGAAGAGATGAGGGGAGGGCGAGAGAGAGGAAGACGTAGACAGGAACGGATAATGATTGAAAAGGGGAGAGTTAAGAGAGAGAGAGAGAGATAAAAAGGAAAGAATAAGGGAGCGAAGAGGTTGTAAGTGGCTGAAGAAGTGGAAAGAGTCGACGGAAGAGCGATTGATTGGTCGGTAGCCTGTCTGTGGGTCCACCGGTCCCGGTCTGTTCTCTCGGTCCCGCGCCCTGCTAGTCTGTTAGGCTTGATCGTTGAGCCGGCCAGAGGCTGGCGGAACGGATCACAACATGCGGAGCAGAGGCGCGGCAGCAAAGGGGCTCCCAAAGCCCCGACAGAGGAGCTAAGGGCCGAACAGGCGGACTGACGCAGGTGGGGGAGGAGGGAGATCGCGCCCATCTCCATGATCATCGAGGGGAAACGGGCGAGCTGCGGGGTGCGGGAGGGGGTGGGGATTTAGCGGCGGGAAAAGCAAATAAATTGATCCCTGAGGAGCTCCCGCCCACCGCCTCAAGTCGGTCCTGAGGGTCGCCGTGGCCGCTGCTGCGGCGGCCGCCGTTGCTGGTGACTTCTATTGGAACAAGTTGGTTTCGCTCCTTTTAGGCTTTCTTGCTTCCTTCATTACTAAGTAAAGAAAACTATTGTGGCCCTGACTATGCGCCGGCTACCCCTGCGTTCTTACCCGCTCGCCCTGCTCTCTTTCTCTCGTTTTCGCTTTTTGACTGTCCGGTGCGCACCTTTGCGCTCACAGTATCGCGCTTTCTGTTGACCGGTGTTGTCTTTCTTCTTCTTTTTCTTCTGTCTCTCTGCGTTGTCGAATGTGCGTTTTTGCCTCTTCTCTAGCACTTCGAAGAAGAACAGAACGATGAAGAGTAAGATATGGGAGAGAATTGGGGTTATTATGGTTGGACAAAACGGATATAGAGGCCAATGGGCCAATATTTTGTCTAATACGTATTTTCAGTACTGCTCGATTTGTCTTGTTGATCCATCGACAACAGCGACAACAACAACAGCGACGTCAGTAACTGCATCAAGTACAACAACGACACTAACCACAATACCAACCATAACAACAACAGCATGGAGGAGCCAAAGTGTGGCCAGCGGCGCAAGATGGCTTATACCGGTCAATAGAGATAAATCATGGGACTCATTAAGGTCAGCTAGGCAGCCGAGATTCGGGCAGGCCTGTGGCTAACAGAAGGCTGTTTGCAAACGGACCTATGCCTGGATACGGCAAGACTCTCTGACAGCAAAAATGAGACGTTCTTAAATATCGTTGCGGCGTTCTTGGCGTCGTCTGCCCACACGTAGTCCCATCTTTGAGTATGGCTCTTGATTTGAAAATGCGGAATAATCCCATTTGAATTCACGCATACCTATCATCTATCTGTTTAGTAGGTCTGTGTTTAAGGCATAGACGTTGTGCATGCTATCACAGACGGTACGGATGCTACCATCTGTATTGCCCAACTTCTGTAGACGTAGCTAAGACGAGCGGATAAATGGGACTGTCAGAACGCTAAATGGCATATGCTTACAGCCTCAACAGTCACATCATGCAGCTGCATTTTTGCCACCGGTTTTATTACGTTGAGGCTTAAATTTCAGTATGATGACTGCAACTAACTGCTGGTACAGTGGCAAAATGGATGACTATAAAATTAAAGGAAGTCTGCTATTATTTGCAAATATCTGCCGAACTAAGGCAAGTATTTGCTGATATGATTGTTGAGATTTACGGCAAGCTCGGCATGAGCTGTCGATTGCAACTGTTTTCTTGTCTCATTTGTGAAAAGAATACATCTATCGTCGGTCTGACTCAACTCAACCAATCTACCACAGAGGAGATCTAGACACAACACAAGAGGCAACCAAGAAGCCAACCAATCGAAAAAAAAAACGAAAGGTTGAAATGTTTCGCAGACTCGAGCGCTGAAGTGACTCCCGAAAGTGATGATCTGAGAACAAGTTAGACGGTCTTTCCGCTTCTCCTCCTTTTCGTTCAGCTTTCGACTTTCCACTCTTGAACTCTACGGGTTTCCTCGTTTGGGTTCGTGGACCACTCTGCAAAGTTAGATTGGCCGACGAAGAGCGCACGTGAGGTATATATATATATATATATATATATATATATATAGAGAGAGAGAGAGAGAGAAACTGAGAGAGTGAGAGAGAGGCATGAGGGGTGATTCCAAGAAGGCTACAAATCACACTAAGACAGATTTCTGGCGGCACGACGGAGCAGGAGGGAACTGAACAATCCGAATCCCTGCAGCAGGACGGGAGGAGGGAGGAATTTTATCCCCAGCCCGACCTACGATTACTGCTAGCTACGCCGCAGGCCTCGTTCGCGCACCACGGCGGACTGCGCCCGCCACCGCTCGATCCGACGCCCAAGGGGAAAAGAGAATCAGCATTTTGCGACTGCGCTGTATCACCCAGCAACTGCAGCTGCAGCCCCAGTAGCCCTGCAGCAGCAAGAGCGACAGCCGGGAGGCACGACCCGTCGTATTACGTCGTAGGAGCGCTTGTCTGTTTCTACTGCTGCTTCACATTGAAACCACTAATGCCTCTGCACGGTCGCTGCAGCCCCTTCAGTTTGGCAAGGGGCCGAGGGGAGGTGGGTTTTGTGGGTGGCATGGTAGAGGGCGAAAATGGAGCACGATACATGATGATGATGATGGTGATGATGACTATGATGAAGAAGACGACGTTGATGCTAGACTCAGCAAGTGTACAGCTGGCGACAGCACCAGCAAAAGCTGGATAATGTTCACCGGTCAGCGACAACATTACCGAGAACAACATCAACTACAACAACAACAACAGCAGCAGCAGAAACAACAACATTAACAACAACGACCACAACAATAGCAGAGAAGGATGTTGTCAATGACACAACCGAATGAATCGACAGAACAAATTTTGACGACGCAGACCAACAACTCAACTTGATGAAACTCCACACTCATTTCAGAAACATTCGCATCGAACGCAGGTAAATGCTGTAGTTTTCTCTCTCTCCCGCTTTCCCTTATAAATTATATTTTCTCTCTCTCTTCATCTGTGTCGTTGTACTTGCACTTATTTATCTTGTTTTTTGCTTCCAACGGCAGTAGCAGCAGCAGCAGCACACCACGATTGAACGGAGAGCTGACCAAGTGTGAGGTGTGCTTACGGCGTAATCCGGTAGTTTTTTTTGACGCAATATGTCTAAATTGCGATGCGTCGATTGCACCGCCTCCGTGCTTACGATCTCGGCGTCGTAGCGTTATTGAAGTAATCGTTTTCGTTTCTGTTGTACTAGCAGTAACCCTAACTGCTGTTATCACTTGCCCAACTGCTGTTGCAAAAGTTTGGTAAGTGGCGAACGGCCACCCCGTTCAACCCTTAGATTGTACCCTGGAATTTGTTTAACAACTAAACTCACAGTATCGAGTACCTACTACCCTCGCGTCACGCTCTCACGAGTATGAGCTGTGAGTACGAGCGACACGCACATATCATCGTTAGCTGTGCGTTCGACATGCCACAGTTTTGTGGTTGGCGGCCATCCCCCCGGTCGGCCGCCCGGCTCTCTGGCTGTCACGTAGCAAATGATAGCGTAGCCACGTGCGTGATTCGGCTATAATTTCATTATTGGATATCAGGCGGGAAGAAAATTGAAGTCTAAGAAAAAGACGGGCTTTGGCTCGCGGAGACGGCGGCGATGACGACCATACCCGTGCGAACGCAAGCTTACAACTTTTGCTGCAATACCGGCAAATAACGGAGGCTCTCAAACGCACAGTCAAATTCGACATTTCTGCTCATTGCTGTGTTAGACAGAAGTTTCCATTGTTTATTTCAAACGCTGTGTTGGGCGCATATATATATATCCGCGCATATATTTTTATATATGTATATATATATATATATCCGCGCATATATGTATATATATATGTATATATATATATATATATATATATATATATATATATATGGTAGACGTCTTTATTTCGATTGGAAAATGGTCCAAAACATAGCATAGCGATGTACTTTAAATTGCAAATCAATCTTGTTTTGCTTATATAAAAATGTGCGTAGCCGAGTCTAGCGAGGATTTTCTTGGTCGTATGAATATAGCACAAGATGTTTTATTTGACGACTTTACACTCGGGGCGAGAAGCAGGTACTGGACAACATAACTACTCACATACTAACGTCTATGTATTGAAGTTACACTGAACAGGTGCGCAAATTTTCACAATGATGACTTTTATAGTAACGCAGCATTTCCGGCATCCCCCTTCCAGCAGCCTCACTTGGGCCATTATGTACGTGAGCAGGAACGTTTCTGTTTGCCTTCTTGCTTTCTCCCTCAATTCGCGTAGTCCAATAATAATAATAGTTATTCCATTCCGCCTAGCTTTCTTGCAAATAGAGTTACTTGAGCTCTCTCTCTCGCTTTATATATATATATATATATATATGTCCAATGTAAACTGCTGTAACATAGGTGCAAGCACCTATGTGTGTGTGTGTCTAAATGTGCGAGGTCTCGCGCTCTGTCTCGAATATATCGCCGTGTCTCCCGTTCCCGCTGGGGTCGCGGTGTTCGAGAACACCCCAGCAGCTCTCCCCGAATCAGCCAATGATATAGCTGGGACATGAGCAAGGGTTGTTACTATTATTGCTTTAACTACTACTACAACAGCAACTACTTCTACTACAATTGCTACTACTACTTCTGCCACGACTACTAGTATAGCTAATGCTAAAAATACACCAAGCACACTTTTGCTAGTGGTGCCGTCACGGCCGATCGCCGTTCGGCGCCACTAGCACAGATAGCCACAACTGGATTCATTGGTCAGTCAGCCTTTCAAAGTTCGACTTTACAGCACTCTGATGAGGGCGAGTGAGGAGGCATCGCATCTCTAAAGCACTCTCGAGCTTCACTCACCATCACAAACTTAATGCGTGTGATGATGCGCACAGCAGCAACCACTAATGCAGCGAAGAAGCGAGTCGGAGCGCAGACTGCAGACTTTGCTCAATTCAGGAGAACCATCATCATCACCATCATCATCATCATGATCATTGTTATCAGCATTACTATCATCATCATCACTGTCAGCAACAACAACAACAGCAACAGCAATGCAGTTGTAGTAGCTGGTTTCGTTGTGAGTAGCACGTAGTAATACGAGGGTTCGTATTGGCCCTTAGTCGGCGGTGCAGAACTCTGCCTGCGCTCAGGAGCGGTGTAGGGCTGGTGTAGAAGTTGGAACACATCATTGTGAAGTCATCGTGAAGGCATCGTGGCGTGGCGCAGAGAGCGCGCCGCGCAGACGTCCCCGAGTGGTGAAGAGCAGCAGACCTAGCAGCAGGAACAAGGAAACAGCCGAACAGGAGCAGGCTCGGTTCGGCTCGGCTCGCGTCACCAGTCAGTGCTCAGTTCCAATTTCAATGTTCATTTAACAAATGTGACTCACCCCTCGACCGCCCTCGACCATTCTTCACACTGTTTGTGCTCTTCTCCACACGTCGCCCCTCGCCGGTTCCCCGCTTTTCCCTTTTCCAATCTGCACGTATCCAACATCGTCATCATCAGCAGTATCATCACCATCCGTACCGCCATCATCACCACCACTATCACCATCATCATCATGGTTTACGGGTAGTGCCGACTTCTTCGAGTTCGAGACCTTAGGTAAATCTCGGGCTTTCCGACCTTAACCCAACCTTCAGAGTTCGTTTCTGCTACCAACAGGCGGGGGACAGCTACGTTGCCACACATTGGCACTATTAACGGTACCGCGTCTCCTGTTGCTGCTGCTGCTGCCGCTGCGCCTGCTACTCATAAAGGCGACTAACTAAACGCCGAATACTAATCGGAAGATCTTACCGGCGTGCAACCGGTTAACGAATAAGCAATATTAAATCCCTGTAAACCGAAAACAGGCTCTGCTGCAGCCGCTGTTGGGTGGGTCGCGCAAAGCGTAGTAGTTATTGTCGAGTATGGACGAAGAGAGAATAAGAAAGCAAAGAAAATGCAAAAACGTTCGTACCAGAGAAAGACAGAGATATGTTCTATGCTCAAACAGAGCTAGAACAGGCTGGCTGCAGTAGCAATGGCGGGGCGCGGATGGCGGAGGTAATCCGAAAACAACCTCGACGCCCATGTCCACATTTCTCTACATACAAGGCGCTTTGTAGGTCGGATTCAGGAGATGTCGTTATTTGTAGAGGTTGCAGGAAGCAGGGCGGCCCTAGCCTTGTGTGTGCCGTTGTTGAAGATATACGCTGCGATACGCGAGGCGGGAAAGAGCTAACGAAAGTGTACTAGGGTAGGTGGTGGATTGGGAGGAGTAGGCTGCAGTGTCGAAGCCAATCTCGACACTGAACAGGTCCCTTTTAGTTGCGAAACAAGTAACCGAGAAATCGAGAGGGAGAAGCACAGAGAGAGAGGGAGAGATGAGAGCGGGGAGAGTGAGTGAGAGTCGGTGCCTTGACACGCAGCGTCACCAAAGGTGGCGGCGTAGTCGCAGAACCCCACTAACTGTTTCCGCGGTCCCTTGTTGCTGGTCGGCCTTCTGCGTGGTAGGCGAGCCCGAAGGCTGGCGCAATGCAGCGGCCAATGGCACCTGGCCGCGCTCACGGTTTTTGTTTTCTACCTTGGCGAATCTTCCTCGGCATTTTCGTACTCGATCTGTGTACGGGGGGAAGGGGGTGTACGGAAACGTTCGGAGACAGTTTGAGATCTCAGCGTCATGTGTCCACATTGCCCACGTTGTGGATGGATGCCGCAGTTGACGGCGTTGTTACCGTGGTTATAGTTATTGTTGTTGTTGTTGTTGTCGGTTTTGTCGTCGTTAGTAGCTGTCCGCCTGCTTCTGCTAATATCGCCATAATTACAACTGCCCTATATTACCTTTACAGTGCTTGTGTTCGACCTTGCCGTTTCGTTCGCAAATTTCTATCCGTGTGTCTCTCCGTCTGGCTGTGTATCGGCTGATCAACATCTCTGCCAGTAGTCAATCTTTCAATCATTTGTTGACTTCTCTAGAGAGGTCGCGGTGATCCTTCGAATTTTTCGAAGAACTCCATAAACAGAGAGTTACGAAAGAGCAAGACGAGGGAGAGAGAGAGCAAAAATGACGAGACAGAGAGCAGGCGACAGAGAAAGAAGTGACTGTCTTCGAGAGTAGCCTGTCGATAGATGTCGTCGTCGTCACTCTCCCGTCTGTGTCTAGCCACGCTTTCACGAGCCTTGTAAGCGCTGGTGGTAACTGTGGCGGGAAGGAACAAGGGGGGTGGCCGCCAGAGATTTGCGAGTGTACTGCAGACCACAACGAGCGGGACACGAGTGCACAGCGAGTTGTGGCTATGGCCATCGGCGTCATCCGCTCGAGCACATTTAAGCGGACCCCGCGCGACGAACAGCGAGCGCCAGCGGAGGTCGACACCCCGAGTACACGTTGCCATGCGCCGACTGCATACTCACACACATATATATATATATATATATATATATATATATATATATAGTATATGCACCGAATCGTTGCCTGCCGTATCACTTTATAATTGAATTCGACAGACTAGCGTGTAATAGTGGAATGCGCAAAAGGTGAGAGAGAGAGGCATACAGAGCTCCAGGAGAGACGAAGTGATATCGCGAGAGATATTCACGGAGACCCGGAGAACACAGAGGTAAAGGACATGGCACCTAGCGCGGGCATTCGGCGGTAGTGGAGTTGTGGTTGTTGAAGTTGTAGCAGCTGCGAATTGAAACATTCGAAACAGGTTGCGGAGAACTAGAAGGGGTAGACGGCAGTAAGCGAATAGAGAGACGGGAGAAACAGGTGATGGTTGAGTCGTAGTCGTCGTCGTTTATGAGCAGGGCAAGCACGCTAAACAGACGGGTCGCAATTTGTACAACTTACGACCTACATACATATATATGTATATATGGGGAAGTGTATGTACATAAAGAAGACCCCAAGCACAGCCAACTAACCAAGCTTTGCTAGAGAGAAGGACAAGGCAGAGCTCCAGAGCGTCTGTTAGACGATGTTCATTCAACGCATCTGCGTCTAGCTGCTAACGGGATTTAGAGCTGTGCTTGGATGCAGATATCTGCCATCTTAAAAAAATTGTAGATATCGATGTAAATTACCTCGGCATCTAAACAATCAAAACAACAATAAGCAAACGTGTCTATGTTCTATATTAAGACATGTAATTGCAAAAAAAAACATAGTTAAGCCCCTACGTATATATATATATATATATATATATATATATATATGAGAGTATATTATGCATATACGAGGTGTGTTCAATCGTTATCGCGACTTTTGAATTTTCGCGGGTTACGTATATTCGAATTTCGATTTTTTTTTGTGGCGTTATGTTGGTACTCATGTCTCTCACTTATGCCGACAAGCTCGGCCATTTTGAATGTTCACTTAATTGTTGACAGCTGCTTTGCTTGCACGTGTTTTGGATCGTCTTCGATTTTTACCTATTCAAAAAAATGGATCAAAGAACCTGTATCAAATTTTGTGTGAAAAACGAAATTAAGTGCGCGGATGCATTCCGAATGTTGACTGTGGCATACGGAGAAGCTACCTTGGACCGAAGCAACGTTTATCGGTGGTACAAAATGTTCTCAGAAGGCCGAGAAGATGTGAACGACGAAGAGCGTGCCGGACGCCCGAGCACTTCAACAACAGACGAAAAAATTAATGAAGTGGAGAAAATGGTATTGGCCAATCGTCGAATCACCGTTAGAGAAGTTGCTGAGGACCTAAACATATCGATTGGCTCGTGCCATTCGATTTTTATCAATGATTTGGGCATGAGACGGGTCGCCGCGAAATTCGTACCAAAATTGCTCAATTGCGACCAAAAACAGCATCGCATGAACATTGCTAATGAGATGTTGGACTCTGTCCGCGACGACCCAAATTTGCTCCAGAGGGTCATAACTGGTGACGAATCGTGGGTTTATGGTTATGACGTGGAAACCAAAGCTCAATCATCTCAATGGAAGCTGCCGCACGAACCAAGACCGAAAAAAGCGCGCCAAGTTCGGTCGAATGTGAACGTTTTGCTGACAGTTTTCTTCGATTGCAGGGGTGTGGTGCATCATGAGTTCTTGCCACAGGGTAGAACGGTCAATAAGGAATATTACCTGCAAGTTATGCGCAATTTGCGCGAAGCAATCCGCCAGAAACGCCCGGATTTGTGGAAGAACAAAAATTGGCTTTTGCACCACGATAACGCCCCTGCTCACACATCGTTGCTTGTGCGCGAGTTTTTGGCCAAAAACAACACACTAATGATGCCGCAGCCACCGTATTCCCCAGATCTGGCCCCCTGTGACTTTTTCTTGTTCCCTAAACTGAAGAGGCCCATGAAAGGACGACGTTACGCTACGCTTGACGAGATAAAGACGGCATCGAAGGAGGAGCTGAACAAGATTAAAAAAAAATGGTTTTTTGAAGTGCTTCGAAGATTGGAAAAACCGTTGGCACAAGTGTATAATATCTCATGGGGATTACTTTGAAGGGGACAAAATAGATATTCATGAATAAATGAATAATTTTTGAAAAAACACAAAAGTCGCGATACGTTTTGAACACCCAACATGACTCAATGTGGTCAATTGCGGTGTTTAGGAGCGATAAGCATAGACATGCCGAATGGTGGAGGCATATATGTACATACATAAATCTATTAAATAAGTATATGCACGAGTTTGTGTACGGCCAAGTGAAGGCACGACGCACCCACCCAGAAGCGAACGAAAGATGTGCTCGCCCCTGTGGATAACGTACGCACACACTGTGTTCTACTGAATCAGCGCCAGGCAATGTTTACCAAGTGATGCGGAACTGACTTCGGTTGCAAGTCCGTGACACATTATTTCTACTTAATACGAGAATTCCAAACCGTTTATACCGTAACGACCAGACGACGAATGAAACGACGTTGCTACAAAGCACGTCGGGTGTGCGAGAGAACACGATATATACAGGTAGTTTAACAAGTTCTTAAAATTAAAACCAAGCATTTTCCAAATCTTGTTCTTAATTTTTTCTTATTCGATATACTTCCCGGGAAGCTCAATACACTTTTCCCACCGAGATTTCAGAGCATTTATACCTCTTGAGAAGAATTCCGCGTCTTTAGACTGAAAATAGGCATTGACAGCAGCCATAACCTCTTCATTGCTGGAAAAACGCTTTCTACCGAGACTATTCTTCAAATATCCGAAGAGGAGATAATCAGAGGGGGCCAGGTCTGGAGAATAGAAAGGTTGTTCAATAAGTTCGAACCTCAGCTGGGCCAGTTTTGCCGATACTTGCCGCGACTTGTGTGCAGGAGCATTGTTCTGGTAAAACAGGACAACCTTCTTCTGCAAAGCGGGCCGTTTCACGATGAGTTCTTGCTTCTGGCAGTCCAACAGTCTTGCATAATAATCTCCCGTGATCGTTTCACCGCTCTCAAGGTAGTCGACCAGAATTATTCCACGTTGGTCCCAAAAAACCGTAGCCATCATCTTTCCGACCGATGCCGTCGTCCGCACCCTCTTCGGAGGTCCTTCACCAGGTGCACACCATTGGCCAGATACTTCATGGGTCTCGGGAGTGTAGTGATGGACCCAGCTTTCATCAACGGTCACGAATCTGCGCCAAAAGTCCGACGGATTTTTCGACATCTTGGCCAAATTTCGCTGTGAAGCGGAAACACGCGCGTCTTTTTGGCCTTGGTTGAGCAAATGCGGCACCCATTTTGCTCTAAGCTTGTTCATCTTCAAGTTCTCGTGCAGGATAAAATGCACACTACCCAAACTGATCCCCAAGGCATCCGCTATCTCCCTAATGTTCACTCGCTTATCTGCGGCAAAGATTTTCCGCATTTTTTCACGTTTTCCTCATCAGCTGCCGTTTTTGGGCGTCCTGAACGTAGTTCATCCTCGGTGCTCCTGCGACCTCTTTTTGACTCATTAATCCAGTTGAAAACAGTGGCAAAGCATGGCGCAGAGTCACCGTACACCTCGTCTAACTCAGTTTTCACTTGGGTCGCATTCCAACCTTTGAAATAAAAATGCTTGATAACCACTCGAAACTATTTTTTCTCAATTTTTCAAAATCACGCCGATACGTTGCACGGGAAAAACGATCAAACGAAATCGCAACGGCCAATCACCATCATATTTTGACTGCTAGCAGTCGAAAAGTTGCCGTTTCCAATAGTGGTGAAACTGCGCCAAAATTCAAATTCTGAAATGCTCATTTTAAGAACCTGTTGAACTACCTGTATATATATATATATATATATATATATATATATATATATATATATATATATATATATATAAGTTAACCTTCTTAATTCCGCTAAAATGAGGTGGAGTATACATTCAAGCAGTTTTATCTAGTCGTGCTAGTGCATGGCTCTATGCTCTACTCAGTGTTCCCGTTGGAACTTTATTAGACAACTTTGTCGTCACGGTCTGCGTTGGTCTCTACCTTGGGATCCCACTAGTCGAGGAAGACCGTATATGCCATATACTGGCGGTTTTGCGCCAGGGACTGAAGGCAAATGCTTTTCGTAAAAAAGATGATATTATTGCAAAACGATTTACATTTTTAAAATCATATGTTTAAAAACACTGTGGAAAGGATCTTAAGCTTAATTGTTAAACTATAAATATGTGTTAATTTAAATAATTAAGCTTAAAGTCCTTTCCACAGTTCCATATTGCCTCAGGCCCATATCCTCCAAGTTAACATTAGACAACCTCACGAATACCAATAATATTAAAACTTTGTTTCTTAAAAGAGCAATTGGTTTATCAAAAACCGCCCCATCTACGCAGATGTTGCAAATGTGCAATAAGCCTACATAAATAGAGAATCTAGAACACCGAAATCACCAGTTTGATCACGACACGCTTGAAGCATACAAATAACACAGATGAAGGCAAAACTGGAACTTTGTGGTCCAACATTTTACAGGCGGACTTGCTTTTCATAGCAACAAATTAAAAGAAAATCTGCAACAAAACAGAGCATTGAACTGCAAAATCGCTTGGCACAGAAACCAGCAGTACCTCTGTCAGAAGGGAAAATGTTTCCAAATCAACGAATGTGTTTGTAAATATTGTGATGAAATTGACATCGACCAGTATCACGTATTGAAATTGTTAGAAGTAAACACCAGCTCATTAACAACTGCTGTAATTGACGCACTTGAACGGAATAACCCGTAACTATTGTGAACATCTACCAATACTGGCCATTTAACATTAACAAATTTGAAAATATAAGTATTCATAAACGTTACATATGTAGTGAGGTAAACAGCAATCTTACTACCTCAAGGTTGACGTATTTGCAATAGATCTTTATGTGAAATATGTGTCTGTTTTTTATCAACTGATTTGTCGCTAAACGATAGCACCTAATATTGATTTCATATTATTGTGACAGGCTTGACTAAGGTTGAGCGTCGTAGTGCGGTGTTTATGGTTGCATAATCACATTATTAGTGGTACAGAGATAATGTGTACTCAGTCCAACAGTAAGTCAAGCGTGTTATTCTTACCACTTATAATGTGGTAATAATAATAATAATAATAATAATAATACCACTAATAATAACAACAAAGGCCATATAATAACTATATGGCCTTTGTTGTTTTTTGCTGCAGTCGTTGTTGCTGTCGCTGTTGATTCGATTGTGTTTATTTCAACTTTCAGTCTGCGTTCGAATTCGACAGATCAAGTTATTAGTTAGTAAATTCTGATGATCACTCCGGAAATGCTTATTGAACAATTGCTGTCAGTGCAAATATAGTGGCGTAGTCATACATTCTGTCGTAATAGGAGTTTGAAAGGAAGAGGCGAATGTTGGCAAAATGCAATGTTGTCGTAGTCGACACAATGCTGTACTGTTACGCATGTTGACGCAAGACACCATTGTAATTGTAATGTTGGTTGTTGTTATTGTTGTTATTGGCTACTGTTGAGTTTTGCTCTCACTCGTCGTCGTCGTCGTTGATGTTTTGTTGCTACGGTTGTTGATGTTGTTGGTGTTGTTGTCGTTGTTGATGATGTTGATTATGTTGTTGTTGTTGATGTTGATTATGTTGTTGTTGTTGATGTTGATTATGTTGTTGTTGTTGTTGTTGTTGGTGGTGGTAGTGATCGCTAGCGCCGGCGCCGCCAACACCACGTGGATCTTATTTTAAATTTATGCAGCTAAATGGGCACGGCCGTATGATGACAGGCAAACGGTAGCTGTTGTTGTTGTTGTTGTTGTAGTAGTAGTAGTAGCGTGTAGAATTGTTGACCGGTGGTGGCAGAATCGCACGCAAATGCCCACTTCAACTATAGAAGCGGCTACCGGTGTCGAGGTTTCTGCTGCTGCTGCCGCTGCTGCTGCTGTTTCAGCCATCATTGTCGTTGTCGTTTACTGCGGCTGATGCGGCTACTGCTGTTGCAGCCGCCGCCGTCGCTGCGTCCTACTCTAGCGCTAAGGCCGCCTTCGTCGCTGCTATTACCGTCGCCGCCGCCGCCACCGTTATATTGTTTGTTGTCTATTTGCCTGCCAAATTAGAGGGAATCAGAGGGAGAAGGGAGAGATACAGAATATATAGACAACGTAGAGAGCTAGAGAGAGAGAGACAGAGAAAGCGCGCGAGAGAGGCGGAAAGACAGACAGAACGCAGGAAAATCGGAGAAGATAAAGAAAAGGCGGGACAATCTTTATGCGTGAGTGCGTTTTGTGCGTTGTTGTTGTTGTGGTTGTTGTTGTTGTTGTTGTTGTTGCTGTTGCTGTTGCTGTTGCTGTTGTTGTTGTTGCTGTTGCTGCTGTTGTTGTTGTTGTTGTTGTTGCTGTTGTTGTTAATCTTGTTGACGCTGTTATTGCTGTCCTTGGTGTTTGTGCTATGATTTTCTCGGCTGCCGTTGCTCGTGGGTTAATATTGTTGCTGTTGCTGTTAGCTATGCTTATTAATAGGAGTTTCTCTTATTTCTTCTTTGTTGTTTTTTGTGTCGACTTTATTTTCGCATTTCGCATTTTTAGATGGGCTAGGGTCGAGCTTATTCACGTGATTATCATTGTTTTTATTGCCATTGCTCTGGTCTCTAGTATCTTCGTTGTTGTCATGATTAGCCTCATGTCATCATTTGTTGGGGACTTAACAAACGCTACGTACGTCAAGTTTATTGTTAACATTTAAATTTACCCGAGGAACTCTTTAAAATGTATCCGAGGCCATATATATATATATATATATATATATATATATATATATATACTGTTTAAAATCTACCCAGGGACAAAAATAGTGTAGAGCGTTGAACATCCTAGCGTGCGTCAAAGACATAAGATGTCCGTACATCATGGGCCGCTGATAACGAAACTGATATGATCCCTCTTGTTGAAAACCAGCAGACAAACAAAACATTGTGCAACCGTTTTTATGTTGAGCCAAGTGGCAAAGCAAAGTTTTTGACTATTTTTGTCAGACTAACTCGAGTCGTTGTCGTTGTGGCTATCCAAAGCAAACGCTACTCCCATGCCGGCAGCAACAGCCACACACGAAAGACTATGAGTTCGGGAAGAATAGAGACTAAAATCAGCCAATATTCCGACTTCAGACGAATAAGGCGTGTGAGAGCAATTCTGGAACAAGCAACAATAAAGACAACAGCAACAGAAAAAAATAGCGAATTAATCCTATGTACAGCGCGAGCCGAATTTGACGCGTTTATTGAACAAGTCTTCAAACACTTGTGAGATCTGTTTTCACTGTACACTGCAAATGATTATTGTTATTATTGCCTTTTTAACACTTCTTGTTGGGTAAACATCTGCAAATTACACACAATTCTTCAAAACTCCTGGTATCATTTTGTTACTGCTACTCCTTCCCAGAATTTGCCTATTCCGATTAGACTTCGCGGATTACCTTTGCCCCAAGGTATCAGTCGCAATAATTTGCGAGTCGAGCGATTAAAGGCTATTTTCCTGCCAATAATTCTAACACAGTCTAGCCTAACTCACGAAATATGCGACTTCCGATGCTTCTGTGTTCATGAAGGTCTGTCGGTGACCATAGTGATGATAATTTGTTTTTGCATTTATTGACAAGACCATTTATTGATTATATACACATTTACAACGATACGGTATTTCGCACATGCAACGAGTTGGCAGTAAACAATTTTAAGTAGTTGATTTTGTTTTAGTTACCATATTGTATGTATACACATATAAGGGTACGTATATATATATATATATATATATATATATATATATATATATATATATATATATATATCTGGCACTTAAACTAACATAGTACGAGGTCCAGCTTGCGTGTTCGTAGCTAGCTTGATTTTCGTTCGTTTGAGGGAACAGCGTGAGCGAAAACCATGAGAGCTTTGTGCACGTAGCCGAGTAAAGTTTTGCAGACAAGAGAGTAATTAGATTAAGCGAGCAAATGTTCAGCGTTTATCGTTCCTGCGGCCGCTCCTGTTGTCGCTTTAGGTGTTGTTATTGTTGTTGCTGCTGCTGCTGCTTTTGATTCTGTTGTTATCGTTGCTTTTTCGATTGTCGTCGTCGTCGTCGCTGCTGCCGCCGCTGTTGTTTCGTGGCGCCCTGGTGGCCGCCGCGGCAGGCGTCGACTCGGACGGCGATCGACAAGCCGTCAACTTCAGCGCCTTCAGTCCGCTGTTGGTCGCTTGCTGATCGTTGGACCACCCAGCTGGGGCAGAAGCTGCAACAACGCCTCAGCTCGCCGAGCCACCTGATTAGGTGGCCGCGACGACAACAACAACAACAACAGCCACAATAAAAACTACAGCAACAACAACAACAACAACAACAACAACAACAACAACAACAATAAGAGCAACAGCAACAATAGGAACAGCAACAAAAGCAACAACAACAACAGCTCGTAGACGATGACGATGAAGCTGCTGATGAAGACGAAGCATCATCTCCTTCTGTTTGGACCAGCACCCGTTCAATTGACAACGACAACAACGTCCGGACGTTCGGTCGGTAGAGACGTCCATCGACAGAACGAATGGCCAATAGGCAACAGACAAACAGAACGACATACGGACAGACGGACAGGCCGGCAGAAAGTGAGAGAGACAGAAAGAGAGATAGGGATATAAATATATATATATATATATAGAGAGAGAGAGAAAAGCTCACACATTGAGGATTCTGCATCGCGCTTCTTGGTTTGCTCTCCGCCGCGCGTTCTCTACGTTATCCCGCTCAGCATATATATATATATATATATATATATTTATATATATATATATATATATATCGATCTATCTATGACTGCGTATTTCGACCAAGCACTTTAGACGTAAAAAAAATGACACCATCAAGCGCTCGCGACGGAGAGAGAGGGGGGGGGGAGATTGAGAGAAAAGCCGAAAGAAAGAATGTTGTACGTACAACATGTTGTAGAGCAACATTTGTGCATTTGCCGCTCCTTGGTCGATAACGGCCGACCGGGCAAACAGGCTGTGCTCTGACTAACTGGCTGGTTTTGCTGCCGTTCGAAGTCATCACGACATCAACAGCTGAACCACAACCACAACGACAACCGCAACAACAAAGTCTGAACCTCAAAAACAACAGCAACAACAACAACAACTTCTGAACCACAGAAACAACAACGGCAACGACAACAACAACTTCAGAACCACAAAAACAACAACAGCAGCAACAACAACTCCTGAACCACAAAAACAACAACAGCAACGACAACGACATCGACAAAGAAGAAAATACGTCTCTCCACTAAGCGGCATCTTCATGCCTAATTGTAGTCGTTACTGCCGCCGCTGCTGCTGTTGTTGTCGTTGTTGTTGTTGCTGTTGCTGCTGCTACTGTTATTGTTTCGGATATTATTTAGCCAAGTTTGTCCAATGTCTGTGCGTGTGTCTCTCGACGTTCCTTCCCGCCGCAAACGTTCCATCTTGTTCCTCTCTTTCTGGCTGATCCTTTCTTTCTCCCTCTCTCTTTCTTTCCCTATATGTTTCTCCCCAATCAACGCGGCAGTCATCGTCAATCAAGGTAGGCAGGCAGGCAGGACTCTCACGCGTCCTGACCTGCAGGACTCGGCAGCCACTCTCCGTGCTCATTGAAATCATCACTTCTATTACTCTATCACCAAGCTAGAATTAAAAACATTTTTTAAGCGGGTTGTTTTTAAGTTATCTATGAGCGACCAACCTATGAGCGAAGCAGTGAGTCGCAAGTGTCACTAGGACAAACAGGACAGCAAAGGAGGACAATAAGTATAACGTTGTCGTCTATCTTTACCGAAGCGAGATCCTGTGCACAGTTTGTGTCGAATGGCCGACTACGTTGCTGTTGTTCGGTTCGACGGCGTTCAGCTGGCGTCACCGTTGCCATCTTTGTTGTCCAGGTCAATATTGTTGCTATTGTTGTTATTGCTGTTTTTTTTTGCTGTTGCTATTGTTGTTATCGTTGTTGTTATCGCTGTTGTTGTTGTTGTTGTTGCTGGTGCTGCTACTCTTGCTTTCCGAAGGGAAGGGAATATTAGAAAGAATGTCAGAGGGCGAAGATGTAGTAGGGAAGCTGCAGGAAGTATGGGAATAGTCATGAGTAAGTGAGTATATATATATATATATATATGAAGGCACACCTGGGTGATCAATCAGACTACTTCGCCCGGCTCGAATGATGCCGAGCTCCCGATTGAACTACGTTGTGTGTGTCTTCGTCGTACTTCGACGACGTTGTCGTTGTCGTCCACCTCGTCGATTCTAACGTGATGTGAAGACGCGCCGTTGCTATGAAGACCCACCGCAAGCTCGTTCAGAGGTGTGAGATCTGATATCATCGGCGCGCTTGCTCGCTCGTTGGTTGAACGAAGATCGGCAAACGTTACCAACAGCCAACAACGCTTCGTTCCGTTCACTTTCACGCTCGCCGCATGCGAAAAGCGTCGTCGATAGCATCATCGTGCCATCATTATTGGGTGGTCACCACAAGCCTGATGTGGAGTGATTATATATATATATATATACATATATACATATATATACATATATATACATATATATACATTTATATACATATATATACATATATATATATATATATATATATATATATATATATATATACACACACATATATGCGTATATTTATATGTATAAAGCGCCATGTGTCAATGTAGATCGATGTATCGATGACGAGACACCGACGAGTGGAAAATCAACGGGGTCGTAGATGACCTCGTAGTGGCGATCTACAGCTCTTCTGTCTCTGATCAGGCAGGTAGGTCGCTGATGGACCACCGATGCCCGAAATTAGCCACCTTCCCGGAACAGAAACAATGACATCGGCAAGAAGGCAGCCAGCCAGCCAGCCAGCCGGCGAACAATAAACAGGACCCCACCCAGAAGCGTTTCGGGAGTACCATTCAGGAGTGCAGCCCGGACAGGCATCGCAGCAGCATCGTCTAATGCGGCTGCCGCCTCATTTGTGAACGAACTGCACCGTGTGGGCGCGGCGGTAGCCGTTGGCCGCTGGTCGCGGACAATGGCGACTGCAATTTCTTAGGAACAACTCTGATCTGTTGCTGTTGTTGTTGTTGTTGTTGTAGGAGCAAATAGGCGAACTAAGATCGAGTAGAGAGAAAGTGGTTGTAGTTGTAGTTGTCGCCATCGCCGCCATTATACTACAGCCTCATAGTAGTTAGTACAGCAGATACGCAGACGCCACAATAACAACAAGTAATAACATATGCACTAATGACAGATGAAGAAGCCAACAGCATCTACCATACAAGCCGCCAGGTTAGAACGGTTAGAACATCAAAAACACGTTCTATAACAATGGACAAAAAGCTCTCTGAAAACAGCAACAACAATAGGCTGTAATAACAACAACAACAACAGCAGCAGCAGGAGCAGGGATAAGCAACAACAACAATATTAGCAGCAGCAACAGCAACAACATCAACAATCGAAAAAACACCAACAACCGCAACAACAAGAAAGTGTCAAAAGCAACAATGAAAACGATGACAATAAGACGGTCCAGAACGAGCAACAACTGTCACCGTGAGCAGCATATACCGAAAATACCGACAGCACCCACCATGACAGCAACAACAGCAGCAACAGCAACAAAACAACAACATTGCCATAACGACGGCGACAACGACGACGACAACGACGACGACAAACAACAACAAAGCTACAACTGCAGAAAAAACAAGAGTTTAGATGACTATAAGAGTCTAGCGAGCGAGACGATGAACCACAAGTAGAGTACGCCTGAGGAGTCATTTTTGTTGTCGTTGTCATCTGCGTATATATGCACTATATATCAATCGGTGGCCATTCGGCCAAACGTCAATACGCCGGTGAGGACGTCGGATACCGCAGAAATGTTCCCAGCGATGATTCGTGCTCACATAAGGCAATGGCAGCAACAACAACAAAAACGACAACAACAACAACGCCAACAACAACAGTGACAACGGCAGCAGCAGCAGCAACAATAACAAGAGTAGCAGCGGCAGCAACAAAACTGACGGCGGGCGACAGTGATACGAGTCGTAACGTTACGTCTTTTTTCCGCGATTGCCCTTTTCCCACCAGGTAGAGACAGGTACAGACAAACAAACAAACAAGCTTTGCCTACCAATCTACCAACCTACGCAGCGTCTTTGCCTGTTGTTGCTGCTGCTGCTGCCGCCTTTTAGTGAGATCGGTGAGAAGCGATCAAGCAGCAGAAGCAATCGAGTCCTTTTGCACTGGCTCTCACTCCTTCAGTCGCTTCTGATCGGCGAAGACCGAAGCAAACGAGAGCGAGGTCGAAGCTGGACGGACGGACAGACGGACGGACGAAGGACAACGGACAGCGAACCGTCAGAAGCCGTCAGCGAAGCTGAGGCGACGAAGCCATTTTGTCACGTAGCGGATTGTCGTCGTCATCGTCGACGTCGTCGTCGTCGTCGCCGCTAGGTAGCTATTTTTCAATTTTTACCACCGCTCCATTTGAACAAACAACACGGATGTGAACGCTGACCGACCTCGCCGACAAACGCACGACCAGCCATGAGGACGGCAGCAACACCAACAACAACAGCAACAACAACAACAACAACAACAATAACAACGGCAGCAGCAGCAGCAACACCAACAACAACAATGACAACATCATCGTTTGACAACAACGATCGCTCACCACTCAGTTATTATAGTTCTCAACGATAAGCAAAAGCATCAGACATCAAATCATCCCTACTCCTACCGCCACCATCATCATCACCACCACTGCCACCACCGTCACGATCATACGCTTCATGCATGTGAAGATTTAGAGAGATGAAACCAGCTTCCTATGAGGCTCGTCTCTCGGTTGGCCAGCTAGTCACGCTTTTGCGCTCGACACATTTTGCACACTCGGTGCTGTTACTCGATCCACTGCTATCCGCTCTATTCGTCCAGTTAGCGTTGTTCGTTTGAGGATAAAACGGGGAATTTTGATTCCTCGATGTTGCTATTGTTGGGACTGTTGTCGCCCTGGTTGTTGTTGTTATTGTTGTTGTTGTTTTTGTTGTTTCTATCACCGTTGTTGTGGCGTCCTTGCTATTTTTTTTTATTGTTGCTTATTTTTACTACTACAGCTATCGCCACTGTTCGTAATGACATTGCCGTAGCCGTGTGTTCGCCATCGTTGTCATCATCACCATCATCTCCGTGCTTCGTGCACAACTTACTGGTCGTATTTCTCAATGATATTAAAGTCGACACTTGACAGCACAACAGGCGACCCAAGTATGTCGCACGCAAAGTGCACCACGTACAGTTATACACAAGGACACACCAAGTCGCCAAAAGAGCGGAATTGGTGTGGAATCGATCCTCTCTCCTCAATCCTGTCGGAAACAATTCTGCCAGCTGTATGTGTTTCATGTATGCACATGTTATGGATAAAACTAGTTCTCCGTAGCTGTTATCTGTGGAGTTTATGTCTGGGAACCTACTTAGCGGTGTACGTATTTGTTTTTAATGAGACCATCTTCTGTAGGCGGATAATTTACAACAAATTAATCATTGATCGTGGAGCTTCAAATGTCTATAATTACCACATTTTCACCAACCATTCTACCAAGTGAGGGCAATAAGTGCAGAAAAGGCTATCCCCCATATCTGTCCGCTCCTGTGAGTGTGTCAACATGCCACATGTTATATTACGGTGTTTTTTTATTTAATGTTGTTGATTTTTGATTACGTTGCGAGGTTTCTATCTAAATACACATGTTTTAGTATATCCGGCAAAAGTAAACAAATCTGCTGTCTTCGTTTGGCTTTGCATTCGTTACCGATGCCTCTTTATGATTACCAAGCGATAATTCAGCATCGAATAATTGGTTACAAGTTTTCCATATGGGTGCAATACACTGTTACATAGTACATTGTTTACAGCACTTTTGGCAGGGTAAGCTTTATTAGAAGTAGGTGTACGTTTCTTACTATAATGTGTCACTACGCCATATATGTGTATTCCATAAAAGTGCCAAAAAAAAAGAAAGATATATTTTCATCTTTCCATGTGTGTGCTCAGTGGTTACCCTATAGGCAAATTCAAATATATTTTGTATGCATCTTTTCTGAAGAGTTACTACTGATTTGAGATTCAGTTTGAATGAGGCACCGTTCATCGAGACACCATTTCTTAAGTATGAAAAACTAAATGCATATTACACGGTTTTTCAAATTCGAGGGAGACAAGGTGCCAAAATGTGTCAAAATGTATATATATATATATATATATATATATATATATATGTATATACTTCACACAGTAATTAAAACGCCACTTGCAATAATAGACTGGGGTACTCATACCTCATAATAACGCCCGAAGAATCTAGTGATGCTCGGCTGGCTACATAGCGCTCAACCGCCAAGGGTAACACCAGAGATTACATCTTTAGGTGATCACTCTTACATTAGCTCATTATGACATTTGTCATAACAGTAATCATTACGGCTACTGCAATTACTGTCATTATTGTTATTTATACTTTCATTATTATAATCTATGTTTATTATCGTCCGTAGTATGTGGTCGCTAATTTGTCAATGACATTTCGGCCAGAGGTAGGTAAACTTGTACGTACGAAGCAAGTGCCCTACGGCAGTCGTCTGCCAGATGAATCGGTCAATATTGTTAACTGTAATATATGTTCTAAAAATAGAACGTTTACAATCTACAAAGCAGTCTGAGGAATTTTACCTCTGCCGCTCATATATATTCCTACGTTCAGCCAGAAAGGGTGCAAAGGATTATATATATATATATATATATATATATATATATATATATATTTACCTATGTAAGCACGTTTGCATCCTTTCTAGGTGAACCTATATATATATATATATACATATACATAAGCGACGAGAGGTAAATATACCCCAGTTAAAACCGCTTTATAAATTGCAAAATGTCTATTTTTGCAACATATATTACAGTAATACTACTATAAGAGTACTATTTAAACAAGTATTACTACATTTCTTATACCGTCTTGTCTTGGTCTCATACGAGCGAGAATTTGAAGAACGGCCGTGGTAGCGATGACCCCAACGCTACCACAAGAACTCCCTCCGAGAACTACTAAAACATACACACCCTAATGTTACATTCCGTTTTTATGTTTTATATATATATATATATATATATATATATATATATATATATATATATATATATATATACGTTTGTTTACTTCTTCTCTTAACGACAGGACAGCAAATAATGATGTTTAATCACCCTTCTTGGCAAAAGCTGAGAAGAGCCTGAAACATAAGAGAAAAAAACTTGCTGAAAGAGCAGGTTGTTTCTGGTGTATTGACGGTTTGCACCGCAGTACAACGCGCGGCGCCGGTTTGCCGTTCAAAAATAGGGACGATGATATGATGCACACTGCTTATACGGTGCCCGTATATATATATATATATGTATATATGTATGTATGTATATATATATATATATATATATATATGTATATATGTATATATGTATATATGTATATATGTATATATGTATATATGTATATATATATATATATGTGGACGTCGACTCGTCGAATATTTTATGCCGTAATTAGCGACAATTTATCTTCGACGCGGTCTGCTTATCATCGCAGCAGGCCGCCCGCCGCCATGGCTGACAAAGGCGGCGGCGGCGGTGGCGGCGAGTTTTGATGTTGTTTCGATGGGGATCTTCTCGCTCGCACCCCTTCAACTGCACCGCCGTCTTGACACGGGTCGCGCGCGTACCTCGTCGTCATAATTATCCTCAACGCAAATGTGTTGCTGTGCTACAACGGTGCACGCCACGGAAACGTCGGTAAGCTTCACGAGCCGGAGTTATCGAAGTAGAAGCAGAAGCGGCAGCAGAAGAAGATGAAAAAGAAGAAGTCATGGTTCTTGTTGTTGCAGACGTGGCTGTGTGTATGTGTGTGTTCGCATGGCGAACAGTACTTCAAGCTATAATAGCCATTGAAATCAGCATTCTCGTTATGAGTATCGGTATAATCATTATGACTATTATTGTTATTATTATTATTATTATTGCCAATATCATCGTTACCGTCATCATCATCACCGCCACCGTCATGATAGTTATCATAATATTACTAACCATAGTTATTTTATTACTACTAAAATTATGATGATGACGATGATGATGATGAGAACTATGATTATAAATAATAGTAGTTGTAGCCGTAGCTGCTGTAGTAATAAAGTAAAACGTAAAAGTAGTTCCGATTACAATGGTTGTAGTAATAGTGTCCTGATGTGGTAATCGCATCACAGAGAACAGTGCCTCTGCCTAGACTGCTTACGAGTTGTGTCGCTTCTCTGCGCGATGAGTTGTCGTCTCGATTTTCGTCGAGATCATGCTGGCGTGAATCGCGAGCGAGCTGCTATCTATCTATACAGACCAGAGCCGTCTGTATAGATAGACGCGGGGAAACTGGTGTATGAACCTTGGGTTTCATGTGTTCTCGCTTACGCCGCGGCGTAATTTTCGAACGATAAGCGATGACAACAACACTAACAGCAGCAACAACAACATCAAAAACATGACCATCAACCACAAGAACACAACAAGATCATAAACAACAGCAACAACAAACTACAATCGAATTAACAATTTCCTTCGTCTTGACGCCTCGCTCTTTATTTCTCTCTCTCTCTCTCGCTATTTCTCTCGTTATTGTCGTCGCTGTATAATTGCGAAGAATGCGGCTCCGGTGATGGCGAGCGAGAGCGGAACTTCAGCATTATCGCCTTATCATCATCATCAACAACAACAACAACAACAACAACAACAACACCATCATGAACACCACCACCTCATCCTCACCATCACCATCATCATCATCACCATAAACAGCAACCTCCATCATCATCTTCACCATCACACCAAAATCACACAAGCAAACAGCACCAGCAAGACTCAAGAACAACATTTGCCACAGCAGCAGCAGCAGCGGCCGTGGCGCCGCCGCCGCCGTAACAGCGGAGCGGGGCCCGCTAAAATCAGCGGGATAATTGTAGAAAAGAAGGAACAGGGCAATGGGCGGAGGGTGGGGGCTATGGAGGCGCGCGGTGCAAACGACGGTGACGGTCAACGCCGGCCGGTCGGTCGCGACACGCGCACTTGTTGGTGGTGGATGGCGGACTTAATTGAATGGCCGGCATTGCCGCTGCTGCTTCCGCCGTCGCCGTCGCCGCCAATGGGGCTGCCCACTCGACCAACTGGCGACTACGTAAGCGACGCCACGAAACGACTCAGTATCGAGCGCGGGCCGCCCGCAGCTGCTTGCTGGCCGCTGAGGTTCTCGCTCAAAGGCGTACGTTACTTACTTAGAGTGGTGGTGGTGGTGGTACTACTACGACGACGACGACGACGACGATTACTGGCTGGACATCTCGACATCTCTTGACGTGATTGCCGGACGTAATAGCAGAATTAGTAGTATTAGTAGCCCGTGGTGTTGTTGTTATTCGCGTTGTTGTTGTTGTTATTATTCTTGTTGTTGTTATTGCTGCAGCTAGCAGCGCTGCCCCGCCGCCAGGAAACGGTCGACCCGAGCGCAACAGACGAGACAAGAGGGCAACGTCCACACCAAGCATCTTAGTAACAGCAGTACGAACATCTTTACTATTACTACTACTACTACTACAACTACAACTTCTACTCTATCTACTACTACCACTACCTACAGCCAAGGCGATATTTACGTCGATTCATCGATCTATTTATCTATCTATTTAACCGTGCTCCTTACAAGGAGCGAACGAGCGAGCCAAGGGCTCACCAAAATATTTATAAATCTGCGATAGCGCGAGCAACGGCAATTTTTTTGCTGAGGCTGCCATGCGCATTTGTTGTTGTTGTTGTTGTTGTTGTTGCTGCTGCTAGAGCAGCCGGCGTCGCTGCCATGATGCCCCAATGCGGCCCCGGTTTTACTTAGTTCTCTACTCTACTTATTAAGCATGATTGGCCGGGCACAACACAATTACACACCCCTATATAAATACAAAGGTGCAAGGGAACCCGCGCACCTATGTGTCTCCTCCGGTCGCGAGGCGCAAGCAAATGCACCACGCCACCCGGCTCAACCGCAACTACTACTACCACTGCAACAATTTAATCAACCTTTAATTTCTGCTTTAAAAATGCCTCGCTGCCGGGCCATAGTTTAGCATACGAGTTCATACGAGCAGCTAATGAATACATGCACCCCACCGCCGGTGCCTCTGCCACTATTGCGTGTCTATTATGTGGCAGAAGTTGCTATTAGACCAACATCAGCAGCAGCGCGGTCCCGTCTACTGTAGCAGAAAATTTATAGCAGCAGACGCTAAAGTATGAGCGGTTGGACGCCATTACTTCTCGATGATTTGAAGTCAGTGAAGACGGAGGGCTCCGCCGCAAATGATGAGAAGTGTGAAGGTGTGTAGTTGTCGTCGCATTCTTGCGACGTTGTTCAAGACCGCAGCGAGGCAGACGCAGAAGACCGACGCCGATCTCTTCACTATAATTAATCGCCTTGGCTCGCTTCTCGTCTGTCAGTCATGTACGGAACAGGGCCTTGCCCAAGCTGGCGGTTACTCGTTGATTGACTTTTGCTACCGGTGCCATGTATATATATATATATATATATGCCTTCCATGCTACAGTTTATTTAAAAGAGTGTCCACACTGATGTAGTGCGCAAAATATCCACCAAGAAGCACAAACTAAAAATAAACACAAAACGCAAACAACAGACACATGCGCGAATATTTATTGGTGGGAACTTGGACTATTGTAGCAGTTCCAATGAGATGTACATATATATATATATATATATATATATATGCCTTGAGCAACGTCGCCAAAACACAGTAGAGACATTCTGTCCGACAAGTTTTCACGAACGACTGTAGTTTTATTTTTGTTTACTGTGTAATTTAATACTTTCCTCAATCACGATAACAGCAGTTCCTTCTGTGGCTAGGCATGATGCCAAATAAGTGGTGCTGTTTTCACCTTTTTTAATCATACGATTACTTAATCTTGTTTTAGCTCTGGTCCCCCATAGGTAAGAGGAGTCATTTCAGAGAGAAGCGCAATGAAACGGCTTAAGGATGAACGATGCATATATATATATATATATATATATATATATATATATATATATATATATAAAAGGGAGGTTTATAATTATATAAGTCGCGGATTCTATTTTGCAACGACGCACAATAAGAAGATGAACTTGAAATATACATAGAATCGAGTAGGTCACCAAAAAGAAACCAGTTGTTAAGTACAGACCAGATGTCTCAGGATATTATAGCAATTTTTTAATACGCTGTTTGGTATGATTATGCATAAGTTTCTAGTGACTGGTTATCGAAAATACTTGTAAATAATAATAAATCTAAAACTAATTTCATGGCAGTACACATGCAATGTTAATGTGAGTGAAAATATTCAGATCTTAAATGGAATGTCTTAAAGAAGTTTGACAAATAAAAGCAAAGCCGAACCAAGGCGACAAGAACTCTAAAACACTGAGACGTGCTTCTGGAGCGTACGCGCAGTTTTCGTGCATAATAATAATAAATACGTGGCTTCCATCATAGGCGCCATGAATTGATAGAAAGCGACCGGAGCAGGATAAACCTGGCATAAACGTTCATACCTCACAATTGTAATAACTGAATAATAATAATGATAATAATAATAATATTATTTTTTTTTGGTACAAGGGTTTATTTTATCATTATGTACATGTATCACAATTATCAATATATTACTTATATAATATCTACAATATTGCTTATATTATTCTTATGGCTTGAGTGTCGGTGACAACTCAACAGCATCTTGGCGTTGCCTCTCTGTAATTCTAATGACACTTTCTGTCGGAGGAAAGCGGTCGATTTTGGCTCCGCTGTGGCCTCGAAGAGCTTCTTCCCAAGCTCCTTTGTCAGTTTGAGTGCATCCTTGCCCCAAATAATAATAATAATAATAATAATAATAATAATAATAATAATAATGCTGGATCCCAACTCTTTCCGCATGATGTCAGCACTTAGAATCGGCGCTAGCGTCTGCGAGCCGTTTCAGTGCAAACTGTGCGGGGAGATGGTGGATTCCAGTGGCCTACACCCACTGAGTTGCCCGAAGAGCGCCGGTAGATCGTCCAGACATGCTGAACTATACGGTGTGATCATAAGGTCCCTTAGGAAAGCCGGTATACCATCTACACTTGAACCGAGAGGTTTAGTGTCCGCTGGCGAAGAAAGACCTGATGGGGTGACCATTGCATTATGGTCTCATAGAAAGTCCCTAGCTTGGGCTGCAACGGTCCTTCCTATTTA
This sequence comes from Dermanyssus gallinae, assembly GCA_003439945.1. NCBI lineage: Eukaryota > Metazoa > Arthropoda > Arachnida > Mesostigmata > Dermanyssidae > Dermanyssus > Dermanyssus gallinae. Next base: position 456,643 of record QVRM01002238.1, read on the forward strand.
CACCACAGCTCTGTTGAGCCGGAGTGGGTAGCAAAGCACGCGGACGCCAGAAAACGGTTTAAATATGCTGGACTGGAAACAAGATATATTTTTGTGTCTATTGCCATGGAGACACTAGGACCAATCGGCAAGGGAACCGAAGCATTTCTCAAAGATCTGAGTAAGCGAATTTAGGAGGTCACGAACGACCGAAGATAGGGTCAATTCTTGAGGCAAGCGTTGTCCTTGGCCGTTTGCAGAGGAAACGCGGCATCTATTTTAGGCGCCATGAAGTGAACTAGATATTTAAAAAACTTTGCAATAATACGTTCAGACCTCTCAACTGTAACATCGTTTAACATGTAATAAATTATTATTATTATTAATATTATTATTATAGGTATAATAATAATAATAATAATAATAATAATAATAATAATAATAATAATAATAATAATAATAATAATAATAATAATAATATAATTTTTAGGCGCCATGGAGTGAAATAATTATTTAAAGAATTTGCAATAATACTTTCAGACCTCACAACTGTAACATTGATTAACATGTAATAATAATAATGGTTATGCCCGCTCAACCAGGGTAAAACATGATCCGTTGAGGTCACACACCCCGTTAGATCGGGTGACTTCGTACTTCGGATAGGATAAGGATTCTATCAGCACGATGCGCCGAAGTCAGCATAGTTTCAGACCATACCTCACGATGCTGATAATGATGATCATGATGATGCCGATGGTGATGAAGAGAACGATAAGGGTGATGTTAACGATGCTGTTAATCATGGGTAGTAGTCCCGTACCGGTATATGCATCGGGAGACCATACAGGGAGATTGCGAAGATGCGCTCGGAGATGCGGCGCCAATAATCACGATTACGAGAATCAGAATGTGAGAATTAGAGACCGAGCATTATACGCGACCGATGAAAACGACAAAGTCGATAACGACGCCGCTAACGCTCACAGGGGCAGCTGCAGCAGCAGTAGCAACAGCAGCAGCAGCAGCAACAACTAGAGTCGCAGGTTAATAACAGCGATTTGTTACCGATGTATATTGGCACGCCAGCAGCAGCAGCGGCAACAACAACAACGAAGCCAATAACGATCTCTATCGGGCCGAGTGGATACTTTGCTGGTCTCGGCGTGTCGCTTTTTCACGATGGCGACTTTGGCGACGTTCAAGTAAAGTACCATCTCGCAGTGGCTGGCTGGCTGGCAGCGTCGAGCTCGCCTTGTTTCTGCTGTTGTTGCTGTTGTTGTTGTAGTCGTCGTCGTCGTCGTCGTCGTCGCCACAACAGGCCTCGACGGACGAAATGTCTCCATCTACATCGTGTCGTCCATACGTCTTGCCGTCTTCGTTGTTTGTCTGTTCGTCTGTCTCTGTGTGTCCCTTTGTCTGTCTGTGTGTTTATTTGTTCGTCTATCTGTCTGTGTTTCTCATCATCGGCGTTTTCTGCTCACCGGGGTCTCCTTCCTGGGTCTCTCGCCTTCACAGCGCCCTCTTCCTCCACCTACCACCTCTCATCCTCCGTTTTTCCTTCGGCGGTTTTCCCCCTGTTACGTTTGCCCTTTTATCTTAAACCTCCTATATTCTCCCTCCCTTCCTCCTGACCCCACTCCACTCAACCCCCACCCCACCACCTGAATACGCTTCGTGCCGAAAGATCAGCACCTGTATTCAGGTTGCCGCTGTTGGTCTTGCTGCTGTTGTTGTCGTCGTTGTTGCTGTTGCTGTCGTTGTTGTTGTTGCTGTTGTTGTTGTTTGTTGTTGTTGCTCTCGTGATGTTGTCGCTGTTGTTGTTCGTGTCATGGTTGTCGTGGTCGTTGTCGTCGTCGTTGTTAGTGATTCGGTTGTTGACCATTCGTTTGCTCTGCTTTCGTTGACGTCTCTGTTTCGCGACTGCGACTTCGGCTGCTTTTGTAAATTGACCTGTCGTCCAAAAGCACGACGAGATGGCGACGATAACTATACGCGGATCGACGCCGTGTGTGGCGCGAACAACAGCGCTGTGCCAATTCATCTAGATGTGAACATATGTTTATGTATGTATATATATATATATATATATGATAATGTGCGTGGTTATATACGCGCCGGGAGGCTGTGTAGCGCTTGATCGCGTTGAGATACAGTTCGAAGTTGATTTGTTGTGCTCAACGTTGAAGTAATCTCCCGCAGTGTGCGCGAGATCTGCCTCTCATCCGTAGCCCGGCTGAACACCACGGCAGCAACACGGCCAGCAACAGCTTGGCTTCTTGGCCACTAGTGGTGCGAGCGCGAAATCTAGCGACTGATTAGCGGCATCACTCAGGAAAGCATATACGTGCGTGTACTCGCCAGAAAGCGTAAACGTGCACACAAGTAATGCACGTATATATATATATATATATTATATATATATATATATATTTACCTGGCCTGAAGACGTACAAACTTACTTAACGAGTCGGCAAGGCGCTCAGCCGTTCGACAGGGGCCGTTAGAGCTGTAGAGTATCTGCATCAGAGACTATCGCTGGACATTCAGCGGGGTAACGCCGCCTTTGTGCGTGGAATTCTGCTAGACTGGACACGCCGGAACCTAAAGGCGTTTTCATTTATTTGATTCCGTGTATACGTTCGTAATGAGGCAATGGTTACCTCTTAGATCTTTGTAAATCAACTATATATATATATATATATATATATATGAGAATACTTGTACCCGAAATACATCCATACGCCAGGCAAATCAGCTTTATTAGAAACTATATATATGCCCGTGTATCTGCTTGTATTTTTGCATGTCTCCCACAAGCGTATCCATCAAGCTTTGAATGTCAGCAACTTTATTTTCTTTATGATGTAAGCCCGGATAAGGTCAAATTTGCTCATATTAGAACCCATATTTGTTAAACGTTGTTTGTAAATATTATCTTGACGCCGCATGGCGACCTCGTGCTGCATTTTAGCCGAATCCCGGCAAGGCAATTGGCTCTTACCCAGGTCATCTCACGTATATCAGGAATCGACGACTGTTTTAAAGGTAAACCCAGCAACTCTGAATAAGTGACTGGCTATCTAGCGAGATGTACTTTGAACCAGCAAGACTATTCAAGAAGAAAGTAGTAGGAAATGAAATTAAGACTTTGATTTTCGGACGCCTTATCCGGTGCTCATGGTATGGTGGACGAGACAAATCGTAATGAAATGAAAATGCATAAAGTGTTGTCCTTGTGTAATTCATACAAACAAACCGCAAGTCATTTAACCCTAGCCAGAAACGAAATCTAAACGCGACTAGGCAAGGTGGATTTATGGGCTCTGTTTGCATATGCACATATCTAAGGGCGAGTCACGGCACTCTTTATCAAAGTTTAACAGTATTAGCGTAAGTACTAGTTTAACGACCGCGACGTTGAACTCTCGCGACCACAAGCCAAGCAGGAGAAGAACAACGAGACCTGCAACTGTGTTTATGCAGATTATGCCCTTGCAGATGTGACAGCTCGAAACAAAGCTCTCGACAAGAATCGGGCTATCTTTGTCCATTTTCAGTACAGTACAGTCAGTTATCCGTAGGGCGGTTCACGTTGACGTAACTTCGGCGGAAGTATCCCAGTATCATTTGATCATTTATCGTCGGGGTCAGCGGAACGGCCACTATTCCCAACGCTAAGCTTGCATGATAGGATCTCGGCACGATCTCGAATCCCGAGTCGACGTTTAGCAACCTAGTATCCCAATTGCAATTGAGGCTGTCAACGCATTCAAATGCAGTGTGAAAATGCGGCTGCTGTATTATCGGCTTCAGCTCGTAAATTGTTCACGGGCGACCTTTCAGTGGCAACAATTTTGTGACCTAAAATGTCTTCGATATGTGATGTTGTATCACAGAATAGAATCAAACAACGAAGTGCTAAAGAATCTCCCTCTCTCGATCGGACTCTATGGGCGGTGGGCATGCCTTCAGCACGTAGATAGACAGGCACTCCGACACTTCTGAATTCGTTTCTTCTGCTGTGACCCGTAGAGCCAGACACACCGGCAACAATAACAACACCACCATGTTCATTGTGGACGATTTCCATCGTCCATCGTCGGTCACATCGATGATGTTCGGTTTTTCTCTACTGTAGTATGCCTGATGAGGGTGATGCGAATGTTGGTGACGTTGATGCCGGTTTTTCTCTGTCTCTCAGTCTTCATTTCTTCCATCTCTCATTTATGTTTCTTCTTCTCTCTCTCTCTCTCTCTCTCTCTATCTCTCTGTATTTCCCTTTGAACTTATTTCCCCCAACACATTTCTACCTACGTATCATTCTATTGCACGTATCTCTCTCTCTTCTCGTCCTTTATCCTTTCGTCTTGTGCGCGTGTTTCGAGGCGGCAGAGCCACCTACATCTGCACACATGGCCAGAGACGCAACACGCGCTGCCTGCCTGCATGATGGTGATGAGCACACACAAACGAACGAAAGCGCGCACGTATCTGGGTGGTCCCAGTGGCTAAATAGGGGCGTTAAAACGGAACAAAGTCGTCTGTTTTCGTGCCGGCTCCGTTACGTCTTACTCAGGCCGCACCGGCAACCGTAACAGCTGAAGATGTCGCTATAACAAGCAAAGCTACGGGCGCTGCATCGGGCAAAGTGTCTGCTTTTGTGCCTTCTGCTTCCATTGTTATGGCTGTTGTTGTTCTTGTTGTTGTGTTGTTGTTAGTGTTGTTGACGATGATGATGATGCGAGTGATGATGTTGCTGTTGTTTCATGCTGACCGCTGTTACGGTCAGCCTTGGTCATCGAAAAGGCTACTGAGGGGGTCGTCTAGTTTGGTCGTATCATGCAAGGTGGGCAAGCAGGGAGGAAGGAAGGCAACACACGTGTAAACCAGTCAGCCACCTAGCAAGGTTGACTCTCTACGACTTCGATTCGACCCGAATGTGGCTCTCGCCGCCGATTCCGCCGATCTACCGGTAACATCGGAAGCAATGACACTAGTACTTAATACATTCGAATGTATATATATATATATATATATAGTAATTTGTATTTATTTACGTGTGCATACACATGAGCACACATTCCAACTAGATAGAGGCTCGAAAACGAAGACGAAGAGCAAGTCGATGAAGCGACGTCTAAGCGGCGACAAAGCAGAAGGACGTGCGAAACTGCCGATGGATGGAGTTGTAATAGTAGTTGTTATTGCTGTTGTTGCTGCTGCTTCTATGGTGGTGATGGTGTTGGCAATAGAAGCACGTCAACGGCACAAAGACTTCGATGTCAATGACGGCATCACTAGAAACAATAACAACAACAACAACAACACCATTCACGGAGACGAAAACAACAACAACAACAACAACAACCACAACCACAACAACAACAAGGGTTGTTGTAGTAGCAGCGACAGCCATACAGAAAGAACAGCAAATCAGCCAATCGCACAGGTTGACATACCACAAGACCCACAGGAGCAACATGAGCAAATCAAACTACAAGGGGGCTCTCATCATCATACAACAACACACCACATTCCAATGTTCCAACCAGAAAGAGCCCGAGCTGATGATGCTCACGGTGACGCGATGGCAACGCGGCGTTCTCTCGCCGGGCGGACGCTAGCCCGTTAAAACGTTAAAATGATGCCGATGAGCTGTAGCGAATCGAGCGCGGTACAGGCGACCGACCTCTTTGCATACATTTATATGTACATGTATATATATATATATATATATAGATATATAGATATATATATATATATATATAGAGAGAGAGAGAGAGAGAGAGCGAACAGAAGGGAAGAGAAAGAGATAAGGTGGATGAGGGAAAACCAGGAGTGTCAACGACTTCACCGTCTGGGTGGCGCTGTAGCAGCTGCGCTGTAGCAGCACACATCGTAGCTGACTTTTCCCCTACGACTCGTCCGAACTCCTTGACCTCGCCGCCGCCGCCGCCGCTATCCGCACCACTACCTCACCGCCAGCGTCGTGGGTATCCGGCTCGGCTGCGTCCAATCGAAGCGCAAAACCCACTGTATGAACAAAACATCGATGACGACTGCAGTGCCAACTCACCCCAGAACACAAACAACAACAATAACAACAACAATGACGCTCTTGCCACTGTTGCTGCTGCTGTTGCCGCTGCTGCTGCAGTGGCATGGATCGATAGCAGCGAAAGGCATTCTTCAGGTTGCAAAATGACGACGACGACTTCACAGCATCAGCAGCGGTAACGGCTCTCGTCTACCACCACCATGGCCGCCACGACCACCACCATGCGGGTAGGCGAAAGTTGGAGGCGTGACTAGACGGAGGCGTGATGAGGTGATGCTCACTACAAAAGCATAGGCACCGACAGAAGCGACAACAACAACAACTACTACAACAACGACAAATTTGCAGCAACAACAACACCTACAGAAACAGCAGCAACAACAACACCCACAAAAACAGCAACAACAACAACAACAACACCTACAAAAGCAACAACAACTACAAGCGATGGTGGAGACAATAATGAGAGCTAGCGGCTTACAACGTAAGGCTTCCTTATAGCGAGCAGCGCTATAGGCTAGTGGCAAACGCGGTGACACTCGGGCTCTCCACGTTGAGCTTTAGCCTTCAGGAATTCGTATAGAAATTTCCTTTTCTACATTGGTGTGTCCAACACACATATCGCAAACACAAACGTCACCTCAGGTCCTCGTGGTCCACTATACCGTTGTTATACTACTTCTGCGTGCACGGGTCAGGTACTCAGGCCTATTGAGTCGCAATAGTTAGCTCAATTTCCGTTTATTTAGTAGCAGCAGGGTCCTGGGTCTATATATATGTTGTAATCGATGCAAAACACATATGTATTGTTCGTGTGAGGTAATTGCTCCACTAAACGATCTTCTTAGGTAATATATATATATATATATATATATATATATATATATAAAATATAAATATGTATATATATTTATATATATAAATTTATATATATAAGCTAATCCTTACCCATATACAGGGGGGGGGGGGGGGCATTAAACGCTGAACCGCGTGTGCAAGACGTGTGTTTTCTGAGGTTAAATCTGAAAACGCGCGCGTCGTGGCGGTATAATGCCTTTGACAGCGGCGTCCGATCACCTTTTGCTGCGAAACAAGATGTTACTGGCAGAAGCGGCGGCCACGGCCGCGGCATCGACGAAGTCTCCTAATGGGTGATAGTAGTAGTAGGCTGTGTCTTCACGCCCCGCTTCTCTGGGTTCGCTTTCTTTACACTTTCTACACGTTTACTTCACTACAAAGGGGTTGGCCGCCATCGGGTCGCCTTAGGCGTATAGCGTAGATATTAACAGCACAACATCGAGTACGACGGTAACAAAAAGCGAGAGCGGCAGCTTATGTATCCATTGAGCACGCACTACGCCTCACCGGGCGGGGAGGGGGGGAGGTGATGTTCGGCTAAGTGCTTCCGTTAGCGGGGGTATTGTCTACTGTCGCGACCTATTGCGTTACGCTGCTAAGCCATGCTCAGAGTCGCCATACACGATTGGTCGCCAACTTAGGATCGTGGCAATCAGAGACTTCAAAGGGAACATACAGATTGTCGGGCTGACTGGTGTATATATATATATATATATATATATATATATATAGTTGGCCTTTTTCGATTTTTGTCTAATTTGGTAGTGATATGTTGTAGTCTACCTGTCCACGTTTCGTTGCAAACCGACCACGATATTTCGTTGTTGATGCTGTTACTGGTAGTAGTACTAGTTAGCAGTAGTGCTAGTGGTTGTTTTATTTCACCATGCAATCGCTAACATTTTGATATTAATTGATAATGTTTAATAATAATAATAATAATAACGGCTGTGCTGTAATCGTAACGCGGATAATTCAAACGAGGGAATTAATTGTGCAGCAGCTTTGCGACACGTAAAACGTGTCGTCGCAGATCAATTTTGCGGTCAAATATGGTAGGATAACGATGACGACGACGACGACAAAACTTCATTGCGCGAGATACGCGCGCCTCAGCAGTACAGAGTTCGTTTGTTGGGTGACCACTACCCCTGCTGCTGCTGCTGCTGCTGCTACTACTACTACTACAACTACTTCTTCTACTACACATTCCCAACTACACGACCCCTGCCCCTCCGGCCTCCCCTCCCCTCCCTCCCCCACCCCACGACTCTTGGCATCACATCGCATAAGTGATCTCTTTGCTAAACCCGCCTCCTCGATCCGAGCCGATCTTGAGCCGACAACAACGAAGAGTGAATCTACGCGACGACGAATACATGGCGGATTTGCTGCTGCTGTTGCTGCTGCTGCTACAGCTGCCTGTTGTTGTTGGGTATTGAGGGTGCCGGGCACCAACGTTGCTGACCTGGCAATGGTCAGCAACGTTGGTGAGTGGCCACGCCATGCCACTCTATCCGAGTAGCTACTATTGCTTCTGCTGGCGATTGGCTTCGTCGGTCTCGGTCGCCGCCGCCGCTGGTCGATGTTAACGTCGATATCCGATCGAAGAGTTCGACCTGTTCTTGTGGTTCTTTATCGAATGCCGCCTCGTCGGCTGCTGACGAGGCGGCACCAACTAACGAGAGAAACAAATCATGAATGATAACAACCAGAGAGAGAGAGAGAGCGCGCGAGAGAGAGATACAACAGCACACAGCACACCCAGAGCGCGCCCGCCTGCGAGAAAGAACGAAACAGAGAGAACCAGAGAGAGATGAAGAGCGAGAGAGAGAGAGAGAGAGGGGGGAGAGGTGGAGAGATAGAAAAGGGGAAAAGCAAGGTTAAAGGCAGGGAAAAGAGGGAGATGTTTACTATGCTTTTGACAGATTCCGGCTACCGCGGCGTTCAGCAAAGGCAGGCAGGCAGGGAGGCAACCGTACAGCAAACAGACGGGGAACAAAATGCCCGAATGCCTCTCCAGTTATTGAGAGCGGCTTGTGAGGGCGAAGGAGAGCGACCGACCGACCGAGCCAGCGCCCGCGCCATAGAGGGAAAACGAGATATAGAGAGAGAAGCCTCTGAACTTGCCGCCACGAGCGCCGTTACCTCCGATTGTCTGCCTTCGTGAAGTTACACCTCGGTAATTACCAATGCGAGGCGCGAGGAATGCCAAGCAAGCGTGTATCGTCGTGGTCCTAATTCTGCTGCTGCTGTTGTTGCTGCGACGACAACGACAACGACGACTTCGGCTTACCCGCACATGATTGGCCTGATGATGTCTGCAGCCGCGAACATATACGGGGCTCATGCTGACCATTAGCCATGCAGCAGCAGCTGCAGCAACAACTAGCTAGCAAACACATTGATACAATCACCAACACCAATAAGAAAACACACAAGCCTGCCTGCCTACGAGTACAAACGCATAGCCACACACACCTATATATATATATATATATATATATATATATATATATTGTTTTTTTTAATTTATAAGTTAGAATGGGGTATAAACAAGTTTCCCCCAACATGACGACAATGTATATCAGTTTTGCTGGTGTCGATTACGTGGACAGTGCGCCAATGTGCCACCACCGTAGCAACACCGTGTATATATATATATATATAAAATATTGCGATGATTTATTAATCATTTACATGTGCAATACATTTGCACACTCGGCAGTGCTCGCCTTAATAAACATTGTGGTAAAAAGTTGTCACGTGGAGTTGAGAATCAGCTGTTCGTGTCCTTGCTTGATGGCAGCCCCCGCTCTTATGGACTCGGTGCGAGCGGTATATCCTCAAGGTTCCTTACAGTGTTAAGACGGTAAGATCGATAAGATTCCTCTTTGTGACGCCGAGCCCCAAGAGCGTACTCGCAGATTTGGAGTCCCATACACCATTCATAGAGATAGTGATGGATCCGAATCTGCGAGCTTTTTGCGGGTCGGGGAGCGCCGCTCTTAGGAACTCGTTTCGTGTGCTTTTTTAAAATGTGTCCCTTCGAACGTGTTGTGTAGTTGTTGAGACCAGTAATCGGTCTCTTAAGTAGCGGTCTCAATGGAGGTTCCCAAGTGCTCGCAAAGATATATATATATACATATAGAGCAGCGAGCTGGCGATTCCCATTCACGGGCTGAGTGCGTGGACCGACCAAACAAGAGCTTGGGAATTGCAGCCATTGTTGTGGACGTCTTGTATGTTATTATGAATATTCTTCGTGATGTTGTTGTTATTGTTGTCGTTGTTGGCCGCGGAGTTATTAGTCTCCGATGTATTACTGCTCCAAGTCGACACATGTGGAGTTTAACTATATGGTATCGGTTTATGTAAGTACAACACGAGTTAACCCTCCCAGCCCATTCCACAAACTATGCAAACAGCGTTGCCGTTACGCACGTTGCCAAAAATCAACAGTTGTTTTATATCCATATAACATACGAATCATGATGACGAAGATTAATGTTCCTATTAGCATTACTATTTTTGTGTAATCAATGTTATTATGTGGGCATAGGTTTTCTCAAAGACATACGTGATTTCAGCCTCTCATTTTGAATCAGGCTAATTAATTGTATTCCTAATCTTCTACGTTTGGCTAACAAAAAGCCATGAACATTGCTGTTTATTGCTATAACTGTTATTAGTATATCCTTATGTACATGATATTGTGGTGTAGCGGCGCGGTGTGTTATAAGCGTAATTGATCACGTCTCGCCGAGTTGGTTGCACTTGTGTACGGGTATTTACGTGTATATATGATTTACCGGGGTTCGTTCGCAAGTGCGGTGACTACATTCAACTTAAGTTTGTACGGAATGTACACCAATCCGTTCTGAGCTTTTTTGATGGTTCAAATAATTGATTTCCCCTTATATAGATAGGTACTTACAAAACGTGTGGACAATAAACTAGAAGGTCATTCGTTAGTCGACGACTGCGTAACTACAAAGACGAACAGTTTACAGACGAGATTCGGTAAACACGGTATGAGTCAGGCCCTCTGAACTCTGTAAAGGACAGAAATTTAACGACACAACTATAGTTAGCATTAATAAAACAACTCAACCAACTGTATAAACTGAGACAACACAATTACAAATACAACGGCACTACCCACAAAAGACAAAAACATAGTGTCAGCAAACAGATAGTGAGAGCAATAGTTGGTAACAACAACAACAACAACAACAATAACTAGTATAGTAACAATACCAACAACAATAACTAAGATAGTAATAATAACAACAACAATAACTAGGCTAGCAACAATAACGACAGCAGTAACTAGCATAGCAACAAAGACGATCACTAGGTAAGCAACAGCAAAACAGCAGCGCCAGCAATAACGATGCTGCAATGTAAAAGCGACAACAACAACGATGAAGCGACAAATATCATTTTCGACGATTACAACGATCTAATAAACAACAACAACAGCAGCAGCACCATCAACAACAACAATGACAGCAACAACTGCAGCAAAACTGTTAACATAAGAATCGAATAAAATACTACGAATTACAATATGACAACACAGGGAAAGGCGGATCGTGTTATACGTTATGAGTATACCCGACTAACTGTGTTTTCGGATGGATAGCGGAACAGATGAGGTTTGCCAATGTCTGTTGGTTACAGAGTTGGGAAAATTTCCGACAGCTTATTAGTGGCGGGTACCGACCCGTAGACGTTTGGACCCCGCTTGCAAGCCATTGTGGCCCGACCGGATCATTTCGTCTCTTTTGGCTGTAGTTAAGTAAATCACAGATCACCATCATCAGATGTTATATCATCATCATTACTATCTTGTCTTGTTATCGGTCGCGTTGCTGGCCGCGGTGTTCATTTGGGTCTCAAACATGGGTAGTCGTCACCGTATTTGTTGTCGTCGTCGGTGGCGGCGGCGGCTTAATTTAAAACTTGTTCTTTGCTCTTGTTGATGCTCTGTTGTTATTGTTGCGATTTCATGTCGACAAGATCAAAATTGTATTAATGGTACGTTTGTTGTCAATACAACCACTGCTACGGCGGTAATGAAGACAACGACAATGATGCTAACAAGCAGACATTATCATTATAATAATAATAACAACAACAACTCCACAACAGCAGGAACAACAATAACAAGGACAACAAAGAGCACCGATACCTCTGCCACTAATCGACTTAGCCTCTACCGGCCGGGAAGAGAGCTCTCGTGAGACTCTCGCCGCTTTATGCCTCCGTTGTCAAACACCCCATATGGTATCGATCCTCCTTCTGCTGACTTTTGCCACAACATTTCCCATCTCCCCCAACCGTCTTCCAGACGGAGATCTCCTCTAATATTAGTTCGCCTCCCATTGTTCCCGTTAGTTTCTCTCTCTCTCTCTCTCTCTCTCGTTTGCATTTTCCTTTCTCATACTATCTCTCACTTCCCTCTTTCTCCCCCCCTCTCTCTCTCTTGATTCTGCTCACGTGATCTCTCCGTCTGCCGCTCCTCACACTAGACTTGTTTCTAAACATGATCGTCGTATCATTCCTCTATTACCTCAACAACTGTTACTACGACGAATACGTTTGCTGTTAATACGGGCGCTTATTATTATTATTATTATTATTATTATTATTACTTACCGAGACGACTACAAGGCAAGTTTACTTCAACCATGTGTACGAACCGCTAACAGGATCATGACAAAAACAACAGTAATAACAACAACAGCTTTCTTCAACTAAGACTTGCTTGCAGCCAGACTACCCCTTGCCATATGGGGGTAAACCTTCAATGCTATGGGGGCTACACAGGCCTGGGGCATGGGTCGCTCCATCGTTCGCCGTCGTGTTGTCATGTCCCTCTATTCCTCCCTCTCTTGTTCGGTCAGCCGGTCGGTTGGTCTGGCTGGCTACATTTGTCAACTTTTGCACAGCATTAGGGACACAGACGACGAGCACATCGATGTAGTTAAGGTATAGCTGCAGCATTAGCATGAAGGATAACAATTACAACAATTTTCTGCAAAACAACAACAACACAGCCATCTCGTGGCCTGTTGGCCGCTGCAGATTCGCTAAGCCGTCCTCAACAGTTCGTCACCGACTTCTAAATATTTGACCGACCAGTCGATACCGCTTACAATGCGCGCAATCGGATCGACGCAAATGGAATAAACGGTATAACAAGGACGACAACAGCAACAGAAACAATGGCAATAACGACAACAACAACAACAACAACAACAACAGAAACAATGGCAATAACGACAACAACAGCAATAGTAACAACAGTGGCAATACTAGTAACAACGACAACGATAACAACAATGACAACTACAGCAATAACAACAACAACCACTGCAACTACATACATATAGCGAGAACGACATACAGTACCAACCAGCGACAACAACAGATCGTAGACGGATGATGACACAATTAGTCCCCGATGCGATCGACCCTGCTTTGCGCGACTTGCGCGGATTCGAGCAGTTTCGTTGGCTCAACAGTACCCCATGGATGGGTGGATGTGTGTATTTATACACATACATGTTTGTGTGTATGTATACACGTATGTATGTATGTATGTACGTCTGACTGAATGGATACGAGGAACCCTATTCCCGAGGGGTTTAGCCCCAGACCCAACCCCGCCTACGACATACGAACGACTTGTTCATGTTTCTTGAGTCTACCTGCTACTGCTGCTGCTGGTGACTTGTAGCTTTCTAACCGACCGGCTTATTCGCTATTGACTGAACAGCAGATTCACCGCGAGAACAGCGTTAGTATTGTCGTCGTCGAGTCGATGACATTCGCATTGTGCACGTCGAGAAGTCCGCTTTAAGACGAAATGAATGAGGCGCCTACGCCGTGGCCCTCGAATATTAGGAACGACAGGGAACGAACGAGCCGTTCGAACAGAGTTCGCTAACAAGGGTGAATTCGATTACTGGGTCGCTGTTGTTGTTAATGTTACGTGTTCCCTGTTAGTAGCAGTAGTGGTATTATGATAGGACAATTATTCCATTTTTGTTGCCGTCGCATGTGATGTTGTGATTCCTCGAGAATGCTAATGAGCATGAGTGAATTTGTGCGGGAAAGTATATATACCAGAAGAATAATGACAGCAGCTGTTCACCTACTACACTAGTAGTTGTGTACTTAAGATGTGCGAGTATTCTACGCTGAACCGCAGAATCGTAAGAGAAGGTCAAAAATTGTTACTTATTTTTCTTACAATTAACTGCTGCGCTTTGACCATGCGCCATGATACATACACATCTCTCTGCAACCATCGACGTACAAAGGCATGTGTATGCATGCTTCTGTGGGTATCGGTGTGTGTTATTATTTGAAAAGTTTTAGGCCCATTTAATGATTAAACACGAATGCGAGACCGAAGCGCGTTGTCTGTTACATGGTTCCGTATCATTCTTCTGCCAGTTTGATGTTGCCATTTCGTCTGCTTCAAGGACGACTTTTTTTGTCGAATCTATGGCCTATAACTAAATGTGGCTTCGACGCCAACAAAATCGGGGTGGATAACTCGTTGCCCTCAGAGCTAGAAACAACTCTAAAGAGGCGGCGCTATGTGATTGCTACAGCCAAATAGTGAAGACGGTACGCAGCAACACGTCATCGTACATTTAGCTTCAATATCGTACTTTTGCTATTAATCAAACTTTGATTTAGGTCTCCATACTTCATGTTCCATTGTAGCATATTCGACGTCTATAAGTGTAGTCTTTGTGTGGAGATGACTGTAGCAGATACCATCTGCAAGGGTGTTCCGATGCAGTTGCCTTGACGAAGCAACAATAGAAATAGTAAACGTGGAGACTTATAACCGGTATGTATAAACACAACTTTGATTAATTAGAAATGATTCAAATTTTGTTTGTGCTGCCACTACTATATATATATATATATATATATATATATAGAGAGAGAGAGAGAGAGAGAGAGAGATGATTAAGACTACTATTTTTGTTCACGTCTGTATTGAAACCGGAGACGAAGATGGCGTACTGTATTTATTACACTGCCGAAGTGAGCAGAGCGAAGCTAAATTGACCTGCATCCATCCATCTGGCGGGATTGGCCGTATCGTTCGTCACGGATCATCATCACCAATTTGTTCAAATTAGCGACACACGAAACAAATTCAGCAGCCGCACCGACAGAGACAAGAAGGCTCATCTTGAAGTGGTCGTCCGTCCTGAGAGGGGAAAAAGCGCAGTTTGGGCGAATTCACGTAGTTAACTATGCTATTCGGTGGTTGATGATGACTCTCTCACAGGACAACCATTTTTCACGATTTATGGCTGCGACCTGTCGCTCTGCGAGTCAGGTCGATTGCGCCGTAATTCGAGTTTTTGGTTCACCATTTTTGGTGGTGAATATCTTTTATCGTTTTCTGGCATCTCTATGTTTTGGTATATATATATATATATATATATATATATATATATATATATACACACAAAGTGAATCATATGCAGACAAGACGGTATAAATATTTGGCTTCTTGGCGGGTACTTGGCGCGTTGCTATGCAGTGCCTCGATTTATCTATTTAGATACAATATTTAATCGTGTAAAACAAAAACCCTAGCAGTAATCATTGATGGAATGTTTATTGCACAAGTGCATGCCCGCAACAACGCAGCAACCGAACACACAATAATAGTCAGTTCAATTAAGAGCATCTAGCTAGTCTCGTTAGGTACTTAGGGCAAATTTTCTGTGGCCGTCATACAGTTGGCGAGCCATCGGTGTTACAACATAGGTTGCAGACTACCTGAAATGTCCCACTGGCTATACATAACCATTGTCGATATAAAACGACCCCGATTTGTTAGTTATTTTACCACCACGTCGCAGAGTAGTTCCGAACGTAGTTTATTTTTGCCGGATTACTTGGAAGCTTAAAGAAGAAACGAGAAATGTAGATAACGTTTAACTTTAACCACTTATGCGATTTCGAAATGCAGCTTCTCTCTCTGTCTATATCTCTCCTTCCATTTTCCTTCTATTGTAGTACTGAACAGATCTGCACCTGTTCAGTCATATCATATCACCTTTATTGAAAAGGGGTATTACAATAGAAGCCAAGTCGTTTCGAATCTGTGAGCGACGTGCAATCCTCCAGGCAAATGAGTTGTTCACAACGTCCACACGAGCAACCTCGTGAAGGTGGATGGAGACGCCGCTCCGCATATTATTTCTTCTTAGAACAAAATACCTAGAACAAATATTTTGACGCGTTTGCTGTTTAAACATGCGGTAACCGGTGTGGGATTGGGTATTCGGATATTCGCTAACACTAGGCAATGTGATACGCTCGCGTGTTAGACAACACCGACGAGCAACTCGTTTCATAAACGTATCCTGCACGCTCTACGACAAGTCATCATCTCTATCTTTTATAGAATGGCACCCATACGCAAGAGCAATAAGTCCACTATGGTGCAACTGAGGTTTTTTTTTCAGTAGAAATGTCTAAAGAGAAACACTGTGCCAACCAACATCTCCGACCACCATGTAATGCGGTGTGCCCTATTCTCGTCTCATCCCTTCTCTTGTTTGCGTGTTGCGCGTGTGTTTCTCTTCTGAACTGCTTGACGTCTGCACTATTCGCACTTTCAGAGCACCTCGTGCACCGGACTGATGCCGCTATTGACCCCGATGATGTCTATCGATGTTCCTCGACGAAACAGCGGCGCGTCAGTGCGTCACTCGGCTCGCACTCGGTCGACCATCACCACGGGTTGTCGAGCAACGGACCGCGTCTTGGGCACCCTACAGGCCACGCGCGGTCGTCAGCAACAACGACAACATCAGCAACAACGACAACAACGCCCTCGTCGTCGTCGACGTCGCCTTCCCCGTCATCGCCACACCCACCACCTCCGGCGCCCCCAAGGGCGACCACCCTCAACGGTAGGCGTGCTAGGGGCGTCGTCCGTCCGTTGGAGAAAGATCAGGCCCCGATCGCTCTCGTTCGGACGTCGGGCGGTCGGACCAGGCAACACATGAGTACGACACATGTGCCTGCCATGTGCCGTACTGTACCTTACGTATTATAATGTACATATCCATATATATCCATAATTTACATCGATCAGCATAAGAGAGTCTGTAGAGGACGAGTCTATCGTCAGCCCGACGGCCAACGCAAAACAAAGATCACCAGCGGTGCAGAAGCAAGAATGCTTCGCAAAGAAGTCAGCAGCTCTTGAACTCTCTGCCGACTTTCTTTGCGTACGGATACGGATTAGTCACGTTTATGTACATCGCTCTAGCATCTAGTTTCTTGGCTCTAGTATTGTTTCTCTAGCGTTGGTTGTTGTGCATACGTTGTAGCTTGCATTGGCTTATTGGTTTGTGCTGCCGGAGATGGTCGAAAGGCGACAGCTACTTAGCTGTATAGCGAGTATCTCTTGTTACTTTGTGTGTGTGTTGCCAGTCTAAATTGTGTGTCTAACCTGAGTGAACCTGGTACAACATTTGGCTGCTGTAAACTTTGCAGACAGCAAATCCCGTAAGGTTTCGTCATCTACTCGATCAAGTACTGATCAGGACCGATCCAGCCATGGGCTTAGGATGTCCAAGGAGTTTAAGGAACGCGAACGTGATCTTAGCAGGGAGCAGCGTGTCGGTGATAACCCGCAGTGCCAACCGAGCTGCAACTCGGCGGAACTCGAAATGGTTGAGGCTCATCTCGAGACCAAGGAGTTGTGGGAGAAATTCCATAGTCTCGGCACGGAAATGATCATCACCAAAACAGGCCGGTATGTGTTGCACTGTAGGCTTGCGTTCACGTAAATAGCAGCAAGCATGCACTTTCAGTATATGGAATGTGCGTACGAACGCTTGTTATATATTGTCATTCTTTAGCAGCATCCTCCGCATAGCAATTACCCTATAAGCAGTAAGTTTTGCGAACGAAATCGTAAAAGTGCATTTTCGGTTCGGTTAGGCAACGACAGCTTAGAGCATATTTGACTATCTTTCGTAGTTAACGCTGACGAAGTATTCGTCGTACGATCTGGCGTTCTTGTAACGCGCATCATACATTCAATTTTGACTTATTATATGGCTGATCCACCTACGCTGGATACTGTTGTACCCGCTTGCGTTGTGGCCGTTTCACCCGCATATAAAGAAACACAGACACTTCACTCTGCGGCCGAGAGACCTTTTTATGCGTCGTTACCGAGTAAGCGTAGTAGTCAATGCAGCAAGACTTGGCGTACGTATGTATTCGCATGTCCGGGGAGTAGTATGAATGAGCGTTTGACATGAGCGAGACCAAGAAGCCTCAAACGAGAACGTGTGTTGGATGATGATGATGGTGATGATACCTCGCGCTGAGGGCTGCTGTAAACAACACTGCGGGGTCGTCAATGTTAGAAGGGGGAATAGTAGAAATGACAGCACCCGCGGCGGGCGAAAGGCTGAGCAGGGATCAGGGGGTTGTAGAAATGGGCCGTGGCCTGGGCAGTATCGGGGGGGGAGACATGTGGCGGTCGGATGAAGACAAGACCATGTGCCTCATTCAGGCCCGGCGTTCTTGCCGCGCCAGCGTGTATGTGTCTATGTATGCATCCATGTGTATGTGTGTGGGCGCTAAGTGACCCCCCGCCGGCACCTCCACCGCCGCAATGAAGGAAGGGTTCCGCACGCACCCACCTCGCGTGTACGCGTGGGGCGCGATGCGGTCGGGGAGGGAGACGGTTGTAATGATCTGCAATGCTTCAAACTCTCCGCAACACCCCCTCGCTTGTGCACCGGCCCGCCAAAGCGGCGGTTCACGGCGGCGGTGGCGGCAATGGTGGCGCCTCTTTTATGACGCGCCTCTAGAGGAGGGCGCTTTCGTCCGCCCCTTCTCGACCGACGCCCGCTAACTCCAGATATTAATATTGTGCGCGGGTGTTTTGAAAAATGCACACTATAATTGGCATTCAGAGCTGAGGGGATGAATGTGTCTGTACGTGTATTTGTAATTGGCGTGGCTGTGAGTGTTTGTGTGCATGATCTCGTGTGTTACGTGGCTGTAGGTACGCATGCTTATGTACGCAAGCGGACTGATGGACGCGGTGGATTGGCTCATGTATACCATTGAACTTGTTCGGCAGAGATCTCTGGCTCGGCAAGGCTGAAGCAGCGCCTGAGTTTATTTTAAGGAGGAGACCGGCACAGGGCCGCCGTTCTGATGGACTATGTGTTCACACACTGGTCAGCCGCTATATGACAAGTGATGCAGACGTCTCTAAGGGCATCCTCAAGAAATCTATCCAGACATCCGTTTGCAGCCTTACAGCCTTCGTACATATATTACTGTTCATTAATCAATCCGGCGATACTGCCTCAATCGATCTTATGTACATAGATAGATATCCCAATATCAGTTAGTCTGTTCGACGTGCAGATTTGATCGACTTCGTGAGAAACTTTAGGGAGTGGTGTGCGCTCTAAGGCGTAAATGTATACATGCACACATACATTAAACATATTGTTAGGTGTCGCTTAGCTTAGGTAAGTATAGGTCCAGAACTGCCTTTAAAGTGTTAAGCCTTAATGTATGCTTTATGATTTAAAATTAATAATATTTCGATATAGCCGTCGTGCTCAAAACCGCAATTATCTAGTTAAGTTCATATTATGCTGGTAGTACACTTGCAGCGATATGGACTGCTCGGATTTTTTCGAGATAATGCCATACAGTTCCGGGCCTGAGCGCGTAGGACGCCGCATAGGCAACAAGCATTCTCATATCCTCCTATATAAAGAGACTACTAAGATTGAGAAGAGTGGCATAACGAATCCGGAACAGATGGATATATTTAGCTGTGTCTAACAAATGCTGAGAAAACTGATTGGGTCACTTAGGCGAACCTATATTGTTGGGCGCAAAAGAGTACAACATAGTTAAATAGCAAATACTAACGAAGTAAGTTATGTAGCAAATACAGTAAGTAAAAAAATAACGATTGACAGATAAAGACCTTGTGCTTTGTGCATGGGAAGGCGGGCCAACTACTTATAAAAAGGAACACCGCACTGCAGCTAATACCCTCAAAGTAAATGTCCACACATTCATGCAAAGTGCGCAATACTGCGCGCCTGTGGAGGGCACTTCTTTGACAGATGTTCATGCAGGTACCACACTCTAGACCGAGCAAGGTGGCTTAGTGGCAAAGTCTTTGCATTGTATTCGGGAGGCCTGGGCTCGAGACGCAGACCGGCCACTCTTAAATTGGTTTTCATGGTTTCCAATTTAGACAGGGTAACTTCCGGAGTTGATTAAGAATCAGTCATGACATGAAGAATCCGTACACGAGCACTAGCCAACTAAAAAAAAACATGCGTTACTGTTTAAAAACGATTGTGTTTTCTACGTATCATTACCAGTGCCATAACCATCAATACATCTACAGGATCATTACCAGTACAATAACCATCAATACATCTACACTTTAAAATGTTTCATACGATGATCACTATTATTTCCATTACAGCCAACTACATATCCGGTATCACGGTTGCCAGTCTATTTTATTTTTTTTGCCTGTTCCGGCAAGCGTAGCATGCAATTTCTGCAATGCAAGACGTAACCAGTAGACCAGTAGCTGAGTCGTTGCGCTCTTTCTTCATTGCGGCGAATGCTTGTCCCAGCTAACCATCGAAAAGGCGGTCCTCCGTATGAGTGAGTGGACAGGGCAGTGCATCGCTGTTTTGCCTGGAGCTATGTGGAGTGACCCCGTCGTAGATAGGGTGAACCCTTTCTCGGCTCGAGACTTTGCCAAGTGGACAGTCTATTAAATTTATCAGTACTAACGACACAGCGAGACCTGAGAAATACGACGTCTACTGTAGAGGAGCAGCTGCAGCAGCAGAAGCAGCTTAACTCGATTTCGGCTCGCGAGTCCGGTCGAGCTAAGTGAGAGCCAGCGAGAGACGGAGAGAGAGAGAGAGAGAGAGAGAGAGACAGGTCATTCACTCTTCGCAGGTGGTAGATTCAGAGTTATTTTATACCAAACATTAATTAAGCCTGCCCCTAGACCGCTACTTGTTCTGCATGGCGGCTAACAGCAGCATGGGTTTCTTGTTGGTGTCCGTGATCGTCTTCATCATATTGTTCCTTTAGGCCTGGCTTATATATATATATATATATATATGTCTGCCTTTCATTTTTGCTCGTTTTCCAGTTTTTCCACTACCTTGCCTGGTCTTGCGTTACTCTTGTCTCTCTCTCTGTAGGGAATCATTAGATTTCCTTTACGAAGGTGGACATGTGTGGGGTGAAGATACGGGAAGCCAAGTGCGGCTAATGGGGTGCATATTCGATGCTGGCCGACACAATATATATATATATATATATATATACATGCGTGTATTTTTCCTTCCAATCCATGTTGTTCTGCCATATTGCTGCAATGTTGGTAACAGGCCATCCGCCCAAGTTCTCAACCTGCTTAGCCCTGTTGGCTCTCGTCCGCCTCCTCCAGGACGAACTGCCTGTCTGTCTGCGTAGTCCGCCGTTCGGAGCACGCTTAGGGGAAACTGGGATACAGCTAATTACCTCACTGATGGAAGCCATCCGAACACCCCATCGTGGGGTCTTCTCTATAATCTTCCTCTATGTATATATTTATATATATATATATATATATATATATATATATATATATATATATATATATATATATATATATATATATATATTGCCTCACCCAGGTTTGCTTGTCAGCTTCTTATCTGAGCGCCACCTCGTCGTTGGTTGGATGGACAGCCCGCAGCTCTCCAGCAGGCAGAGGCCGACCGGCACAGCGGCGAGTGAAAATGCCGGCGGTGTTAACAATATTAATCAACAATAACAACACAGCTAGCAACAACACCAATGACTAGAGCACAAAAACAAAAGCAACAATAACAACAACTGAAGCAATGAGGGCAACAATCACTGTACAATCTTGATGTAGTAGTAGATTAACAGCCGCGAAACTACGATCAACAGAGATCATTTCAGCAGCGCACATTTGGGAAAGTGTACCAACAACAATGCATGTATATTTATTTATAAGAGAGCGATAAAGAACGAGATATAAATGTATGTTAAAGAAAGAAGCCCAAATAAAGCTTTCCAATTATGTACACCATTTGTTAGGCTATTCGCGTTAGGTCTTTCAGCTTAGGGTTAGTGACTGAGTAATCGTTGATATTACGCAGATGACGGTATAGTAACTGGAACATAAACGTGCAGTTTAGGAATTTTCTAGATCGTTGCCTAGAACGCCAATAAACATTGGCGTATAGACCAGTTGCATTCGAAGCGACATACGGTACATTATGGTCCACTTGCGTCATTTTGGCGTTTATGTTTTAATATCGAGATAGTGAAAGGCAGGTGTATAGTAGCAAAATGACTCCAACTGGACCTAAATTATTATCCCATCAATCAACCGTCTGCGTATCCGTCATTTCTCCACAGCAAACCGTAGATGACTATGAAATCTCAATGACCACACACAATTGAAACTGACTGATATAAGGGTCTGAGAGCAGCAAGGCACAAAAAGCATTAGTTAAGGTGCCGCCCAGACCAAAAAAGAATCATCATCAATTATTAACGATCCGGCAACTTCGTAACTTCGCGTCGCGTATCAGTAAGGTTACTTCTAGTCTTCTACCGTCACCTTTGCCGGTTCTAAATCTGAGCTGACGACAAAACTCACTCACTGTTCCACTTTGCTTTCTGCTGCTGCTGTACGTCGCCCCCGGAGTGTCGGTACTGTATGATTCGCACGTATATACTTGGTGTGCTTGTGTGCTTACGTGATCACACTGCGACGCGACAATATCTCCAAATCATCGAATAGTGGTGGTGGTGCGAGGCGAGGCGGTCGCGATTGCGGGTGGTTTTCCGCTTCGTCTGTCTGTCTCTCTCTCTCGTTTGTAACGTTGGCTTACTTGCGACACGTGTAGCGTTCATTAAGGAAAAGTCGAGAATTTGTCACTGTTTCGACAGTGACGGAGTTACAGCCACCTCCACCTCCACCGTCACCAGCACGTGCGTGACTGGTGCGGCTCGAGCGGGTTCAATATTTCGACGGGGCACCGTCATCAAACTCGACGTCGTCGCCGGTGTATCAATAACATCATCATCAGCAGCTGCAGCAGCAGCAAAAGACAGCTCGAGGGACTTTTACGGCTGTGTCGCAAACGTCGCTCACATCGTCACACACCACCACCATCACTACCACTACCATCACTACCACTACCACAAAGGCTCTATGCTGCCACAAAAGCTCTATGCTGCCACAAAGGCTCTAAGCCAAGGTAATAATGGTCGACCGATAATCACCACCGCTGGATAAAATATGCAGCACGAGAAGGCAGGGGCCGAGTCGTGAGGGTTAGATGTGTCGAACGTGTCGACCAGGTACTACTGAACGGTGAAGAGAATTCCGTCGACTAAGCCGGGGGTATGGGGTGCGGATGGGCGCGGGTTATTCTCAACTCTGCTGACACTCGAAGTGCGACGTCCGACCGATCGCAGCAAGGAAGACAAATATGCGCCGGGCTGCGTCGCCAGCCAGTGATGAGGGCGCGAAAAGCGCTCCGAAACTACGCCGCTCCTACTCGACATCGTGGCCAATAAACTCGGTGACGGCGTTCGAATTGGTCGATGGTGTCTCTCTCTCTCTCTCTCTCTCGCGACATCTCACATCACTGTGGTGTTCGAATGGTGGTGATCGTAGCTGCTCGGTCGCATCAAAGTTTCCAATGGAATCCAAGTTAGTCGTGCGTCACCGATTACTACTACTACTATCACAACTAGTACTAGTAGAAATAATAAGCACTATTAAACGAGAAAGTTTGCACTAAGTTGCAGTCAAATAGATGGCAGACGTATACGAGTTCACAACGCACTAAAACAGACGTATACTAGTTAGTAGAGCACTCGTGCGTCTGTCTTTAGTTCCTTATTAGCCTTGCAGGCGTCTGTGTTTATCGATGGAAAAACTTGATTTGTTCGTTGCGGAGCGCCGTGCTGGGAAAGAGGATTGAATACACTGTATAGGCCCATATGCTGTCATTGTTGTATATATATATATATATATATATATATAGAAAATATTGTGGTGATTTATTAATAATTTACAACACGTTTGCACACTCGGCAGTGCTCGCCTTGTATATATATATATATATATATATATATACATACATACGTATGTATATGGTGCAAACGTTCTTGCAATTTTGCCTATGGCGAAAACACGAATTCGCAAGAACATACGGGTTTATTTAATCATTCATATAGTTACCCTATTTCAATGACGCCTCGCCCACGATCAACCCGTTTTTCGATCCATCTGTGGTAAAAGTCTTGTCTCTTAAAGATGAAGAACTTTTTTGCCTTATTTTAAATGTAAGAGACGTTTGGGAGAAAGCGGAATAGGCTACAGTCTGAAGACGCAAGGTCCGGAGAGAATGGCGGTTGCTCAATAAGTTGGCAGCTCACGATGTATATTTTTAAGATAGGTGTAACTTACATGATGTTTCTCTCGGGTGGACTCTGGGGGTCACCTGCGTACCAGACCTGAATCATGTATAACTTCGCATTCATAAAACGAATTATAATAGTAGTTTGGACATTCGCGGCTGCAGTTTGATTCAGGTGCATTGTCCAGCGGGACAATTATAGCATCTAGCTTGCAGACATTTTATTAGAACACTGCAAAGTAAACTGTCGCCTTCTTCTTCACTGTGCGTACGCGTCCCACGGCAACTATGAACGATAGACCGGTTATCACTGGCTTGAGCCTCAGCCTTGCTCGTTTTTTTCGATTGGATATGGTTGTATATTCGCCTACTGCTACATCCCTCTGCGGGAGAAAGTCCCTATAAAACCAGTGATGAGGACGCGATGACGACGGGAGCATTCCGACGCTATCTCAGCGCCGGAGGCATATATCAGCCTATTGCGAGCGTCTAAATGTGGCTGTTGCGTTAAAACAAAATCGTCCCAAAGTTTTCCATCATCTTTACCGGCTACCCGTGTCTGACTGCGCCGATTGGGCGTGACGCCGCGTTGACTGGGGCCTAGCTGGTTGCTATGCTGTTATGCTGCGAGTCCGAGTGAGGTGACCAACCAAGTGGTGAAGTGCTTTTCCTCACTGCATTCGCCCACCGGTGGTGGTGGTTGCTGTCAAACAGGCCGTGATTTCCATCTGTCGTGTTCGCTATCTCGTGTAAGCATCTGTCGTCATTACCACCAATCCCGACGACTACTACTACCCGACATTAGCATCGACAACGCGACAAGTAGAGCGGCACCAACAACAACAGCAACAACAACAACAACAATTACAACAATAATGCCAACACCTTTAGCCATAGCTACAATAACCGCAACGGTGAAAACGACGACAACAACAGCAACAACAACAACAACAACAACAGCAACAACAACAACAACAACAACAACAACAGCAACCACTCTAAACAACGGCAACTAAAGCAACCGGCAACAACTCACAACAGGGAAAGCAACAGCAACACTGGGATCTGAATGACATCTGAATACTTACCTGCGTCAACGGAACGACTTATTGACAATTGGCGGCTATTTAGAACACCATGGCCGGTTGCGGCCGGGCGGGCGAGGGAACGAACTGGTAAGTGCCTGGGCGTCACGATGCCAGTCTCACGGAGACGGTGTGGGCACCAACAACGAAGCCACTGCTATTGATGCTGCAAATTTTACTTGCCAATTCTCTTGTTCTTCTTTTTCTTCTTCTGCTGCTGCTGCTTTTCCTATTGGCAGTAGAGCGAAAACTCCTCCTACCTAATCTACCTTACTTCTAATAATTTAAGACTTATTCCCTGGATCAATCCTCATATCTTAATCATATACGAATTCTATGTTAGATATTTAGTTTTTAGTTTTGTGCAAAATGCACTAACGCACCCCGTCCAGATTGGTCCACTTAACTTATTCGGATTGTACGGAACTATACCGCTAGGATAACGTGTATATCTTCGTTAGGCATATATACAATATATATGTATATCGAAAAATATGTCGTTTTATGAATCTTCGCGGGCAGGACGGTATAGAAGAACAGCCTGCGAACCTGATATTATGAATCAATATATCAGTCTCGATCCAGCGCGTAATGGTAGATAATGGCTCCGTAATTTGTGTAATTTATTAAAAATACGTTTATTGACATGATTATACATGATACAGCAATAGCAGATACAGAAGCGTGATATTACGAAAGATATTTATAAACCTGTTTGTATGTATATACAACTGAACAATGCTAGAAGGTGGTGAGAAGGGAATATGTGAAGTAGGCTTGTTTGGTTATATCAACTTACATCGCGGAGAGGCTCACACGACAATTAATATTCTCTGGCGCAGTGTAATATTATTTTTAATGTTTTTATTTTTAACACACATATATATATATATATTCCATTAGAATTCTGCCGTGGCTCCTGCCGTCCACATATACAGAAAAGTGAGTGTCTTCATTTGTTGTTCGATTAGCTTTCTCCAAAAGATGAATTTAGTACAATATGAGCTTTATAGCAGAAAGGGCACGTTTGTGGTAGAACGAGGTTTACAAATGTCTTCCCTTCACCCATTTAGGAGCCACGCACGCCAGGCATATGCATCGTGACCGTCGTCGAGTGCTAATTAATACAGAGCACATTTTTTTCATGATTCGCTAGGTGGCGAAATATGGTGCATATTGATACGTTGTTTGATTCAACTTATCGATAAACCGTATACATCTATGTGCAGTATACACATATGCATATACGAAACGCCGTACACCCGTCTTCTTGTGCTCGCCTCGTAGTAGTCGGAGTTGGCCGTAGTTCTCTTAGCGTAACTTGTATGTTGAGCAGTGTTGTTCAGCAAGTGGATTGACGCGGGTCTTCGAGAGGGTTCTGCATGGAACAAATTGCGTTTGCATGAAAGTGGCCCTCTTGTCTGCCCGCTGAAGTTGGCCGGGCTGAAAAGCCCACGTAAGCTCAGCTCCGATGGGCAGGAGGACCGAGGAGAAGAGAAAGCGGAGTCCGTTGTCAGTTGGCCAGCGGGAACAGCACCGGCCTGCGTTTCGTGGCATATCGATCATTTTCGGCATTCGGCTGGCCATCCGAGAGTTGGCAAGCGCTTCGTGTGCTAATTTCAGTGCGAAGCTGCCGCTGCCTCCCCTTGATGCACCTCCAATTCCTCGGTGCATTCGTCTCTGCGAGGGCCAGTGCAGGGTCGGACGGTCTGTTGGACATGCAGG
Organism: Dermanyssus gallinae; assembly: GCA_003439945.1. Lineage (NCBI taxonomy): Eukaryota > Metazoa > Arthropoda > Arachnida > Mesostigmata > Dermanyssidae > Dermanyssus > Dermanyssus gallinae. The sequence continues at coordinate 483,891 of QVRM01002238.1, forward strand.
CATTTACACTTCGACTCCTTATGACCTGCGTGTGTGTCGGTTGCCTTGTCTCTTTCGCCCTATTTACCTCTCTATTTTTCTTTTGCTCTCATTCTTGATCTGTATCCATGTCCATGTAAAGTTTCACCCTTACAAGTAGCCGTCACCCTACAACTCTGTTATCTGAGGACGCAAAGTTTCTGCTACTAATTTCGATATTGCATTTTGACTACTCAGTTTAATATTTCCTATAAGAGACGGATTTCGAAACTGAATTGAGAAAAGGGGGAGAAAATAGCAGTGAAAAAGAAAAACGTAGAAGGAAAGGAAGAGTGAGGGGGAGGGGAGAAAGAGAGGCAATCTTTCGTTTATTTGATCTCCAAGATATCACTGCGACGTTGCTGCCATTACAGCTGCTACCCCAGCGATACCTGCGATACGATGACGCCACCGACGGCGGCGCCAAGCTCGTGGCCGGCATGCTATAAATGGGCAGCGTGGCAGACAGAAGACACCGAAGAACACCAGGTGGCAGATTCTCCAGGGAGACAGTACATATTTTGCTATACGAGTGCGTTGGCTGGCTGACCAGCCTTGATACGAGCTTTGGCAGCACTCCCATTGGGGACGAGAAGATTGGGGTTGGGGGGTAGTGCTATGAGGGGAAGAAGTGGTGGGGGGAGATACGGGGAATAAGAGCGTTTTTCCCGTTGCTATTCCTTCATTCCTGTTAGCCAGTTCCCCCGCGTCAGCCATGCGCCCGCCACATACACGACCTGTTGGTTCGCTCAAATCCGCCATCCCTCTTCGTTCCCTGCCGGACACCGTATCGAACCAGTGCACTAGTTCCACAGAGGCATAAAGACCACGAGCAACAAGCATCTTATGACGTCGGTGACGACGAGGGTGACGGCCAACGGGTCGTCGTCACATCGTTCACACGGCAATACACATGTGCACACACGTAGATTTAGTTATATATGTATACACACTCACATATGAGGATATGTATATATATATATATGAAGATATGCGTATATATATATATATATATATATATATATAAGTTGGGGTCGTTGAGGTACGCCCGGTGAGGGCCGATAATTGTGTATCTAAACTACTACTATGATTCTCATAGTATGACTGACGTCATGATGATGATGATGATGTTCTTCTTCACCCCCACCCTGACCACGATTATCACAAGTGTGATCATCACCATCATTGTCAGCAATAACAACAACAACAATATTAACAACATAATCATCGTCATGAGCACCGTCGTGATACGCATGGTAGCAGGTGGAATGCTCGTTTCTGCTGCAGCCGATAGTAACTGCAGCAGCACCAGCGGCAGAGACTGCCACTGTCCTGAATGCGTAAGCAGGAAGCGATCGCTCAGAAGAAGCAAGAGGGTCTCTCGCGAGGGAAGAGGAAATATCCAGACGGAGAGACAGCTAAAAGGGGGAGAGAAGAGAGAGAGTGTGCGTGTGTGAAGGTGGTAACCTAATTAGTGACGACTCGGGCTTATTGACGGGTTGATTCGTGCCACTGTAAGTTAGTCAGTCAGATGCCAACCGTGGCCGTTGATCCGCAGGAGGCTCGGCTTGGTGCGCCAGGTTCGAGCCACGGCGAACCACGAAGAACCCACCTATTGGCAATCGGTCAGGGATCAGGACAAGGAGTACAAGCAGAAGGAGGAGAAGAAGAAGAAGAAGATGGTGATGCTGATGATGATGATGGTGAAGATTAAGCAGAGCGAGAAGAAGAAAAACGAGAGGGAAAAGAGGGAGAAAGGAAAATGCCAAGAGAGGATGGTTGGAAAGGTGAGATCGATACAACTGACTTAGCAGGCCACGGCCAAACGAACATCTTGCCGGGCGGGCGGTTGATTGGTCAGTCGCTGGCGACGATCCACGGATGAGTTCGTTCATCTTGAGACTCCTAACATACTGTCGGATTGTGCGCTAGGGTAGCGGGCAAGGCTGTGTTCTGTACCTGTATGATAACACTCAGAACAGCAACGCCAGCATTCATAAAAACAACAATCATGACAACAACAACAGTAGCAGCGGCCGCAGTAAGAACGACATCAACAACAGCAACCGCAGAAGCAACAACAACAAAATCAATACTCAAACAATAAAAATAAGCAGAACAGCAGTTGCAGGAAGTACAACAACAACAACAACAACAACAACGACGACGACAACTCTCACCCAAAACAATACGAATTTAACGTAACCTTTTTTGTACACTATCAATTAATCAAGCTTTTATTTCACCATGAACTGGTAGATTATACGCATACATAGATTATTTTTGTACACTAGCCTACACACAGCCCTAGGCCTTTGAAACCATACCGTTGAAAAACAGTGGCCATGCTGCTGCTACAAGAACAACTGTTGAGGAAACCCGAGATATCTCAACATGCCCGACTTTCGGTGCATTGAGGATGTGCCTCACGGCAATTCCAAGCCCGTAGGAGACGAATGATTGTTTAGAATTAAAAAAATAGAGCTCACGCATAGCCCGTGACTCTGACTTTTAATCCCCGTTTTAAGCGTAAATAGCTCTACATTATGGCCAGGCCCATATTAACCATTGCGTCCTGTGTGCATACGTGTGGTGTGTATGTACACATATGCTTGTGCATATTAGAATGTTAGTGCGATCAAGTAATGATCTCTAGTCTGATCACGTCTCTACCTATGTACTGGCGACTCACAGTAAAGCCCGTGCAATAGTTGCCCGTGAAGCCCAACTCAAGTCTTGAGCCTCAGCCGTATCGTGTAGACATGCACAAACGCCCAAATGAAGATAGATGTTTGGAGAACTCTATGGCAGAGAAAGGTGTTTCATCAATTCTGACATAACCCATAGTCATCTATGCCCTTATTTCGCATCCCGTACCACATTCGATAGTAGTAGAAGCAACGAAACTATTATGTGAAGTGAGTACAATCTGCGCTATAATATAACAGTTATTTAATGTCATCTAACTAAATTATACCAGTTAATTTTCGATACACTCGTTATATGTGTATATATATATATATATATATATATATATAAAGTGATTCGGACTGTACAATGGTCTTAATGTCTAGCTGTTTTTGTGGCAGACAGTAGATCGCGCGAAAACGCGAAACCCAGCAGTGCTAGTATGTGAAATAGCAGGCTAAAATAGCATCCGCTGAACGCTATATGCAAATTTTGGTGTTGATAGATGTCGATCGTGATGGCTGACGTCGCTGACGACGACGTTGACGACGATGACGACGACGAGAAGGCCTGCTGACCGTGTCGCCTACCACCACGATTCCCGCTACGACGTCTGCCATGATCAACAAAACAGCGCCGTCAACCTCATTGTCAGTCGTCGTGACGCTAACCCGACAACAAAAACAACAACAACACGACAATAACAACATCAACAACAACACGACAGCAACAACAACGACATCAACAGCGCCCCCCCCCCCCCCACAGAGAGCAACGACAACGCAGTTGAATTTGAGCTGAATTGAGTCTTGCAGAGTCATGCTCATTATCATCATCAGCTTGGCCGCCATCGTCACCATGTTCAGCGAAACTCTCAGCCAGTCGGTGTTGGTTGAGCGAGCGCCCCCTTGACTATCGGTCGGAGCCACGGCGGTGCGTGCCTCCGCTTGAGAAGTTAGATAGATAGATACCTGTTTGCTGGCCCGCTGTCAATGCTGGTGGTGGTGGTGGTGGTGGTTGCCTGATTTGCTTGGTCGTCCAGCGAGCCAGCAGACAGACAACTGTCTGCATTGCTGCAGGCCTATATTAGCACCGTGACTATCTCAAACGTCAGCAATCAGCAATTCAGTCACTCGCATGCAGTGACCAGTAAGTTTGCGTCTCGATCTGCCCGTGCCGTTTTTCTTATCGCTAATGCGAATCGGAACGTCCGGCGTGGATGCAGTGCCTATCTATCGTCGGTTTGTCAGTGCAACCTCACTCGCACTGACTAAAATTCCTTTCACTTAATCGACTCGCCCCTTTTTACGCTTATTCCTCTCGTTTCCTTTCGCACTTATTTCGCTCTTACCTCTCTCTCTCTCGTTATATATATATATATATATATATATATATGTGTGTGAGAGCGCGTGTGTATCTCTTATCGAGTTGGGTGAACTATCTCTTGTTAGGACGCTTAACGTTGAAAACTCCGCCACTGTCGTCGTGTGAGTGCACGCTTCGGGACGAGCAAAAATACACTCTGGGCTGACTCTCAGGCAGGATTTAACGTCCATGGGGCTGCTTTTCGCATTGCTTCATAGACGGACCCCCATAAATACAAATGGGGTGCAACGGTGGGGCTCGAACCCGCGCACCTATGTGTCTTGTACGGTCGCAAGGCGCAGACGAATGCACCGCGCCACCGGGCTCAACTTCGAGACGGGCAAAATCTTGGCTGAAATGTATATTTTCAAAATTTCGCGCCGTTACATTTCACGAGGCGTGATGACGACGATGATGATGCTGATGACGACGACGATGCTAATGCGTGTCGTATCACAGTTACGGGACTACGCTTACTACTAGTGCTACACGTTTACTGCCATCATGGCCATCATAGTCACGACTACGGAGTGTTTTCCACTCGTTGCAGTCGCCATTTAGTCACGCAGCTTTGTTCAATGTTGCGTTGAGTTGATGATAGTGACGACGAGCAGCAGCAGCAGTCGCAGCGGTGGCAGTGACACCGTGAAGCCTGTCGTCTGCTCGGTTAAAAATTTCACAGCGTGTGGCGGCATTATACGAACCTGGTTGCTAGAGAAAAGGTCGAAAACAGGCAGGACATTTATATATATATATATATATATATATATATATATATATATATATATATATATATATATATATATATATAGTCCTATAGGTGGCCATGACGCTGAGTGCGACAGCCGCCACAGCAACCATGACGCCAACGTCAAGGGGTGCGAGGTAGCTCACGCGAGATCGCCGTCTACTTAGCATTTAGTCACTGTGTGTGTCGAGTAATGTCATGATGATGATGATGGCGATCATCCTCATCATTGACTCGGTGACTGACGATGGCCAGTCTAAATGGAGCAATAGAAGTCGTCGTAGTAGAGGGCAGTGGGTAGTGTAATGGTAGTACCAAGTCTAGGTGATTCGCACATGGACATCAGCCGGCATCTGACAACACAACAACGACAACAACAACAATAACGACGACGACAACAACAACAACGACAGCGACGCTCGAGGCTGCGGCTGCGATGACCGCGGACCCCGTCATCGCGTGAGCAGACGAGACGTGACGCGTCTTACCTGTTGTTTAGACCACTACTGTTTCTACTTCCACTGTTAGTATGAGTACCTGTAGTACTGGTAGTAATCATAGCAAAGAATAATAATGAGACGCGTGCTGCTGCCGCTGCACTGTAGATGCCGTCAACGCTACCGCTCTCGTTAGCAGTACAGGGCTGGCTGGAGCTGCACCGTTGGCGGGACGATACCATGGCACTGCAGGGTGTTAATGCCATGCAGCAGCAGCAACAACAAGAACAACAACAACGGCAACAACAATGACGACAGGAAGGCAGGCAGGAAGTGTAGACGAGAACTTTCCACCACGGGAAGCGTTTGTTTACGAATTGTTGTGTCGACGTTCACTGATCGTCAACCTGCGTAGGCTCTGTCCTCCGCCCGTCCGTCTACGTACGTACAGACAGACCGGACAAAGCAGAAGGGAAAAAGGCAGACGAAAACGTCTGGTGAAAAGGAAATACCGCCACTGGCCAGCTAGCCGTCCGTTCGTCTGTCCGTCTGTTCGTCCGTCGTCTACCCATCGCTATGGGTGCTATGATGGAACACGACAGATCGTCATCTCATTAACATGATGATTTTACCATACCCACTGGAGATGTAAGGTCGAGAGCTGAAGGGCTGGGGAGAGAGAGAGAGAAATCGAGAGAGATGGGGTGAAAGGGAAAGATGAGAAAGAGAGGGGGAATTGGATGGATAGATAAATAGAAGAGGGGAGAAAGAGAGAGCGAGAGAGAGAAGGAGGGGAAGGGGCAGAGGAATAGCGACCAAAGGGATGAGTGTAAGGAAACAACGACAAAGAAAGA
>QVRM01002238.1:495000-662500 GCA_003439945.1 Dermanyssus gallinae
CTGCTGCTGCTGCAACGGGATATGACGGCACATGTATGTTTAAGTAAAGTCTTGGACAAGTCAGTTGGCGCATATACGTAAACTTACACATGCACAGTTATACATGCGTTCACACATAAAGATTCATACACTCACTCACACACACACACACCCTGGCAGACGCAGATCCCTGTGAAAGCCCATTTAGGCCAAACAGACTTCTTTCTACGAAGAGATGGCCCAATGCCGTCGAGCGCGCTGTGTGTGCTTCAGGGCAACAATGGGCTGCTCGCAACAGCCATTGCGACAGCGTATTTACTGTAGTAGTGTAGTAGTAGTAATAGTGGTAGCAGTATTAGTTACTACTACTACTACTACGACTACTACTAATATATACTACCACTATTCCTGCTACGAGTGTCGATTTACTTCAGGCACCGTAGAAGGCGCGGCCTGCTGCTGGGGCTGAGATGAGACGATGGGGAGATGTGGTAGTGGTGGTGGCGGCGGCCGCCGCTGTCGGCGACAACAATGGCAACATCAACAACAGCAGCAGCATCGCCGGCCGCCGCTGCTGATACGGTATAAGGTCAGCCAGTGGGCCGGCGTTCGTAACCCGGCCAAGTAGACTTTAAAATCAAATTAGGACAGCAACCCTTTTTCTAGCTCTTCTTCTTCTTTTTCTTTTCCTTCTTCCTTTGTCGTCGTCATCGTCATGATGATCTGGCTTCCTCATCCTCCTTCTCCTTCTCATCGTCGTCGTCGTCGATGTCGATTTTGACCCAGCCCAGCTAGCTTGAGGTAGGCAGATGTCTGGACACTTACCTACGCTACCCCTCTGCCCATCTACCTTACCTATCTACCAGTGAACGTCGTGGTGCACTGGCTGGCCCACGAGAGGACCGGTCATAAGAAGTCCCAGCGTCGAGAACCACGTTCGATCCTACTGCTCTCTAAGGCAGTGCCGGCTGGCTGGAGAGGCAACGGGGGGCATGCCAAGCCTATATCCGTTCCTGGTCGCTTGCCTGGAACTGCTCGTTAGAGCTATGGCAACTTTGGTCAAGTAGTAGTATGGGGAGTAGTAGTTGGTTGTAGTCGTCGTCGTCGTCATCATCGTCATTTATTACGATACTGGCCCACACGAGATGAAGGGATGTTTAACGCGAGATTGAGCTCGATGGTCGAGGGTCTGGGAGAAAGAGACAGAGAAAGGCTGAAGTGGAAGAAATAGATGGAGGAGCGGAGGAACGCAGGCAAACCACACGATGCGAATGGGTGAGTTGAGCGTCATAGAGTAATACAGAGGCAGATAGAGAGAGAGAGGGAGGCATGGTAAAGTGGTAGGGGGTTAATTGTTGGAGAGGTAATTGTATCGTCATCGTCGTCGAAGTCTGCACCGCTTGAGCTCATAAGCCAGACGCGGAGGATCACGGGCTACAATCGAGTCTAGTTTTATCGAAATCTTCTTAGAAACGACAGTGGCTCATCTGGACCATCAAAACTGCGTTATAATTCAATGAGAATGATCGTACCACAGACACCACGTTGGGTATTGCTCTACGATCGGCTGTTATATATATATATATATATATATACACACACACTTTATTGATTTATAGCCAACTTACAGAACACTGATGCTCGAAGTAATGAAGTAAAACGCAAACGTCATTCGGGGTGATAGAAACGTCGAGATGTCTGCATCTTTATGTCTACATATATAATATATGCATTCGATACTATATCTACACAAATTAAATTGCACGCATTGTTATAAACGAGTCGACCGTATCTGGAAACAAATATGTTATTCTGTTTTTTTTTTTAATGCAAGAGTATAATCGAATAATAAGCGACGTTAATATCTTGTAAAACATAATGTGGTTAAAATCGGCGACCGTGAAACGCAAAAGCCTGTGCAACATATTTGTGTACCGACTATTTAGTGGTTCTGGAAAAAATCTCTTAACCATCCGCAGATTTACCTCGGCGAAACTGCAAAGACAGAGCCATACCTGACCTTGAACGAATTTAAAAGTCTAGACAAGTTGAAAGCCTTATATGTTAAGCGTGTATTGACACTTCAAAAGAGAGCGTCGGGAACATTTGCTTTAGAGATGTGCAGACTCATTGAAAACCTAGCACATAGTAGTTCGTAGTGGATATTTTGCAGATACTTCGATCAAGATTGATATAAGCTAGCCTGAGGATGCGATAATAAAATCGTGAAAATTGCGATGCTAATAATAAAGCTATCGTTTCTATTATAACCATTTTGTTAGTGATGCATGTTATGAATGTGTATGTTACATGTTTGTTCGTATGGATATGCTGGTGCTCATAATTGTGTTTTTGTTGTTGTCGTTGTTGCTGTTGTTGTTTTTGACTTTGTCGTCCCTGGGGTGGCCATTGACGTGAATGCGATCGGCGGTCAGACGAATGTTTCCGACGGTGCGGGTGTCGTTCACCGGCTTGCATCCCCAGCAGAGGTATGCCGTTCTCATGGATATCGTGCCGTGCGACAACAAGCGGTACCGGTACGCGTATCACCGGTCGTGTTGGCTGGTCGCAGGAAAGGCCGATCCAGCCTGTCCCCACGTCCTCTACCAGCACCCGGATTCGCCGTTCCACGGAGACCAGCTCCGAAAACAGGTGCGTCGATTGAGCACTGGGGTTTGCGACAGCGGAGAAGCGACGGCGATACTTTAGCTTTGCCCTCCCTTGGCTGCCGTCTCACTGGGGAACGCCGCCCTCGCGTGTCCCTCCGTAATCATCGGTGGGCGTTACAGTCTAGGGTTGACTGATTTGTTCCTCAATTATTTGGCTAAACCTGTTCCAGGGATCACAGGAGATTGACGCGAGGCACAGTTTTTGAGACTGATGTCAGACAGATGCTGTTTTTGACTTTCTGTACGGGAAACGCAGCTTGAGGGCATTAAGGGCATGGCACTTCCGTTGTAGGCTAAGCTAGCGAACAACAAAAGCCGACCCTATCTCCTCACAATTGCAACAAAATGACTAGGGATTGCTGAAAATATATGAATGGTAATAATATTGTGACGCTCAACACCTCTTCTACAAAATGGCGTGGTGCACTTTGGGCGCCCACACCGTGAGCCGCTGATACTAACTGTGTGACGTGTGTCTTGTGAATCGTTGCTATCGTTGCTGACATGGTCGTGGTTGTCAACATCCGCTATTGCCTGCCAGGTGGTGTCGTTCGAGAAGATTAAGCTGACCAACAACGAAATGGATAAGCAGGGTCATATGGTGCTCAACTCTATGCACAAGTACCAGCCACGGATACACCTCGTCAAACTTCGGCCGGATTACTGCTACGCAACGAATCCGCCCCTATTCGCCAGCCTTGACCGCGAAGAGTATCGGACATTCATCTTCACCGAGACTACGTTCACGGCCGTTACCGCCTATCAGAACCAACTGGTGCGTTTACGCTAACCTGGCGGCATCAAAGCTAATCAAATCGATCTTGAAACTGATTACTCATAGAGAAAGCATTTATAGATAGGAATCACATTTTGTGTGTAAACAAGGAGCTTTTTAACGTGTGGTGACCGTATTTTACTAACGTTGCAAGCAGACTATTTAGATCATATTTTCTCTAGAACCCATTTGTTCTCTATTTACATTTTATATTAGCACAGAAGTGGCTTAACCAGCTAATGCTACTTATATATATATGTGAGGTGTTTATTCAATGAAAAAGAATAGAAATCGTAAAAAGCAAACCGGTTGAAATTAGAATATGCCGCTTTGGGATAGCTTAGTGGGACATCCCTTCGTAGAACGGCTCGACGCATCACCTCAAGTTCGTGATCTGCCATGAGAGCCGATGGCGTACGAGGCTCCCTTCCACGATCTCGAAGTTGTGCCACATAATTGCGAACACATAATTGCGTGGGGAGGATTGAGGTTCTTAGTGTGTGAAAGTCTCACACTGGGTGCTGTTGCTTGGCAGTACCGATAGTGCATTAGCGTTTTCAAACCTCCCATATAAGAAAAAAACCTTCTTGAATAGGAACCTTCTCAAACCTTAAGCGGGACTGCGTATGGGGCTAGCACTGTAACATTTAGTGATTACTTTTGAATAAAGACTTCAATTATGCCCACATTGTCGTTTAGTACCCTTTAATTTGAAATTATATATATATGCCTATTTACATAGATACATATATCCATATATATATTTTTTATATCTTTAGTAGATCCGAACGAGAGCAAATTAAATATTGCCAAAAATAATACGCGGTGTTTTTCTTCTGGCGTTCTTTTACTTACAGATCACAAAGTTGAAGATCGACTCGAACCCTTTTGCCAAAGGATTCCGAGACTCCTCGCGGCTCACCGACCTCGAAGGCGAATCGGTAGAGAGTCTGCTGCGCGAACACGCTCTAAGACATTTTCCTTTCGCGCGGGCGATTATCAATGGCGAACTTCCGCCGCCGACGCCGGAACAGCAGCTGTTAGCGACCACATCGGGTACTTACGGAAGAGACAGATAGTCCTCATACGCACATTGCACACTAAATTGAAGGGGGACCACTTTTGGCTCAAGCCTCTTCCCTCGAGTCCTTAGATGAAGGAATGTCTTCATTCCAAATATGTTGGTAACACACGCGATACGGCTTACAAGAAAAACAAGGTCGTGCAGCATGGAGACCGTAATAGACATTGAAGTTTATACATGTGGAATACATGGAATTCCGTCATAATTAGATAAATTTTGAGCAGCAGACTCACCCGTATGATATATATAGTCAGTGCTTAATTTTGACAGGTAAAATAATAACGCTGATAAGCATCGATTCACTCTCAATTCACTAGCTCGAGTGTTTGGCTCTGTTAGTATAGGCAGACATCTTGCGGTAGTCGCTTTTACTTCTATCGTAACTCGGTTAGCAAGGTTAAATACGGCTCTTGTTAGACGAACCCAATCAGTTACGACTTTCAAGTGCTCACGTGTGGTCATCTTTTGTGTGAATGCTTTCCTGTTTGTTCTCACTAACTAGCCTTGGGCCGTATGCCGACTTCGTCGGAGCTACTTCTGCTACAGGCCGCTGCCGCCAACTCATCTTGGGCAAAACTCGCGGCAGCCGCCACCGTGGGACAAACACTTGGTCAACAGCTGCAGGCTCAGGCAGGTGCTATGGCCGAACTGCATGCTTTGATGCAACAACACCAGCAGCAACAGCAGCAACAAAGTCATAATCAACAACAACAACAGCAACAGCAGCAACAACAACATCTGTTCGCTACAACGAGCAGTTCGCAGCATGCGTTGCTAGCCGCGCAGCAGATGCACTTTCTGCAGTCTCCGACAGGTGGATTGGCTGGTCCAGGAAACGGGGGTGGTGGCGGCGGCGGCAGCGGTGGTGGAGTTTCACCGCGGCTGTTCACGCCGTCCCCTCCAGCCACGCCTAAATTTCTTACCCCCACTATAGGCCCGGCGTCCACATCGTTTTTGTCCCGGCCATCAGCAGCAGGGCTATTCATCGCCAGTTCTCCACCTCTTCCATCGTCGTCACCTCTGTCGAGGTCGAGGACGCCTCCGGAGGAATCGCGAATCGACCTCAATCAAGATGAGACGCGCGACAGCAACTCTCCGATAGATCCTACTTCGTAGACAACGACGTACGTAGTGGTCGACGACGACGACGATGATGATACGATAATGATAATAATATAAATCTTACTAATAACGACCAGAGTGACTGGCAATATGAGAGCAGATTGCTGATTGTTGTTGACCAGGTTATCGTTTTACATACGCCAGCAGGAGCTGTGATGCGCGAACATGGAGATCTATGACCTACGCTTTCTCTTCGTTTGTCTACGCAGCAATCGACAGACTAGTTGGGAAGTGTGCGTCGATTCGTGGCGACCGGTACAAGGAAACATTTGAACATTATCACTGCTTTGAGCATCTGTGCGTAGAGCGTGGTTGGGTCGGTTTTTGCCTGGATTTTTCTAAGCCTGCTTCTCTAAATTTACTTTGTGTAGAATGCTTATCTAGGGAACGGGAGGCGTTCATGGAGGGCGAGAGTGAGACGTAGGCCGGTTGGCCTATGCTTCGTCAATGTACAGCGTAGTTATCGACTGTATCGATCGAAAGTATTCAAATTATGATGAAAGCAGAATGCTTCAATGAAATAACAACAACAGCAAGAACCACACGACATTGGCAAAGGGCACAAAACGTGATTTCCATGACTCGCGTCAGCGGCACTAGGATCCAGGACAATGACTACTGATGAAATTCCGCTGGCTGTACAAAGAACTAACTGCGCCTAGATAGTTTAATTGCGGGCGTCATCCTATATTCTGTGTAGTTCGACACGATGACATAACGCTGTAGATCTATATTTCGCCCTGCAGTGGGGTCATAGCACATGCTGTACAGAAAACACTTGATCTCTACGCGTGACGACAGTAGCTGAAGTCCTTTTCTCTCAGAGACACATTCTAAAATAACTACTATATTGTTCTACTTCAAGAAAAGGCGTATTTATTTTTACTGGCATGAAAACAAATGAAATAGCTGTAGACTTCTCGAAAAAGGGTATACTTATCTTGTTTTGGCATAAATGTCAGTATTAAACTAACGCGTTATGTATTTTATGTGAATGTGTGTGTCACTAGCAATACAACTTTATTTTTAAGTTAGGTCTGCTCAGAGAGGAGCAATATATATATATATATATATATATATATATATATATATATATATATGATACGATCTTAGGTTTGTTGTAAAACTTGGTTAATTGGGATTATCTACCGTCGTGTTTGTCGGAACGGCAGTCGATCCCGCCGTCTCTATGGATAAATGAAAAAGTTCCTCTGGGTAACACAAATATGCCACAATAATTCATGTATCTCCCTCATTATCTTTTTAAACCTCACCCACCTTGCTGCCTGCCTACGAGAACGTCATGATCATTATGGTGCACAGTAACTGCCTCAGCACGTTGCTATTGCTGCTAGATTGCCTAAACGAATGCAGGAACGGAGCCGAACCCAAGATAAAGATGAGCCAAGATGACAAATACGTCGGCGCCGGGCGCAGACCGCGTTGGACTGGCTGTCAAAAATCGATGCACCTGCCTCAGGAACGATTGAAAAGCAGATGCTGCTGAGAAAGTGAAACGTGCACCCCGCGCCGTCAACTGTTTCGCCTTCTAAGGCGTCGTGTCCCGTCTAGTTAAATTGGCCATTACTGACACGTTCAACCAGCAGCAGCAACAGCAGCAGCAGCAGTAAACAATTCAGAAGTTGCACCACAATTACCACCGACAACAAGGAAAATAGCAACGACAGGAGGAGCGCGATGACGATGACACAACAACAACAACAACAAAAGCACCAAGGGCGTTCATGGTGGTGCCATCACCTACCGATCCCATTAGTGATTCGCACCCATCATGACGTCGAGGACATCACCAGCAACAACAGCAATAAGTCTACCAACACCAGCCTGCATAAGAACCATGTATGCCGTTCTTCTCAGCGCCTCACTTGACTTGTTTTTGACCGGTTGAATGGTCGATCGGGCTTGTTTTCAGCTTTGTGTCTACCCGTTCGTTCGTTTGTTGGTTGCTTCGTGCACTGGTGCACTGCTGTCGTCGATAACCAGTCCGCGACAACAGCTGTAGTTGCAAATGACCGAGCCGCAATTAGCGTCAGTCGAGGCCGGTTAACGCGGCCAACTGCTGAGTTGCCGGCTGACTAATTAAGCAACACGAAGCAAGAACACAACAACAACAACATCAACTTTCTAACAAGCCGGCGAACTGCACGCCGCAAACCCCGGTCGCTGGTCTCCGGTGCCCGTTCGGACAGAAAGGCAGGCAGACATAAATGACGAAGTTCACTGAGGTAGGGCGGCATCATTGCTCTCGTTACCATCTTCATCATAATCACGCCTCATCACCACCACCCTCACCACCACCACCACCACCAATACTACAACTAGCGCCACAGTCACCCTCAGCATCAGCAACAGCATCATCATCATCATCATCATATTCAGTCAATTCATTATCATCTCCAGTCCATTCATCATCATCATCTCCAGTTAATTCATCATTACCATCACCATCCAAATCAATAACGGCGACGAACGACGAACAGTGACGAATTAAAGCGGGACGACTTCGATAAAGAGTCCTTCATGAAATGGTCCCCTCGATTTGTTCGCTCGCCTTCATCTCCCTCCTGTTGGGCTGTTGTAGCACTGTACATACGTACATATCTTCATGCATGCATACATACATATCACGCAGTGCAATAATACGAATAATACCAATTGTATCGTCGTCACATCGGCAGGCACGGACATAAATGCATACATGAACAGAAAATAAACACACGCAACCAATACACATGCAAACCTTCTCAAAATAACAACCCTCCGAGCACGCGCAATGACCGAGCAGAAGAGTCAGAGCACCTCGAGCGTGGCATGCGAAACATGCAGCACGCGGAGTCGTCGTTGATCCGTAGGGTTAAGTTCCCATTGTTACAAGGTTACAGTACTGAAATTCAGGTGATAACTCAATCGTCGTCACTCAACCCCCACTTCTGTTCGTCTGCGTTGCCTTCACGAGAGGCGAAAAAGCAGTTGCGAGGCGATGTTGAGGACCGTGCGACGCGTCGTTGTAATCTATATAACCGAGTGATTCTCATGTAGCATTTTGTTTTCCAGTCAGTGAAGGCTTGGTCTAAGCAGCGTCTCCAAAATTTCAGTTGGAGTTGTTCCCTTTCTTTACGTTGAAAATGATGGTAGATATTGTCAGTGACATATATTTATACGGGAATCGCACGTATCTCAGAAGTATAATAGCAGCTGTTCATTTAGCACACTAGTGATTTTGTACTTAAGATGTGCGAGTACCACGCGCTTAACTACAGAATCTTAGAAGGATGGAAATTGTCATTTATCTCATACAATTAGCTGCTACGCCTTGACCGCGGATTGCATATATATATTTTTGTTTGGAAAATGCTCGGAAACATTTTAATATAATCTCACACCACAGTTGTACCTAAACAAGTAGTAAACAAAATAAAGACACTTTATACTACACCGCATGTGAAGTGAACTGAATGTAGGAAATTCCAACCTGTCACATTTATTTTCGTTTATTTATTCACACTGCCGAAGTATGCGCTTTTTCCAGACACGTCTCACTTTTGAGGAGAAAGTTTCGTAGGTAACCGTAAAACTTCTGCCTGAGCACTATATTGGTCCCGTTAATATTGCTGAAGATCGTTGATGACTTTTTGGCAACTTGTCAGCTGTTCACGCTGAAATTACAGACAAAACAGTTTAATGTAGATACATATTTCCACATGCAGTTTAATGTAGATACATATATATATATATATATATATATATATATATATATATATATATATAAGATTTCAGGTATACGTGTGAACATGTTAGTTGAAACTAGTTCAAATTAACGCACGCAAATATTGTGATGATATATCTTAATTGGTATTTGGGTTTATTTGAGATATTTAGATTAAATATTAATCGCAATTATATGCTGTATCTTTTTATTTATTTCATCGATGCCAATGTTACTAAATTTGTTTTAATCTGATCGTAGATTAGGTGATGACGATAGACGCTTCTTCAAACAGGACCGTCGGTTAGGATTATGGTATTCATTATTTTACATAGAGATTATTACGTAAAATAAATATGCGGTGGCGCTTCACCAAAGTGAATCCTACATACAAGTCAATTCACGCGACAGTTCGGCGTAGCAGCCGACACGTGGATTGGCTTTTGGATATATGCGCGTAGAGCAGAACAGGGTTCTAGCGGAACGTGAGCTCGATTGACAAATATTTGTAAATAGATGCCTCGTGCGCCACAAAATAAAAATGTCGCTTTCGAAGAGTTTTGAGTCGACTCAAATTAAACATCTAATATAACACCTGCCTGACAAGAAGTAAATGTACTTTGATATGATGATGGAGGCGTGAGTCACCCAGCCATAAGAGAGCATATCTTACCAGACTCAAGGAAATATACATTTTAGGTTAAAGAACGTGGGGCGTTATAACATGTGAAATTGTAAGGGTCTTCTGGAAAGCGATAGCGGCACTGACGCTTACCAATAGAAATGCAGCCATTGTACTGTCGGGGTCTCTTCTCTGTGTCATGCCACTGCCCAGAGGCTCGAGCAACGTACATTCAACTTTATCGTTATGAAGGTCGCGCAAATGCAGGGAGAGAACTGGTTGACTATGACAGAACGCGAAACCTTTCTTTACTGAATATCGAAAAAAAAAACGTTCATCAGAAAGAGCATAGAAATTCGACAATGACCAAGATTGACCTTTGCTGGCTCTGTATGCTATGAGCCAAAATTCACAGACTCCATTCCGAACTGGAAATAAATTCCACCCTAGACATCTCGGTACGTTCGGCATTCGGTTAATTAAGATGTTGCTGAGATAGATAAGATTATGTGCTGAATAAATAATAAAAATGAGGCATCACAAGATCTCGATTTTTGAAAACGGCTCTCAATACAACTGGGCCGGTTTGATCCCTGTTGCTACTTGAATGTTCATCGATCGTAAACCACACCGCTAAAAGTCTTCGTCCATGCTGCCACAAAGACTGCTGAAGAAGTCCTAGATAACTCGACATGTCCGCTTATGCTGCCGCTTTCGGCGCCTTTCATATGAAAGGGTGACATCATGTATCCCTTCGTATATACTTCATGCCATGTTATGTATTGTGAAATATAAGCGAACATTTGTCCCCGGAGAACGCGTATCCTTACATTCCCTCGTTTTATAGTATGTGTTTATCGAAGTTGTGACTTTCTCTAGCCAGAAGTCCCAACCTACAAACCATATTGCGTGCATAAGAGGTTGCCTCGTGTCTTATTGTAACTCGCCGAGGTACCGGCGCTGAATCACCAATATAAGCACAAAATCGCCATTCTACACGGCCACCTCCTAGAGCCCACCAAAAGCAGATGTATATATATATATATATATTTATATATATATATATATATATATATATATATATATATATATATATATATATATATATATATATATAAATATATAAATATACAAAAATATATAAAATATATAAATATATAAAAAAAAAAATATATATATATATATATATATATATATGTGTAAATATACACATTTAAGCATACTCCAATTCGCATCGACAGTACGAGGCGTCGCTCTAGGTTGAGCACGCACTCTGACGCACAGAGCCGGTGCAACAGCGGGAGCAGCACTACTGGTGGTAGTGTAATAGGCGCAATGCTAGGCTCCGGTCGTTCTATTTTCTAGCCAGCAAAGGCGGTTATCTCATCATCTCATCACTGACTGGTTCACCTCACACATGCGCGTACGTCACTGTCAAAACGTCTCCAAGATTGTTTCTCCAGTCGAATTCCCCATTCGGGAACCCCGCCGAGAAGGGTCGATCACTTGTTTAATTCTGCTTCGTCAACTATTCACTAACCGACTTTACGGCCCGATACAACGCGTATTGTATCAAATGTCGCATTAAAGTATAAGTTCACGCTAGCAGGGAGTATTTCTGTAGCTTATTCGACTCGAGCTGTATGGCCGCATACCTAGACTAAGATGCCCCGTGACTGACAATCGAGTAAGTTAGAAAGTTTGTCAATGCCATCTCATGCGACGGTACTGTTTTGAGAAGGTTTAGGGTTTAAAATACATTTACGTACGACTGAGTGAAAGCATAACAGAACTTGATCAGCTCCCTTGCATGCTCACTCTCAGGCAGTGTAGGACTCAGTCACCTAACGGCAAGTCTCGCAGGCAAGTCTTGGCGTCTGACAAGAGTCGAGCCGAAGAATTAAGGCAATCAAAACTAAAACCCTACATATATAGACAGCAGTGCCTACATATATAGACAGCAGTGCCTACATATATGTATCCTTCCTAAGATGACCCTCCGGTCTAAGTAAAGTTTTCGGGCTGACCCTCAGCCAAGATTTAACGTCCACGGAACTGTTTGCGAGAACCTTAACGCAGAAGAGTAACTAACACACAAGCGAGACAAGTCCTTTCTGGGCATGCCTCGTTTGGTGTCAGCTCATGCGGTGCATTGCAAGACCGTATGTTTCTGAGAGTCCACCTCGTCGCAGTGCAAGCAATGCGTTTTATTAACCTTCCCCATCCGATTTAAATACACCTGGGATTCGTGAGGATCTGGATCAGGTGGTATGTGAGATGACCCCCAAGACAATTCATCAATCGGAGGATGTTTGGAATGAGGTTTCTCACGAGTGCTCCTGGTTGCCGGTCCGGGATGCTATCCCACTTGTCCTGCCACCGATCGAGTGTCACCTCGTGTTCTTCTACGAACTCCCTATCTGGGTTATCCGCCGTGCTGATGGTGCGAGCACGGCCAGAAATGTTGTCGTAAGCTGCGGGCATCGGCTTGCGCATCGGCCTGTGATCCAAGCGTACCAGGAACGCCCAATTCTGGCTACAGCCTCTTGCAATCACAAGTATGTGTCGTAGTGGCCGTGTTTCAGCTATTCGATCTCATAGGAGAAGGTTTTATGCTTTGCTTGACGAAATGCCTATTGCTTGCGTTCGTAAACAGTGCCCGTCGCTTATGCTTAGTAGTTTGAAATCAGTCGAGTTACGTCGACCATTATTCACAAGGAATACGACTGTATTCCTTGTGATATGTTAATCATTAGAAGATCTCAAAATGCAACCTGAAAATATGTTGTAATCTAGAAATATATTATGATGCGTTAAACGACACTAGCTCTTCATTGTCCAATGCATACAGTCTTACAGCCGATTACTGTCAATATTTTTATCATTATGAGCTTCATTACTGCAATCCGTATTATATTCTCATGCGGATTGAAAGTAGTGACAGGGATGAATTCACTCGGATACTCTACAAGCAGTGAACAAGGTCAACAATAACAATAAATTATTTTAGATTAACATGGCCTTTACATTTTTGTGACGTAGTAGCGACGATACGCGTTCACATTGGCCCAAATGCAATGGTAAACAGAGCTACTATTATAAACTAGGCACAATGAAAATCTATGTTTTTAAGAAGAGCGCAATAAATGCATATTTATGCTCTCTTGTCCGAGAGAGAGACAGCCCTCTTGCGCTATTATCTGAATTTCATAATTGCGAAATTAGATACATATTCATGGTAAATTCGATTGCTTCGTACGTAAATATATGATGACAACCGCGACGACGATTCGTAGAACAATATTGATCGATGCTTGGGTGTTTTGCTTGTTTGTTTTCTGTCTATATTAATCATATGTATTCATCAATGTTTTGTTTGCACGTTGTTTATGTTTATCATTTGTTTATTTAATTAAAATATTAGGAATTTTATTGGCACTAATAAGTTGTATGTTATGTTAATAACAAACCATTATGCGTGTTTCCTGTTGCAGTCTGTCAATCTCCATATTTTTCACCTCCATCTTTGCGTGCAGTAGAGCCGCCTGTTTCTCCCACGTATATTTTTCTCGCCTGGAAATACGTACAATAAATAAAGTTATAAATTAATATCTGTCTCGCAACAGCACATTCTATGCTCCTATGTCGGGCAAAAACACCAATGTCACAAATTGTAGTAATTTAACTCTCATTCCGAAACAGGGCCTCTTAGAGACCATGTTCCATTGGAAAAAATATTTGCCTTAACGAGCTCTACAATTCCATATTTCGTTGATCAAATATTCCTGTAACACCCTGTATATATATATATATATATTTATATATATGAGAGAGAGCACAAGTAAATATTACACGAATAAATAGGCGGTAACGTTCCTACCTCATTTTCTCTTCGGCCGATGACTCGAAATCCTTCATAATTGCAGTTAACTGGTCTTTCTCCATAGACAGATCTTCGACCTGAGCCTGCGACAATTCAGGTCGTTATGAGTTTAGCGAGTCTAAGTATATATATATGTCTAAGTATATATATATATATATATATATATATATATATATATATATATATATATATATATATATATATATATATCTAGTCTGCTATGATTCGGCGCGTACGCTTTGTATGACACATCTGGTGCAAACATATTTTCAACTGTTTCAACTGTTTTTTTTATTGACATTTTTTGTAAGATAATTGCACCCATTCATTTCAAGCTCCATTAAGCACATAGCTTGTTCAGAGCCCCTTTTATGAGACAACAATGTACAATTTATATATGCCATTTTCACCTATATACAATATATTGCAACATGTTTGTATTTTTATATCAATTTTAACCAGATACCAAAATTTCAAGATAATGCTCTCTAAGATCGCATTTGAATTTGAGCTGAGACTTTGTCTGCCTAACAGAGGCCGGTACTTTGTTCCAGTAGTGTCATTCTATTATATCATTCTAATGAGGTAACTAAATGACGCACAAGCCAATTGACCATTATCCGCCTTCCTGCGGGACCTTACCCTGTACTGCGTAAGCATGTCGAGTTGTGTCTGAACGACCTCACGAAGTTCCGAGTTAGCTGCGCGTACCTCGCCCATGCGAGCCATCGTTGTCTCAACGGCGCGTTCCAGCGTATTCACGGTCTGCTCCAGCTGAAGAGGCAAAGATTCGGAAGAAGCAAAATATATATATACATAAATGGCAAGTTTAAATATACATGTATGCACATACATATTCTGTAACAGGCGGCTCAGCAATTAGTATTCAATTCGTAGACATCTTGCAATTTCTCTTGCGCAAGGCGAACGTTATAAACTATTAATTAAACTATTATTGTTTTTTTTTAATTATTATTATTAAACCCGTATTACACCTTATATGCAAGACTGTTACAGAAGGTCAAGTGGCTAATTCCGAGTCCGAGGGGAGGAGTTCGGGTTTAGTGGGTTTGTGAGTTTCATACTGGTCCGTCTGGCTAACGGTGGCGCATGTGCATCATGCATTTCCGTAACCTTCCATATGAAAAAATGGTCTTGCTATGCCAAACTCCTCATAATTCCAAGCAAACAAAAACTTAGAATAAAATCACGTATTCAATATTTGTTTTAAAAGTAAATACTCAAAAAGTGGTGAGCTTAGCCCTATGTATGGCCTTTGTTTGCTTGAAGAGCCAAGCAAACAACATGGTGCCGCGTTTACGCTTCGTGTACTTTCCTAAGATTTCATAACGTGATTCGGACTTACCTTTTGGTTCTGAGCCTTTTCTGTAAGAAGCTCTTTAGCAAGAGCTTCTGTAGAACGCGAGTTGTCCTTGCTGAAGCTGTCGAGACGTTTTTTAAGTACGCCCACAACTTGTTCATACGTACACAAGGCGGCCCGAAGGTCCTCCACTACGGTCGATGAGGAGCTAGCCGCAAGCTGCATACAGACTTTACTGGTTAAATCACATGATCATATTTGTTTTATCTTTGCTTTTAATTAATGTTTTTTGGTTACGCAAATGCAAATTAACACGTTGACCGTACTTTTTATGCAACTACGACATAGTTACCTGGCGTTTTAAAAAATAAAACTTAGTAGGATCCTTTACTTCCTACAAATCTACGGGCAGACGGTGGACTCTAGGCGTTTGCAGCCACTGAGCTGGCTTAAAGCCCCGATAGGCTTATGGTACAATTCGAAGCGAATATTATAAGCGAGAGTTCAGGAGAAAAGCAAACGCGTTTTAGAAGAGAAGACAACTTCAAATGTGCAAGGATCCCACCCATGCCCAAATTAAGACGACCCCTGTTGAATGAAGCAAAACCCCCATGGGTTAATGCTGCCCTTGTGATCGCATGTCAGATGTGCAGCGTCAATTGGCCCAGGAAGGAAAGGGAAACATTCTAAATCAGGAAAATACGTAAATACTTTGAGCATGCCAAAGAACGCTAGTTTCTATATGTCGCTGCGAAACACTGGGCTCGCTTGCTATGAGCACATAAATCTAAATTGGCGCGCAACGCATATGTATGATACTATAGGGAACTATGTGTGTGGGAGTTACTATTCCCCCGCGGTCAGCTAATCAGAAACTTAAAAGCTTAACTAAGTAGCCTTTGAAATTGCTGTTCTAGGCTACCTATTACAGCTGACGACACGGACCACATGTAAACGTACCAGTCTGGAGCCCTCAATAGCGTCTCCATGTAGCACCTCGGTCTGACTCTGCCTCGATATCATTGCTGGCTTCATTGGTGACACTATAGCGGCCGGTCTCAAACCGTTGCGACCGCAGACCGATGGTGGCGTCGAGGATAGGATTGGGCCCACTGGCGAAGCGAGGCTGTTCGCGTCGTGCCTTCCAGAATTCACGTGAGATTTGGCGTCGAGCCATTCCGGATGCACGTGGGAATTACCGTCAAGACATCGAGGGTGTGCGTGCGAATCAACGTCGACCCATCCAGGGTGTACGTGAGGGTTCTGCGCCGGCAGCGAATTGACGTCGAGGGGCCCCACTCGGCACGACAGAGTGATCCGACACGCGGACGGCCCTGGAAGCGCCTGCACATATCACAAGTGATCTACTTTAGCATCAAATAGTACGGTATCAAAACAAACATACGTAAAGAGCAACGGGATGAATAGTAAGTACACTAGCAGATACAATGAAACTCAGCTACATGTCGTGGCATTTTGATTAGCTTCCTACAGAAGAATAAATTAGCATTATGTATTGATACAGCGACGGACATGTTTGTATTTGTTTTAAGTCGCATGTTTTAAGTCGCAAGTTTAACATTTTTAAGTCGCCAGAAAAATCAAACTGCAGTGAGTGCACGTGGGTGATACAAAACGCCTCTTCTTTTGAAATACGGTTACCTAGACACAACTAAAACATCTTCATCATGCCAAATGGGGAAATTAAATTACTCTACATACAGCAGCCATATAACAGATACTCAATTCGTTGAAACCAATTGAAGTCAGCAACGGCTTTACCTTGTCGATGGCGGCGACCGTCCTACTGTCGGCATAGTAAGCAAAGCTTACCAGCTCTGACTCCATGCATTTGACGTTTGACCCCACGGACGCTGCTGAGCACACGAGTTCCGGGAGGTCAAACAGTAGAGGTTTAACCGACTCTTGACCACTACTTGCTGAAAGCACACTCACTCGAAGTTGAGCCGAAGAGGAACCGCGTGGATCCTCTTCCAGATCTTCCAGCTCAGACGCCAGAGGGAGCGACTCTTCGGAGGTGTTCTTTTCGACGATGTAAGAGGCGTCCAACGCGCAACTATGGCGTGTCTCCGATGCTGACAAGGCCGTCATGGGCGGCCCACGTGCAGGAAGTTCCAGGCCAAAGGTAAACTTCTTGCTCTTAGAGGGCCGTGAACGTCCATCATCGACAATATCATAGGTGAGGTCTTGGTCCAGGCTGCTATCGAGCGAAGTTAGCTCCGCCGTGTTGTCAAGGGAATCTGTTGGAGTCTTTACAGTCTTTGCTGGGTGCACTGGCGACATACTGCGCTCCTTCAGAAGCTTTGAGGGTCTTTCAATCTTTACTGCCAAACTTTCTTTGGTGGTAGCCTGGTCGGGCCTTTTGGTCTTACGAGTCCATTTTCGGGATGCAATGGGGGAAGGACTCTTGTCTCGAGCTGCTTTTGGCAGTGAATTTTGGATCGGTGCTTTAAGATTGCGTTCTCGGTCGGCTTCTTCGATAGCCTTTTCCAGGCGTGCAAATTCCTCTATAGGGTCAACCGAAGACTCAATGGCCAACTCGGGAATAAAAAAGCTTTCCGAAGATTGAAATGAAGGCATTGCTATCACGTCAACAGTGGGCTGACTATTACTACTTGCTAAGCTGTCTTCTGGCGTCGCGATCTTGTCCTCGACCGACGCAGGAGCCGATTTCTTGTCTTTTGTCTCCGATGTTTTCACAGTTTGCTGCACACAACAGAAATCTCTCAACTCGGAAGCAACTTCGGGGCTAGCGGGTCTTAACAAATCCTTAGTTTCCTTGACTGCTATTACGTGATCATTCGAGTTGACGACTACCATCCTATCACAGTTTGTTTTGTTTGGCGGCACTGCAACTTCACCCTGATTCTCCTGCTGAAGATTACCATTCATCTCCTCGAGCACATTACTACAAGTTCCGATAATGCTTAACTTGGACGGCGACGTTTCGTTGCTTGTATCGTGTTCAGGCAAGTTGGCTTCTAGTGTACCTCGTTGACACGTTGTTTCAGTCTCTGCTGACTGACGACTCAAGGAGTCTTGTAGTGCCGTCTCGATGACTCCACCATTTGTAGCGTCTTCCCTTTCACTTGAGGACATGACTCCCGTGTCTCCGTCAAGTGTGTTTACTGCTACGCTGTCCGTGGCATCACCCAATAAAGTACAATTCGATGAGTCAGTTTCTGGACTAGCTAGCTCCGCTCGAGAGCTGTCTCCATCGGCGCACGCTGGTTCTACAGCGATGTGTTTTTGTACACCCGCCATACCACAAAGCTCGTCAGTTCTCAGCTCGGCGGCTGCATTCTCTTGATTGCCCCTGTTGCCACCAATGTCATGTGGAACAGGATCACTGGAACTATATGATATTTGATCGGCGGGATACTTCGCGTGTGTTTCGCTGTTCTGCACAAAAGCAAAGTGTTGTACGGGGTTTCGGTCGTCCTCTAACCGTGAAGCCACGTCTTCTTCTGATGGTTTAATACGCTCGGAATGTTCGGTGTCATCCAGCTCACATTTATTATCTGTTTTGCTTACTGCTAACGATGTAAGCGTGACAGCTTCATCACGTGCAGGAGTCAACGGAGAGACGACATTGGGGGGTGCCTGCTCCGTTTCTTCACATGACACTTCAGGTGTCGTACTAGTCAAACGAGAGCTTTCCCTTTTGCATGTGTCTTGCGTTCCGCCCGAGACTGGTCCTCTCGTTGTTGTTAAATGGTCACCTTGTACAAGTTCAGAGCCGTTCGGCAGACCTTCTTTCGTTGGTACCACAGAACACTCTTCGGTAATACCATGATCAATTGTAACCATTGACTCTGTTGGTTTTTCAACGCACTGGTGAGAGTGCACTGCCCCTTGCTTGATTGTAGATTCTCCGTCAGGTTGTTGTAGTACGTCTTGAACCTGTGTACTCTCACTTTGATTTTGCGTCGCGACCTTATTTTCGACCGACCCAAGTCGAGGATCTGCGTGGTGCTTATCAGAAGACAAGATAGCCACGTTTTGCATTTCACCCTTTAAATGGATCTGCATCTGCCGTCCTGCTCCATCATTAGCCGCGACGTCAGGATCGGATAACGCATACGGTTCACTTGCAGCGGGCATATCGTCACCGGCATTTAACGCCACCGGCACGGCAGACAACTGTGAAGAGTCGGGCTGTGTCGAACTGTTACTACGAACGTTGGAAGCATTTTTCCTACAGCGACTGTGTTTTTTGTGGCGTTTTCGCTTTTCGGCTGGCTGTGCCGGAGACACGGTAGCCTGATCATCCTTGATAAACAACTGCTCATTGCCATTGACATTGTCTGTGACGGTTTGGGCCGTATCCTCGGCCAGTAGCAATGCGGCGTCCGTTATAGGCGGTAGAGGTTGATTGACTGACGGTTTTCTCGCCGCCGTCGTCGTCGTCGCTGTTTCGAATGCCGCCTCCGTTGTAGCGTTAACGTCATCATTCGCCAACGGCCCAACACAAGTGGTCTCGCTGGAGGTCACTGTCGGCGGAGTGGACAAACATTGGGAGGAGAGCGCGTGAGCATCGGCGCGGGAACCGACCCCCACAGCCATTGTGGGCAGCGTTGCTTGCGAATCAGACGCTGGCAGCCAGACGCCCTCTCTGGCTGGTGCCGCTCGTACTGCTGTGAGTGGTGACCACTGGCCGGCGACATATTCACAAGTTGAATCGGCCCTCATTGCCGTCACTACTGTTTCGGGCAGTTCGTTGCGTTCGCCTCGTTCCGTCGCATCCTCTGTCGTTGTCGGATCTTCTGATTCCTTTCCTGATACTGTTGCTGCTGCTGCCGCTTTTGGTGGTGGTGGTGGTGGTGGTAATGCTGTTACGCCTGCTGCTGTAGGGTTTTCTTCCGGATTGTCAGTTCCTGCCGCCGCTGAGTCCACTGGTCGCGCAGATGAGCCCGTTCGACCCGTTGTTGGATCGGCGGCGCCGTCTCGATCTGTTGAGCCCGCACTAGATACCGCGAGACTAACACTGACCGATTGACTCATGTTCATTGCAACTGTGTCTTGTTGTTGCTGTGGTTGTTGCAGTTTTTGTTGTTGTTGTTGTTCTTGTTGTTGTTGTTGTCGTCGTCGCTGTTGCTGTGGTTGCTGCAGCTGCCCCTGTTGTTGCTGATGCTGTGATTGATGCAGCGGTTGTTGCTGATGCTGTGGTTGCAGCTGTTTTTGTTGCTGTTGCTGTGGTTGCTGCAGCTGTTCGTGTTGTTGTTGATGCTGTGGTTGCTGCGACTGTTGTTGTTGATGCTGTGGTTGCTGCGACTGTTGTTGTTGATGCTGTGGTTGCTGCAACTGTTGCTGTTGTTCTTGCTGTTGCTGTTGTTGTTGTTGTTGTTGTTGTTGCTGCGACTCTCCCGAGCACGTTCGATCTGCATCGGGTTCACATCTGTCTGAAAATGGCACTTCTGCAGGCTTCGACACTTCAGCGATACAGCACGCAGCTGTGCGACTGCTCTGACCACCATCACCAGCACCACTCCTGGTACTACTACACGCACTACCGTCACCATCACCACCACCACCATCACCACCACTATTCTTACAACGACTAGCATCAACATTTCTGCTACTGCAGACACTAGCGTCTTTTTCCGTGCCAGCAGTCACTTCTAGATCCTTCTCCTGTGGGCAAGTATTGGCAGCCCGGCCGACAGTAGCCGATGCACCTGTCGGCATTTTGGCAACCGACTTTGGCGGCTGCGGCGACAGCGGTAGTGGTGGTGGTAGCCCGCCGTTTACGATGCGGATTTCTTCCTCCGGAAGCACGTCAGCCTCGAACAGGCTGACATGGTCCAACAAGCTGCCCGGTGTCGTATCACCACCGTCACCGCCGGCTACGCTAACATCGCCGACAGAGAAGTCATCGGACAGGCCCTCACCAGCACACGAGTAGATCGAACCCTCCATCGGGTTGAGTGTTCGAATCGATGCCACGCGCCGAAGGAACGCGGCGGCCGGTGAGGGCGGCGCGTCTTCGGACGACGCAGACAACGGCACGCTGTGCTCGTCGAGTGAGTCGAGCGAGTACTGAGAGCCCAACGATGAGTCGGTCGCCTGAGACGGCAGCTGAGGTGACACCTCACGATGTGGACGCGCGTGGCCCGGGTCTGGCTGCGATGATTGAGGCGGCTGCTGCTGCTGCCGATCCGCCGGCAGGGGCGCCGGCGTATCCTGGCCGCCGCCCAACTTGAACAGC
Source organism: Dermanyssus gallinae (assembly GCA_003439945.1). Classification (NCBI taxonomy): domain Eukaryota; kingdom Metazoa; phylum Arthropoda; class Arachnida; order Mesostigmata; family Dermanyssidae; genus Dermanyssus; species Dermanyssus gallinae. The sequence goes on from QVRM01002238.1 coordinate 516,412, forward strand.
TTGCTTAACCTGCAACAACGACGCAGCAATTTTCGGAGGCATGCGGACATTATTAGACGAGCAATGTGTGCGGACAACAGTCTATCACCTAGGCTGCAATCCCTCTAGTTTTGAGCCCGACTGCTCTGGGCTAGGGCGACACACGAGCAAGAACAACAGCGCCATGGCCAGAGTGAGCTTCGAACTATCTACGCTTGCGGCAGTAGCAAGCGTAACTTTGTTAACTGTTGTGGGTGCGGTAAAGCCTTAAAACTCACAACCTATATATATATATATATATATATATATATATGACGTAGAGTAATCTTGTCATTCTGTCGTTATATTGTGTATACAGTGTATATATAGATACATGTGTCCTGTACACCCTGCATGCATAATTCAATCATACAAGCCAATATGTGACGATGACAGCATGCTAAGAGTACGCTACTCTACTTCACTACGGTGGCTTTTAAATCACTTTCTGGCTGTGGTCAGCCGCACTGTGGACAAACGCCCTCGCGGGTAGACGGGACTATCGCGCGCCGCCAATAGCACAGACAGACACATGTCACATGGCCTGCCTTCAGCGTGAAGCTGAAGGCATGCCCACCGCAGCATCACAAGCAGGGCGACTACCATAACCACGGCATGGCCGCCTTGCCTTACTGCCGTGCTCAATCGACGCCTTACTGAGTGATGACTGAGTATCCGTCCATCTGGGTGTGTGTGTTTGTCCAAGATGCGGATCGGTTCAATGTCTGCGTAATATAAACGTAAATAAAGCCAGGGCGTTCTCTAATGTTTGGCACAGTTTTACCAAATGCGGCAACCGAAGCAGCAGCAGCAACAACAACAACAACAGGAACAGTACAAGCAATGACTGCTCAAGCCGTAATAGATCAGGCAACTAAGACCAAACCATCATGTCTGGTCTAGGCGATCTGACGCAGATCTGTGTATGGCGTCCAGAATAGTTAGCGGCTTACACTGTTGATCTACCTGCCTCTACGGCTCCCCTGTCTGTTTATCTGTGTCGAGCTGTGTTTACGTCTGGTTACTTGCCATAGTCGCTGGGCTGCCTGTCGATACATTAATATTAGTTTACGAGTAACATCGAGCGACAACAATAACAGTAACAACACTAGCGTAACCAGCAACAACAGTAACAACACAACGACAACAGTATGCGCAACAACACCACAACAACGACAGCAGCAATAGCAACAACGGTTTGAACACTAAGAACAACAGCAACAACATTAACAGCAGCAACAACAACGTTGGCACAGCGATTGAGCAATCGTTCATTCGATTCATTGTTTGATCAAATACTCTACAGCCAACAAGCACGTGTCAGTACATAATATGGTTGCGGCGTAGGTGAGGTATTATTGGGTGAGATAGTAGGTAGAGGCGGGTGCTGGGTGTTTGTTAAATGTTATGGCTACGTCTGGCTCACTAGGTGATACGTACGGCTGCTGGATAAACGAATGTATGTGTTTATAAATAATTACTGATCAATGTATCTAACTAAGCTATATAGCCGTCTCTCTCTCTCTCTCTCTCTCTCTGTGTTCGACTAGTGTTAATTGGATTGGATGGCATTGGAGCTATCCAATCGGATGGCTGGGTGGATGGGTGGGTGCTGTATGGGTTAGTTGAGTGTTTATCTGTTAAGATGTTGGACGCGACGGCCGTATTTATGAGCCTAAATCGTTTTCTCCTCGCTACTACTGCAGCTGCTGGTGCTTCGGCTGTTTTCGTGTTTCGGTTTTGTCGACTGTGTTGTCGGCGGTTGTCTTCGGCCGATGATCGTTGCCGGTGCCTGTTCCTTCTGTGTTCCTTCTGCACAAACACACAGGCGTATATACATACGTACGTACATACATACATACACACACATAAATACACAAAAGACTCATAGACCCACGCAACAGAAACAAATTACGACGACACACGAACGAATCTATCCAGCGCACTCATTCGCCGCATAAACGCACCTCTTCAGCTTGATGCCGGTACTGGACTGTCACCGACAACAACGACAACAACCACGACAAGGACAGCGACCACAACGACGACAACGACGACGACCACGAAAACGACAATTCGTTGTTGCCAGGTTGGATCCGGACTGCGAGCGGGTGCTATATCGCCAGTGCTACAATATGTCGGGCCTGCAGAATCGTTCTTACTCCGTGCTCCTATCGGACACAACACGACTGCTTCCACTACGGATACACCTACTAATCTGGCTACGGACCGGGCGGCGCGTGGGTGAGGCGTCGAGGCACGCGTCTGAAGCACGGAACATACTACTACTACTACTACTACAACTATGAGTGCACGAGGCCAGCCTGAAGTGCGGCCGATCACCTAATCAGTCCACCAGACGAATGAATCACCATGCGTAGAAAAGACATCACCGACTTGCAAACTTCTCCTGCTGCTGCTGATGACAATGCTGGCGCCGGTGTTGTTGCTGCTGCTGCTGCTGCCGCTACTTCTGGTGGTTCTCTTTGTCCCGTGGATCCTTCTGAGCGCGGTGAATAAATATTCTTACTAATATTAATCTTATTAATATTATAATTGCTTCTGCTGCTGCTGGTGCTGAAGCAGCACACAGCAGCTAAAGTCTCAAGCAAGCGCCAGTTGTCAGACACCGGGGCGTGCTGGATAATGTTGTGGTAGCAGCGTTAGCTACGATCGACGACAAGCAGGACCACAGGAAGAAGGACAGAAATCACGACCCAATGCGCGGGCGTTCACCGATAGATCACCGTTTTTCGGGAATCCAGACAGGCGTCGTGCCTGTCTGGATCGCATCGCGAAGGCCCAAGTGATGACGACGACGACGATACCTCGCTGACCTCAATTCGCAAGCACGATCCCGACCACTAGGGATACTACGGCTATTACTAATAATATGGTTAATGCTGTTGCTGCTTGTGCTCCAGGTGCTACCGTCGTTGCTATTGCCAGTAGCAACAGTAGGACAGCCTTAAGTCGGCTAGTTTGTGAGCTGTTGACTGGCAAATGACAACTGGTCGATCGCGTCCGTCTACGGCACACCTACTCAGCCAGACGGCAGGGCCTATCGGCAGCGACTCACGATGCCGAGGCATTATTGACGACGACGACAACAACAACCACAGCAACAACAACAACAACAACAACAACAAAACCAAAAGCAGAACCAACAGCAGCAGTAGTATGACGATGTCACCGATGGTGATTATGATGCCGGTGAGAGAAACCACCTCGTCGAATAATGTGCGCTTGGCATGCTGCAGAACCGCAAACCTCAATAATGAAGCTGCGCTGCGAGGAAGAAGTCGAGTCGACCGATCAGCTAAGACAAGAAAAACGGCGAGCCGGCAAGCGGACGGGCGTTAGGGAAAGACAAATGAGAGAAATACCGATCGAAGAGCTACGCAAGAAAACGACGTAGATATGGAGAGACAAGGAGAGGGAAAAAGAAAAGAGGAATTTCACGCTAATCAGGCGTCGCTGGCTTGCGCGGCTAGGTAAACGTTTATATGCATGTACATACATGTCTGCGCATCTATATATATATATTTATATGTATATATATATATATATATATATATATGCATATAAAGCGGACGGGACGCTTGCTTCCAGCGCCACCACGACCACTACATGGATGGGCGTAAGCAACTAGCAAAGAGTAACCGTGGCTGTGGCAGCAGAGCTTTAACAGTCGGTGCAGAACGTCAGGCCGAACCGAACGCCAGGCACAGGGAGAGAGAGAACGCTCGGAAGGCGCTCAAAGCAGTCGACGTCCTAGGCTTGCGTCACGAAGTCGCTGCAAGCAAATCACTGTAGCTCTATCTTTCCCCCTTCTCTCTCTATATATATTTATGTATGTATATATATATATATATATATATATATATATATATATATATATATATCTATCTCTCTCTCTTTCGCTCTATGTCAGGTTAGCTGTTGCTTTTGTTGCTGGCATGCTACCTCGCCTTCATCAACATCGCCTCATCTTCAGACGAAGGCGGCGAGAAAACGCGAGAAAAAGAGTGGTGCGCGCGCGCGTGAGAGAAAGGGAGATGAGAAAGAATCTATCTAGGCTTCATGCCACTGTTGACTAAGCCGGTATCGCGGCGATGACGACCGCAGCCGGTCATCGTCGCAGTGATGACCCGGCATTGCAGGAACGCTTGCAGGAGAGCCGACTACATCAACCCGAGTGAGGACGCAGTGGGCTTTGTTGTGTCGCTCTCATCGGCAACGCCTGACTCCTGACTGGCCTTCTCCTTGCAAGCTGATGCGAGGGGAACTGTCCGTCATAGTCTTAGCCTAGGTGACTATAGTCGAGTGTACGATACAGATAGTCGAACACAGGCATCATACAGGCTAACCTACGGTATGATTGGGCCTATACACAACATCGCCGCGCCATCGGCGTGATCTTCAGAAGGCACAGCGCACCGTTTAGGCGCATTCTTTCGCCAACGTTTCGTCTAATTTTACTAATAGTATGCGTCGGTTACTGTGGGTCGCTACAACGTAGGGTCTCCCAACTGAGTCACGACGCAATCCTATCAGGTCAATGTGCTGGCGCATATATATATTGCTGACCTTAGTTATAGGTGGAGATGTTCGGGTTCAGTCCAGGGTGAGCTGCCAAAGATCAGCAGTGAAAGGGAAAATCTCCGACGTATTTCGGACGTTTAGCGATCCCACCATTGTTAACGCCTTGGGATGACTAGGTATATTTGGCCGGAATTGATTTTCCGACGGAAGACCGTCCGGGCCTAATGCCCTACAGAATCACCCTATGGGCTTTTAGGCCCAAAGGTACGGAATCGAACCAGTGCTACCGCTGCTATAGCTTGGACCATATTAAGACGGACTGCCTCTGGGCGGCTGTGGCTCCACAAACCATATTCGGACAGACTGGTAAAACCAAACGGTAAAGTGTTGCGTATGTAAATCAAAACATGAAATTAGATACGGCAGTTGTCCGCCTCGGCTTCGCCCTGTGGAGCAGCTAAAGGGGTTGCCAGTGTCAACGACTCATACAGACAAAGCCTAGCCGAAAGTCCGGCCACGTCAGTCAAAATCTGCGCACCAGTGATCGACATTCAGGCGTCATCCTTCTTTTTGAGACGGTTTTTCTCTGCTGTTGTTCAAAACGGGGTAAAAGTATCCCTAACGACGCCTAGGGCTCAGCTGCCTGTTGCCACTTTGCTCCAAGAGCAAACGCAGATCACCAATAATGTACCTTAAGCCAACAGCATTGCCAAGGCGTTGAAATGCATCACGTAAAGGATACTATTAACTCCGATCGATGTCCTAGTCACGCAAATCGGAGTGGCAATTCAAAGAGCACTTTCGACTGTTCTTCCCAGCTTACCAATGCAAGTGGCGCCGTCGATGGCCCCTCGCGGCGTCTCTGAATGGTTTTCGGAGACAGCTTGAGCTGGCTTTCCGCTCACCACTCGAGTCGAGCTTGGTGGAGCAACCTCAGCAGGCTGCTTTACAAACGGCTTCTAGTGTGACGCCGTTGCTCCACGCAGTTCGGCCACCGTCGCCTTTGACTAGTACTAGCTATGGAATAACTAGTGTCACTATGGAGTCGTCGTCTCTCGATTCTAATTACGAGCTGACAACTATACATTTGTCAGTGGACAACAACGTCGGTACGGGGCAACACAGCGGCGCCATTAATCTCGACATGAGCTCTGGTGCCGATCTCGCCTCAACTGCCTTCACGCGCACTACTCAAAACTGGACTTCAAAAATGTCTTTAAATCTCTGAGGAAAGATGTGATTTTTAATGCCGTTCCCTTCTTGGGGGCAAGAAATCCTACTTTTCCAAATGCGGGGTAGAGAAGCCCCTCGGTGTGAGCCGTACGTTTTGTTATCCATTTCAGCCTTTCGTGACGAATGCTCCCGGCGCAGGGCCTGCCTCCAGACATCAAGCTATGCATCGATGGAAGCAACGAGCTTTTTGTAGCTCCCCGCATAATTTTATCCGCAAAGCTCGCCCTCAGCAAGAAGTGAGAACTAATGGATCTCTGGTTTTCCAGGTCGGAATCTCTGGATGCGCATCGCGCACAATACTTGAAGCGAAATAGCTTCTCGACGCCAAGGCAAATATATATCCTTCGCTGCATGGATGCGTCAGTCGGTCGCTGGATGTTGTCATAGTCGAAGCCACTCAGAAGAAATAACCGATAAAATTGGCAAGGCAAGACGCATCTACTAGCGGCTTTCAGTGAATCGAGCTTGATTCCACCAAAAATTGGACAAAGTGTGGCAACACCTATCTCAAGCAAATTTCAGTTTGCTTGCAAAGTGTTTCACACTATGCATAAAACGAGTACTTTACCTACCAACCAGGGCAAGAAGCCGCTTTGTGTATGTATTGTCAGGCTGTGCGCCGGTGGTGGAGGTGCTTCGGCTTAGGTTGCGTATGCCTGTGACGCAGCCACTTAACCAGTTTTTAAGAGGGTGGCAAGTGAAGTTACGAAGGCAGACGAAAATAAAAACGCTCAACGTCTTTAAGTCTCCTTGTTTGTGTGTGTAGGACGGGTTCCATCACCTCGTATGTTACCGTAGGGAGTTTCTCAACGTCTACAATACTCAGCGTTTATGTCGGCTCTGCTCGCAGTTATGCGCTAAGTATCATTCGGTTGATTGTTCCGCACTGCAACGAAGACATTTGCGCATCTCTCGGTAGAACGACAGGACAACATATATTTTATATTTAGTAATAACATGAACCATCTTTTACATACTCGATTTGGGTGAAATAAATATAATTGACTAATTTCAAAGGCACTGCAATCCGCTAACGTTTCCTCAGGGAGGAGCCAGTTGGTCTGGCAGCGGACTCTACGGCCAAACTGGATTTATTTGGTTTCGTGGTCCTCTGGAAAAGTCTTTGTGTGGGACACGTTGACGCCTTCCTAAAGGAATCGAGCTTTGAGATCAGCAGACGTTGTTGTCAGTTCAGCAATGCATCGAAAAAGTTTGAAATACCGCGAGTCGAGGGCAACTTTATTAGTAAAGTCAATTGCAATTAAAACATTGGGGAATTAAAGGCGAAACATTTCTGAAAGAAACTGGGAAAAAACGGTAAGTGATGCATTCATTACAATCGACTCTGCAAATTCTGTTAACTATAACTAGGGAATATTTGACTATTTGTATTATACGGTGGTTGAAATCGAGCTCAGCACACACTGGAACATTAAGGTCGCAAATTACACTTGATGTAGATAATATGACATCATCATTACGTAGTCATAATCTAAATATTCCTGAGTTATGACAACCCATTTGTGTGTAGGTAACAGCACTCTATTTTGCGCAAACTAGCGCCCAACACCGCCTCTCGGCCGGCGACTCGATAATTTCGGCAGCTCCACACGGCTGCTGTGTGATCGCGGCTGTTTGTTGTGTAAACGCTTTATGGAACACCAGTTCGAGCACGAAGTGCATTGGAGCGCTTCCGTTTCGGATTCTACGTCTGTTTGGCAATGAAGCAAAGATTACCCGCCTGAGCCATAATCCTATTGCTGACTCGTTACCTCGCGTAAAATTATGAAGTCATTGCATCCGCACCACTGCAACCTCTACTATGATGTTACTAATTTGTAGCATAGCGTAAAAACGCTAAGAATATTCCGCTCCTTAATATAATAATAATAGTTCTTGGTTCGAATACCAGATAAATAATTTATCTGGTATTCGAACCAAGAACCTCTCTTTGGTAATCTGGGGTCCTAACGCTCAGCCAAATCGGCAATAGTTTGCGGTGACTGACGATATGCAATACGCAGCCCAACTAGATCCGGTTTTGGGAGTTGTATAAAATTAAAATTCCAAGCGCTGGTTTCTACTCGAGACACACACACACACTCACTGAAATATCTGGCTTTCACGTGTGTGGTTAACACAGGCAGAGCTGCTGCGGGTGCGGCAGTATTGCTGCAAGTCGTAAGGGCAGCCAAGCGGCGTATTGTGCTTTAGCTTCTCTAAAAGCTGTGTTCAGTTCTCGCGGTACAACTTTGCTTTAGAAACGTCGCCTTATCACCGGACTGACCACAGATCGCCCGATATCACACTCGAAACACGACCGCACTGCAGTTGCTATCAGCTGCTGCTGCTGCTATCACATTCGCTTAGAGTTTTCTGTACACTGTAATGATGCACTCTGACGAAAAAGTGGCATCTCGCACCATTCGACGAAAACGATGGTGAGATCACTCACGTTAATCTATAACATTACACACGTTCTAGCTGGTGCCATATTACACCAGCCATATCAACTTCTTGAAACTTTGAAAACTCTTATGCATGTTGGAATGCAATGTTATTGCGAAATAAACAAGACGTAATAACGAAAAAAAAATCAACTCTTATGCGGATTATCAGGTTTACTTTGTAACAAACAAGATGTGATAATAAACAAAAAAGCTTAAGGTAAAATAGTTTAGCCAACAATAGAGTGCAATTCAAGCCTCTGCTGTGCAAAGTTATATTAGCGAAAATATTCTGAAGAACTCTCTACACGTTTAGTAAACAATTGGATGTGACGACATAGATCTCGAAATAAGCCGATTGTAAAAAAAGCACCTACACGTATCTAGTTAAAAGTTTGCTAGCGCCGAGGAGCTAGAACCAAGATAGTCAATAGCTAGATATCTTGGAGAGCTGTAGCACATATTTGCATAAACCAAATATTGGTTAATAAACAATGCATTCATTTATAGACATTTAAAATTAAGTTTATAGAGTTTGTCACGGCTTGACTTGAGTTGATTGACTTACGGTTTCACCTAAACCTGGACATACGCTGACAACGAGACACACCCACACACAATGCTCGCTTCGGATGTATAAGTCGCCAAGCCTTGGAAAATACTCACGCCGCCCATATCTATCTATCTATCTATATATATATATATATATATATATATATATACAGAGGTATACTACCGAATGAGTCATTAGTACTGCCATTTGTATAAGTCGTCAAACCTTAGGAAATTTTTACATCGTTTTATTGCCATCCGTTAAATATTAGAGTGCATATATGTGCGAGTTTTCAAACTTAGAAAGTACTCGCATTACTGTGTTGCCGCTCGTTGGATGTTAAAGCACAAATATATATATATATATATATATATATATATATATATATATATATATATATATATAAATATATATATATATATATATATAAATATATATATATATGCGCAAGTATAATATCCGAGTGCGTCATGGGTAATGACAACGGCGCTTGGAGCAGCAGCGGCAGCATCGGAGATGACGGCTCTGTCCGCCGGTTTGTGGGCTCACCGAGTCGACAACGTTGGCTGGCTAAATCTCAACGGGGCTGCACTGATAGACGAACTGCTTGCTGTCGGCGCTACGGCAGCAAGGCGTTTTCACCATCTCATTCCTTTTCCCGGCTGCTGCTGCTGCTGCTGCCGCCGTCGTCGTCGTCGCCGTAGTTGTCGATGATACCACGGCTAGTGTTCCCTCTCCGTAGTCTACGCTTCCTGCTGAATCGCAAATGAAGCAGCCGCAAAGAGGCCGCTGAAAGACGCCGCTGAACGGCACGGTAACAGTAAGAGCAGTAGACTGATGCGATGATGACGCTGATGACGACCACAACAATAACAACAGCAACAAGAACAACAACAACAACGACGACGACGACGACGACGACAAATCGAATTGGATCGATACAAAACCGATAGCTGTTCTAGGATGTGCAGCAGGTTACGCTGGATCGCAAGTGAACAGTGTTGAAAGATCTACAAAGATCAAAAAGTATAGCAGAATGAGTGAACGAGACAACAAAGATTAGCAGCGGTCAACAATTTTCCTGCGAAGCGTCTGCCTTCGTTTACATAAATAGGTGCACTTGTTTCAGCAAATACTTTGTTGTCGGCAACCTCTTTACAAGTGTTTACTCAGAAAGGAGCTTCTGCAAAAATCTGCTAAACATGTTTACTATTAATTAAAATTACATTGCACCTGTTTATTGAGTCCCATAAACGGTATTCGTTTTCGCTAATATGAAATGAGATGTAGCACATGTTGTATATGTATTCATCCAGGAAATATCAACAAGCCAACACCCAATAGTTGGCTGACGTAAACTGACAAGTCTCATGATGATATTTGGAGCAAAATGTACAGCGATTCTTATCGCAAGGGTTAGTCCGGTGCTACCCGCTCTGTGATGGAATGCGTGAACGGAGCAGTGGGTGGGAGCGTGGCTCTGGCGTCAAAGAGCGGTTCTATCCATGCATTGTCCAACATGTCCGGCGTCTTGCAAACGCTTACGGTACTGCTCATATCTTCTGCTTAAAACTCTTACGGAATTTTCGAAGTAACGGCGTAAGTCGAAGTTCAACGGGCCTTGCGAGATGTTTGATAAACGGCGTCGTCCTCCACAGACTATAAGCTACCCTGTTCTGTGCACTTCTGACGAGGCGAAAAACTTACTTTTTTTGCGGTGCCGGGGATTGCGATAATGGCGACAATGCTAATATTAACTCTCGGAGATATGTGAGCGGAGAACGATGTTAGTTTGAGACCCGCGACAAAATCTACAAGATCCCTAGACACGCGAATTGCTCGCTCAAAAATTAAGAATAGACGTTGAGAATAGACGTCAAACCATATCGCTGAGAGCCAGCGGCCACGCAGCCACAAATAGTGGAGAACCCTAGGTGTCTTAACATTATGAGCAACCTACTTAAAAAATGTTTTTAATTCTAGGTATATTACTATGGCTAGCCCTCGGTGCATTGAAGACATACCCGACGGCCACTAAAAGTCCGCAGAGGACAAAAACCTGTCTCTAGATCTATAAACACTTGGCCACGAAGTCATCCGCTTCCATCATGGGCGAAAAGTGTGCCTAACACCCCAGTGGGTAGTGTACCCGCTACCCCAGGGTGACGATGCCGCATTAAACCCTCTTAGTAATCTAATTGTCGTTGACAAATCATGTTTATACTGTTACGGCAAAATATAGTAGCAGCTATTTCGGGTGCGGTATCTTTGGGCTTTTGAGTTTGTTGAGTAAACTGCCGTCTCCGCTTTCTCGTCTCCTGCCCATGTCCCACTATTCGCTTCTTTGCTAAAGTTTCGTTTGGCCGTGGTAACAAGCATCACTTCCAAGTTTTCCACTGCTAGCACTAGAAAATTGTGTGTGCTACTTCCTTTGAGCTTTACGTGCATACCTTTTTCTATTAAACAGTGCGTTTTTTGTTAACATTATAGTTTTTTTCCTACGATAAACATGACTTAATTATTTCGTAGAGCTAATGCCCGTGTATGATGCTTCACAGAAACATTTCTCGACTCGCTGCAACTAGGTAAGAGTTTTGTCACAACGCTTTCTGCCAACGAACTAAAATGATGCAGCTAATATCACAATTAATGTGGCGTTCTATTATGGGCTGGAATATTCTACCGTCTCCAATTTGGTAGGGTTTTCAACACTTTTGCAGGGTCCTATCCACCAAGTTGCCATGTTGATAATTAATTAATTGTCATGATGTAAACAGATTTTTATTTGCGAGAACCATAGATTATCTACTATCTATCATCTGCGTTGTATCAAATGTGTTATATATAAGACATTTATACGTGGTAATATATATATATATATATATATACTAAGTGGGTCAAATGTTCGTAGTATCACCTGTCTACAATTTCAAAATCTCATGTCGACTACTCTTCGGAAGTAAGAATTCTAAGTGTTATGTGGATCGGTTTCGAATTGCCTTTGTAGCAGTTCGCGCAACTGCAACATGTTAGACCTTTCAGTGACAATGGAGTAGATCGAGTATCGCGTTGAGATTAAGCATTTTTGAACGTATTACTGCAACGGAAATTAAAGCCAAATTAGATGCAGTTAACGGAACGAATGCACCGGCGTACAGTACCATTACCAAACGGGTTGCCTCATAGAAAAGAGTCAGTATGGGCACCTAGGATGTACCACACTTCTGAACGGACAAAACCGGCTTCGAATGAAAAAACTGTACAGAAAGTCTATTAGCTCTTGATGGCTTACCGCCAACCAAAGATAGGCATCAATTATAATGCAATATATTAAATATTGCATCAGCATTTATTGCATTCTTTATTTGAAACAATTAATTCTATGTGGCAACCAGATGAGCTAGTAATTGCGCAAAAACTGACAGGTGTCCAAATTTCGGAGAGATATTTGGAACTTCTGAAACAAAATCCGCAGGATTTTGTTCTAAACGCCGACGAAATCTGGATCTATCACTTTACTCCACAACAGAAAGATGCTATCATGGAGTGGACCGCACGACAAAAGACCTCCCACCAGAGTCACGAAGCAATAACTGGAGAGTACTATTAAACTTGTCCTTTTGTGGGCACATACCGCCGATAGACACTGTTAACCATGTGTGTTTCAGCCAAACTCAAATCTCTCCGTTATCAGATACCAGAGCAGCATTGCTGGGACATGCGCCGTGGACAACATTTTGGGTCTGAACATTTTGCTCGTGGTATGAAAGCTGTTGAGGATCGTTGCACTAGATGTGTTGAGCTTCGGAAGACTATCCTGGACAATAAAATATACGGGTCCGTTTATTGCTATTGTTTCACGCTACAAAAATTTTGATCTGTATAATATATATAAATATATGTCCTTCATAGCGGTGTTTCATAATGACAAGGGCGGATCAAAAAAGTGTTTTTGTTCCCTTCAAAATTGCTTGCGCCCGCTGCAATTCACTTGCGCCACTTCCTTTCCAGCTCTTTAAAAAAATTTTAACGCAGTTTTTCGAATGAGGTGAGTTGCTTCTGCGAGTTTGTTTTTCTTCTCTATGATTTTGAAACGTTGTCTTTTTAATTTTGTTTACGTGGGAACAGGAAATAGTTGCACGGAGCCAGGTTCGGCGAATAGGGAGGTCACGTAGCCGGTGCGTTGTTGTGATGAAAGATCCAATAATTTTGCGCCCAGGCGACAAAGAATCATGGAAGATGAATTCTTAATCATCGAGGAAGAAGTCAAAGGAACTTTGATGTTCGATCTATTCTTTCTATTTGCAAGATATATTAAGTAATGCCTTCAATCGACTCTCTCCTTGAAAGCACTTTTATACATGAGCTTTGGTTTCAATGTCGTAACCTCTTCTTCTCTAAGCACCCTCTGAAGCAATTTAGGGTTGTTACTACCGCTTCAAGGTTCAATTCGGACAATTCCCGACGAGCGTAGATTTACTGGAATTGCAACAGTTTTAGAATGAACTTCGCTGCCAGTTCTCTGACACATAAAATATCTCTAATTCATTGAGTATTTTTCTGATAGTAATGCAGCATCGGCAATTGTTGAGTACGATATCACATTTTTTTTCAATTTTTATTCTGTTTTTGATGTCGAAGTTCCTCTAAACTGGAGTAATTTCTGGTACCCTCACGCCCGTCACTAAATTTGCGGTTTCACGTACGCACATTGTTTCAAGACACTGATCACCATGAGCAGTACGTAATATTTTCACCACTTTAGAACTTTGACACAGAACTTATTGCAGATTCATTGCTCCTTTTTCAGCTCATTAAAAATCCCCAATCTTCTTTTCATTACTTCTTTGGACCAAACTCAAGTAATACAACGGAAAGACTTTAATGCTTCGGTCTGTTGACAAAATTCAAAACTAGACCTTCATATATATATATATATATATATATACCAGCATCTTCTATGGTCGGTAGCAGCGCATCAGAAGCTAACTATGCAGCCCACCTTGTGAAGGCCAGTAAGCTAAGAAAATAAGCATCAATCAAGTACCCCACGAATTCTGCCTTCTTGCGTTTGAGACCTCGGGTGCTCCTGGTGTTCGGACCAAGCAGTTGATCTGAAAAGTCGGCACTTTGTTAAATCTGTCAACCGGTGATAGCAGATCGTCGTCCTTTTTTAAACAACGTCTGGGCCTTGACATACAACGTGGAAACGGGACCTCCATTCGGGACACACTTCTGAAATGGTGTAAGATACGGAAAACAAATTGTCTACATACAAACACAGTCTATATATAAATGTACATCGCTTACTTAGCTTTTGTTGTACCTTCGGACATAACAGTCCAAGGGCATGGCGTGCATAATGTTTTAAATACCACTGAGTTCAACTTGTGTGATTCTGTGGCTAGTTCTGCATTTAATATATAACAAACATATTTTGGATTTTAGTAATTTTAACGTAACATAATCAGTTTCTTCAAAGTCTATTCCCTCAGAAAAAGTTAATCCGATTCTCTACAAGCGGTACTATTGTGGTATTATATACGTAAATCTCAACGAAGTGCCCACATCAGTAGGTTGACATCTCTCCACGGGATGATTAGTTTCGAAAACTCTACGGGGAATGCGAGAATTTACTGCAAATCTCGAGCTCGGTACGGTCAAGGTTGTCGGGTTCGACCATGGCCATGCAACTTGCATGTAAATGCAAACATTGGCGTTAAGAATCCCCCAGAGGAAATACCAAAGCGGGTTCAAATCTGGCGTGTACGGTGGTCATTATTCAGATGTAATAAACCCTGATGTGTTAACCCCTGAGGCAGGTCTTTGATTGGCCTTTTAATACGGCGCCAGCTCCTGCTGAAACGTAAGCCGTCGGTCTTTGAGGTGCTCTCTGGTCTACGGCATCAGGTGATCTTTAAAAATTAGTTGGCGATACCTCACCCCGTCAATTCGGACTCTATGAATAATAATAAAGAACGGCGTGCGCCCGTTATTGGTTATCACGGTCCACGTTGTTACTGAGACTGGTGCTTGCATGCTAGTCACTTAAAATTGCTGTCGTTGTATCCTTTTCGCTACCATGCCCGATTGCTTTGCTTGTTTACAATAGTGAACACGTTCGCATTAGAGAAGACGATGGTTGGCAGCTCGCCGTGGCGTGTTTGTATAGCCTTGCCTTGGATTTCCCTTCAGCCGGACTTGTACTTTTCTGATATTTTCTCGGCTTAGTGCAGTAGGTTTTGGTCTGCCGTTATACGAACAGTTCTCGAGCCTCTGTCCTTGCATCGTTTAGTATACTAGTGCCTATCACAAACCGCTGGTAAGCATTCATATTGTAACGATGATGCTATGCTATATAAAAAAATAGGGGATGTAGACTTCGGACGGCAAGTAGAACACGAACGGAATCAGGAGTGACGAAGAACGACAACCTTCTACAACCACACTAATATACGTCTGGTGCGTAGCACAGCCGCAAGGAAGATGGTGGTCTTACCCATTCTTTCTCGGTTAGTCATTCACTCAAGAGACCTTGCAGCGCTCAAAAAGGACTACAGGTTACTCGATGGATTCGGTGGACCTCGTCATCTCGAATGTTCCAGAGGCTCGCTTCTTCGTGCGCGTTGTTGTAGTGTGAACTGACGATATTGATGGTAATAAAGATGTCGTGGTTATGGTGCCCCGTAGAGGCACTGGCAAACGTGGATCGATGCAGTTTGCATGTTGGTAAGCGGGCCAATGTTGTTGTTGTTGTTGTGGTTGGGGTGGACGATACCTACGGTCGTTGGAATGCACGTCCGACAATGTATTCGGTCGGCTGTTGTGTCGTCTGGTTGCTGGCGCCGTGTTGTGCCAACAGGTACTGTAAGTAGTGGCTTTATTGCTGTGTGGCTTCGTCACAATATCATATGCTGTAGTTCGTTCATGTTCTGTTGCGTTGTTTGAGCTATGTTAGGGCGCTATACTCGGTAGAAATGTTTGCTACGCGTACTGGTATTTAAGCCACGTATTTAGGTAAATCCTATGCAGGCTTCGCCTCCGGAGACGAAGCACTATGTGCAGATTCCGATAATCGTATAGTTTCAGATATTCTTATAAAGATATGTTCAGAAACGCCGTGTAACACACGTATATTATATATATATATATATATATATATATATATATATGATATATACGTATATATAATATATATATATATATATTTAAATATTATAATAGTATATTATATATAATTAGACATTATATATATATATATATACTTATATATATATATTCTAATATTATATTATATATATATATAATATATATAGATATACGTAATCTATATATAATATATATAATATATATATAGATATATATATATAAACAATACACACTCACACATATATATATATATATAATATCACTAAACATTGTGAATAGGCACGCCTTTATTTTCGTAGGATTTAAGATATGATTGTAGCCATAATAACAGATAGCATAGATCAGCTCACTTTGTCTGCGACACTCCACTGAGTATGTTCCCTATTTACAGGAAATGTAGAGGGACATTTATCTATAGGAGGTCATTAGGTCTGATATAATTTCCACGTAACGAGTATTGAACACGATTGTTGCGCGTTAGTACTGGCTGTTTAACGCGGGATAATCAATTTACAAACTTAACCTCTACAACAATTCGATGGGCGATAAGGCAAAAGGAGATTCTTAACTCCTTTCATCTCCGAAACAGTGGGAACTTAAAGTAACGCTTCAAACCTCATCAGTATACGCCATAATACGCACTAATCGTAACTGCGATGATAGTAACAACAGCAAACAGAACGCAATGGTATTTTACGCAGAAATAAAAAAAAACAGTTACATTTCGTACACAAATATTTGTGCGAGGAGATGCGCTGAGGAGATCATAAAACAGAGTTGAGACTGAGATTCGCAGTTAGACGCCGGTCAAGTAACTCGTGCATATGTATGTATGTATGTGTATATATATGCGTGTTGGGTATCATCAAAATACACATGCTACCTCCGCAAAATATATTATCTTAGATGGATATATTATATGTATGAATGTATTCTAGGGAAAGAGTATAGTGTAGGTGGATGGTCAGGTTCACAGTGCTGTACGATAAACTCCATAGATATTGGACTCCGGCACCGATTTGTCTCTAGGTACATTTCGAAATAGTCTGACACACTCACACTCGCACATACATACACAGTTGCCAACGAAATGCCATTCGTCAATTTCGTCAGCAAGGCAATTGCACCGTCCTAGGCCTAAGGATTACGTCTAGTGTTAGTAGAACTTACCTTCATGATTGGTTATTCTATCATCATCATCATCATACATGTTGCTGTCGTAATTACTTAAATAATCATTGCTACTAGTATCATTATTATCATCACCACTAGTGCTATTGATGTTACTATTCTTCATGCTCCAATTGTGACTTCTGTTCCGGTTGCCATCGTTACACGTTTCTGCGTCGAACGCCATGCCGCCATGATCGGGCATCGTTTAGGCATTGATGGATCATCGCTATTATCATTACTATAATAATCATCCTCGTTATCATCATCATCACTATCATCATCATCCTCGTTATAATTATCATTTCCATTCACATACAATCATAAACCATCATCCTCATCATCATCATCATCATCATCACCACCACCACCACCATGCAAGTCGCCGAAGTGGTTCGACAAGTTTGGTAGAGTTTGGCTCATTTTCAGGACTCCATGGCGTCTGTCAGAGCGATATGTTGATCCTGTTCGACCAGCTTGAGGCCGGAGGCATGCTTGAGCTCCTTGAGGAGGCCATTCGCCAGGACAACGCTGTTCGCCTTCGTGGGGACGACCTGCGGCACCTGCGCTGCGACGGCAGCCGCTGCTGCAGCAGCTGCCGCCGCCGCTGCGGCCGCCGTCGTCGTCTGGCCCTGGCTGTTGTTGGCGCTTCGTTTGGCCTTGTGGCTGCGCGAAGACCTCGGCTTCGCGTCTTGCTGTGCGGCGGCGGCGCCGGCAACGCCACCGCCGCCCTTCGTACGCTTGGTGTGCCTCACCATCAACTCGTGGATCTCGAGCTCGATGCGGTCAAGGTCGTCGGGTTCGACCATGGCCAGGTACGCCCTAATCCACGTCGTGAACGTCTCGATCCGCTTCTCAATCGAGGCGGCCCGGATGTCCTTCGGCGGCGTGCTAAGGAGGTCCTGCCCGCTCGCTGCCTTGGCGGCCTGCAGCATCTGCAGAATGCTCTGAGCCCCGGATGGGATGAGGATCGTGTTTCCGTTTGCGGTAGCGGCGCTACCTAATCGGTGCAAACCAGCAGTGTCGACCGACCACCAAAGAGAACAACGACAACAACAACATCATCCAACATAGACATACAGAGCTGATTAAACATCATACGTGTTTTAAATTTTCGTAAGTGGGCGAAACTTAAAAGAGTACCTAGTACTAATGGTCAGAGCAAGAGTCCTTACTGGCTTGATAGATATACGTAAAAAGATCATAAGGTGTTAGCCGACGCTAACGAGCTCTGCCTTAAGCCGATACTGATCAAGTTTGTTTACGATTTCCCTTTATGGGATGGGCACAAATGGGCCCAAAAAGAAATCGCTTCACTAGACATATGTAGGTAGACGCCTGTTTACTAGCTGACACTCGGCTCTTGTCGATGGCCTAAGGCACTTTTAGAACCGCAACTTTTATAGAACATCTTTGCGAACGGGACTGCAAACTGGCAGGAACCGATCCAATTCACATTAGCCTATTCTAGGAAGCTTAGCCGATGGCAACTGGCCAATGGAATAAACTGGGATGCTGATGCCACTACTAAATAAACGGCTTTGAAATGCATGATGGGCTTTTAGACGAACATGTGTGCTCTCGTAGGAAGTTTCAGAAGCTATCTTGAAAGAGCATGTGCAGAAACTATGGAACAGCCCTGTGACCTCCTTTACCACGTTTGCCAGTCTCCATGTTCAAAAGCAGTGGCCTTCAGTCGGCTTATGGTCCAAAATAGCTTCCGGGAAGGAAGATATGAAAGAACTTAACTAGCGCACTTGTTTACTTACCTACTACTTACGAACACGCATACGTACATGAATGCGTCCATCCGTGCATACATACATGCATACGTAGACAGGTGGTAACTTACCTAGCGCAAACGTCGCATTCTGCGCTGCCCCATTGGGACCAACAGTAATGATCTTAATGGGACCCGCTTGCCCTGCATCGCCGCATATGCCATTGTGCAGAGCCGACGGGAGACTCTGCAGTGTGAACGCTGCCGCCGCGGCCGCAGCTGCCTGCCCCGCCTGGGCGGCTTGCGCCGCCTGCATGAGGCTGGCCGCAATCGCGTTGTGGCCGAGGCTGGCTGTCGTCGGTGCCGCCGTCGTCGTCGTTGCGTTCACGGTTGGCTTCGGGCTGGGGGCGGCGTCGACCGGAGACGCGAGCGATGTCGAGATGACCTTAACCGTTGGACAGCCGTTGGCGTTCGTGGTCGTCGAAACGGTGACCGCCTTGACCTCGTCGCCTTCGTCCATTTCCACATGCGGCATCAGCGAACCACAGTCTTGCGAACAGCTGATAGCCCCGCCACCACCAAGCAACAACAAGCGCCGCACAGATAGACCCAGAAGACCCGACGAAGATGATGTTTACAATGATGATCAGCAAGAAAAACACCGAAAATGGACATAATGGCACCACCAATGTTAATAACAGTTCCACTCTATGTCAATAAGAGTACCACCCTATATCAATAACAGACCCACCACCAATATAACATCAACAAAAGTCAAAACACCGGCAGTAGCAACAACAATACCAGCGGAAATGGTTGCCACAGAAACCCCGAAACTGATTACTAGCCAATGTAGCCAACAAACATCGTGTCAATCGCGCCAGCTAAACACCATGAATAATAAGAGAATAATGTGTGCATTTATATCAATCATATAAATATATACCACACCTTTCTATAGCAACGCTTCAACGCTTTCTTAACATGAGAAAATTTCATCATTTCAAAATGCCTAGCCTTAGATGCACTAAAATAACCGAGATGGTTTTTAAGATCCTCAAAACTCCCAAAAACAGATTTCCGAAGTGGGAGCCGAAAGAATGATAATCTGAAGGGGCAAGGTCAGTACTACAAGGTGGTTGGGGCTAGGTATTGCATCAAAACCTCCACTACAAAATTAATCAAACCACCGCATTGCGGTACGATCGCACACAATTTGAGACTCCGGTGCAGCAGCACAAATCTTCGTCGGTCGCATTCAGTCCTTTATGACAGAATGATGAAGAAGTATCATTTCACACAAGTGGGCCTTCGTAGGTGCCATTGCTCCTCAAATTTCTCACTTGTGCGTTATCTATAAAATAACCCCAACATTGTGTTTGTTGTCTTATGTGTGATTTGCATACCAAACAAACCACTGAGGCTATTGTGATAGGCACGATAATGATGCTACCCCTGTTGCATATATAAACTCCAGTGGGCCCTTCTCGGCAGGCACATATCTAGAAGAAATGGTAAACATAGGGCCCTTACTCGTCGCTGTCCATAGGCTCGGGCTTCACGGAGCTGTGTCTGTTGTTGCTGTGGTTTCCGCCATTGCTGAGCCCGATATTGCTGATGCTGCCATTGCTGCAGTCGCTGTTGCTGATAATGTGGTTGTTGTTGCTCCCGTTGATAGTGAGGCCACAGCCAATCATACTACTGTTATTGTTGCTACTGTTGTTGTTGATGCTGCTATTGTTACTGCCAACAGTTCCTAGGCAACTGCCATTGTTGTTTTGGTCGTTGTTGATGTTGTTGTTGTCGCTGCTGCTGATGCCATTGCTGTTACCAGCGCCGTCGCTGCCTCCACAAGCGTTAGCTTTTGTCGCTGAGCCATTCATAGCGTTGGCCACGTATTGCAGCGCCTCCTGGTGAATCCAGGAGTTGTCGCCCTCTTGGAACTTTTTCACGAGCGACGTGATCTTGTGCTGTATCTCGGACCAGGTGTACCGTTCCTGAAAGTTGGTGTGTATCTGGATGATGGCCATGTCACGTGACGCGTCGTTGTTGAAGTTCATATCGGCTTTATTCCAGAGAAGCGGCCAGTCGCGCATATAGTGAATCAGCTCGCGCTCATCTTGCAATGGCCACGCACGTTGAGGTCCTGCGTCTTCCTCCTCCTCGTCGTCGCAGTCCAACGGCTGAAGACAACCAACCGACCAACATTAGATATGCAGAAGACAACAATGAAAACATCATCAACAATAACAACAACAAATGTCGTTCCGTCATTTTAAATCAGCAGCGTCGCGGTTTTCAACAAAACTTTATTTTTATTATCATATTTCCTACCAATTATTCTTTATTATGTTTTCTACCATAGAAATTAAATAAAAAACGAATAATTTTCTACCAATGGCAATATTAATTATCATCACCATCACAACTGATATTAACCGCGATACGTGATAGAGAGACACGGCCGCCGCATGACGGCGTTCGTAAACTCTACTGTCACCATAAGAACAGTAGATTGTACGCGCCTCAGTGCTAGATTTGGGTTGGTGAAGTTCGTATGGCACCTTGCGAATTTCGAGAACAACAGAGTACGACGTCATCAAAGAGAGACGTACAACAAGACAACAACAACAGTAGAATCAGAAGCAGATACTTACGTTGATGGCTAGCGTGAGATTAGAAAGTGCCAATGCATTCTTGGTTGGTTGGGTTGTGCCGCCATTGGCCGGCTGAAGCCGCGGACGATGCGTGTGAATTACGTGTTCAAGGAACTTTAGCTGCTGGAAGTACTTCCACTGGCATGGATCCTCGCCGCTGCCGCTATAACCGCCGGCTGCCTCGATGATGGTGATCTTGCGCACCTTTCGCGTGAAGGTGTCCCGAAGGCTCTTCCATCGTTGTCGGGCGTGGCCGATTTGCATGTTTACCTGGCGGGCGATGTCCTCCCAGCATTTGTCCTTCTTCGCAGAGTCCCTACAAGTGTACAATGGCAACGGAAGTCGACCAGCAAAAACGAAGCGAGCCATACGTTATTGCAACCGAACCTATCACATAGCAACGCTGTATAACTGTACCAACGTTCGGCGAAGTATCTGTACTTCAGTGGGACAGCTAAAAGGCCAATGTATATATATAAATACTGATTACATTGTACGTAAACCTAGGCTGTCGGTCAAGTCAGTATCTTAAAAGCAAGGGGATTGTTAAACTTTGTTCCTTCCTAGCGCACTTAACAGGTTCAATAGGCCGGCCCTTAAGAGTAGTTTTCGCATTAGCGACCAGCAATAGCATAGAAAATCAAGGGCCTCGCGTCCTTTCTTTCTATTGTCAATTGAGGCCTTAGACTCTCCCTGGATGTAGGGGCCGCCGTAGAACATCACGGGCATGGTTCGCCTCTTAGTACCGGGCAAAATCTGAATTTACTTTCCCGCAGTATATGATTCCCTGTCCGCCTACAGGGCTCTAAAGCCAAATTTCTAAAAAACTGACACTAGAGGATCTACAAAGAACACATGCAAGGCTTTGTTCTTAAAAACTGCAAACGGCTACACCGATAGCGCGTGAGTCTCAGCTGGTCCCTTCCCGGGCCCGTGAATGTCGCTGCACGCCTTACCCTCGAATGCCTCAAACTTTTCGGACTGACCCTCAGCCAAGATTTAACGTTCACGGGACTGCTTTTCGCATTGCTTCATAACGGACTCTCATAAACACAATTGTGCAATGGTGGGGTTTGAACCCGGGCACTTATGTGTCTCCTCCGATCGCGAGGCGAAGGCCAATGCACTAAGCCACCGGGATCGACTACACCCGAATGCTGTCTGTAGCCTACTGGACGTTGTGTCCATGCATATCGGGTAACTCTCAGTTTCAGACCGCCGGATACGAAGCCAAATCTGGCTGGCCCATGCTATTGTGCGCTTGTAAAAAACGATCGATTGCGAGTACTGCGCTCTGCAAATGTTCGACGGAGCTGGAGGATTTGGTGCAAATGCCTTACGCCGACCTGACGGGTTTAAATTATGCACAACCTAAAGATAACTAAGTATCTCTGTGGGAAGACACGGTGTCTGACTTCTGTACAATCTCCATTGTAGGTCTCAGAGCACCTCGACCTGATTACGTGTCGACGTTGTCCAAGAATAACAAGACAATAAAGTATTTTAAACTGTAACGCAAGCAAAATATTCCCTCTTAGCCCTGCATTGGGAGGCTTCACACCAGAACCTTATCGGAACTATACCTTTTCAAATGTTGAACGAGCAAATTTCACAAAGCACATAGTGTTAGTCTGCCCAATCTTGTGTTCCTTTCATCGGACAATAAACAAGATAGCTTGCAATTAGCTTACATCTCAATTTACCACAATTATCAAAGAAACTGCAGAACCAAAATAAAAAAAATCCGGCTCAAATGTCATAGAAATGTGGCACCATCAAAAGTCTAAGCGGATAACAAATTTTGTTATTTGAAATTGCCCTGTAAACTTGTACATGAGAACTAAATTACATTTTTATTGTTGTTGAAGAATAACACATTTGCCGAGACGCGTTGCAAGAACGGAGCACATCAGAAATCTGCTCGCCTGATTCGTGGCCAGGGATATTCACAACAGGACGACATTACAGGTCGCGTCTGCGACCAGCCCTTCCTTACACTTCGTTACATGAATGAATGAGCTTTCTATTCTATGTTCTATGGCATAGTCGTGGTCTTTTTGGTATGTAGATAAGTCGACGTTCGCAACCTGTCTACGTAAATAAATCGCTTATCTGCATTTTATAAAACTACTATAGACAATTTTAAGGAAATCCTAGAAAGCCAAGTGTTCCCGACAGACGCAAGCAGGTGGACAACTGTATCTCGTACGTTTATCGCAACCGACGGACATTAGCGGCCCGAGCGTCGAGAGTGTAGGAAAGAGAAAATGGTCACTAACTACTTGCTAGGCTCATCAAGGTGTATGTTTTTTTCTCGCGAGTTCCCCCGAATCATTCGTTTGATGCGCCCTTCTCTTTCACCTGTGAATGGCCTGTGAACTAGCCTAAAGCTATGACCTAACGGTTATCGTGGTCGTATCAAGCAACTGTCAGCTTCCTTTCATGTATGCGTGTGTACGTATGCCAAGGCAGACCGAACGGTCCACGGCCTGTGTGTCGGTCACGCCGGTAGAGAGCCCCTATCTCTATAGACGGAGTCGTCGCGTTGTCGAACGGGCGGTGGCACGCAACCGACGCCGGTGACCCACGTAGCCATCAGAGCCATTCGCCTACCGGCTCAATGTCGTGATGGCCTTCTCGCGCGCGATGGCTAACGACGCTTCTCGTCTGCTGAGATCAAACGCAACGGAACGTGGCGTGCGTGTGGCCAAGCCGTCGGGGGGGGGGGGGGGGAGGTAGGCGGCGTCCGCGCCGCGGGGTTAGCGCGGGGGGGGGACGGGAACATAGCGAAAGCCGATGCGGCCGCTCTCTCAGCGGCCGCATCGGCACAGCTACAGTTACAATCCCGCTACCCGCTGGCGACCAATCCGCCGTTGCCATGGCAACCGGGGACAAACCTGTCGTCCTCAGACGCCCTCGCCGTCTTTGTGTGGTCCTCGTGAGGTCGCGCGAGGGAAGGGGCATCATCCCTCGCGAGTTCTTCGAGCCGCGACTCCCCGACCAACCGACCCACCGACCACCAAGATGACGAAGGGTGCTGCGGCGGCGGCGGTAGCGGCCGTAGCGGCAGCAGCAGTAGTGGTGGGTGGGCAGCCGTCGTGGGGGTGGCGTCGAGCTGCATCGTTCACTGAACACCGCTGCGCCGGGTTCCTACGTCGTAGACGAAGGCAAGCGGCTAGCTGCCCGAACGCTTCCCTTCGTGCAACGCCAACAGCAACAGCAGCAGCAGCACCACCACCAGCGTTGCAGCCTCGGTGCAAGGCGCCTCAGGCCTGTCTGACGGCTGAGCGCAGCTGCAGACGCCAACCTCTGCAGCTGTCCGTGGGTCAGGCTTGCCCGAAAACTTGTTCTATTGCGGCTGCTAATAGTACAGCCGTTGGCGTCCGGCAGCCAGCGTCCTCTTGCACGCAACCCGTCAAGACCAAACGAGCCAACACGACATAGACAAGAAACTGTCGTCCGTGTGCGAGATAAGAAAAGATCGATGTTTATATATATATATATAGTAAAGAAAGAAAAATAAATGAAATAGCGCTAATGTTCTGCAGACCACTTTCTCAAGTGACTCACGCAGTAGAACAGTTGATCGGAAACAGTTGATAAAGTACATGTGTAATGTAAAATAACTTCATATTCGCAATTTGCATGAGTACAAAGTATTAATACTAGTTTCTTGTATATATCGAAATCATAACGTCGACGTCACACAAAGCATCGCCAAGGTGGACCTTGAAATTGCTCCTCATTGGTGATTCCACATGCCTTCCCATTCGCACTTTTCCATTTTCTTTTCTCCCTCGCTTCTCATGATGTATGTTCAAGCAAACAAGTTTGGACCTGTTGTAGACAGCCATACATACAATATTCACACATTCGATAATGGAAGACATGTAGAATACATTTGATTCCCATGTAGATATATATGTATATATTTATATATATATATATAGAAATATTTATATATATATATATATATATATATATATATATATATATATATATATATATATATATATATATACATATGTCCAGCTGATCTTAGTTGATACTAAAGCATAGTTAACGGCAATGGTTGACGTCCGTAGGCCATGTCTTCGTGTCGTTCGTGTGGGGACCAAGCCGAGTAAGGAGAGCGTCGGCGCCGACACCGCCGAGGGCATCGGAACAGGAATCAGCGGCAGGAACAGCGACAATGGCGGACGGACTACGCGTGGGAACAGAGCCCACCCGCACGGTGGAGTCTGGCCTGGCCTGGCCGAGGCGCTCTGCGTGCAGCAACAGCAAGTGGGCACGGCAAGCAGATCGCAGAACAGACGACTGAGCAGCACAGCAACTCTTGTTAGCGCTGGCCCTTGGGGGCGACGTGGGGCAGAGTTGAGGGACGAAAGCGAAGGGACCGGGGGAGTGGAGAAGAAGGAGAAGCAGGAGGAGAAGGATATGACGTTGTAGGTACGACAACGACCACAACAACTACTACAACGAGGACGACGACAGTGGCCACAAAGGCGGGACAGTGGCCAGCATGGGAGTGGTCGGCCGACAAGGGCTCGGCGCGGCCCGAGGGGGCCTTGCTGCGTGGGGAGCATGGGGACTCACTGGCCCTAGTCGGAGTCGCAGTAGTAGTAGTAGTGCGTTGTAGTAATAGCAGCAACAGCAGCAGCAGAAGGACCGTAACGCTCCGAAGAGCCGACGTGGCTTCGTTTCTGCCTGCCTCGTTCGGTCGCTCGGTCGCTCGCTCGTTCGTTGGTTGACGCTATCACGGGTAGAAGTTCTAGTATTAGTAGTAGCAGTAGTAGTAGTAGTATTAGTAGCTCTATCCGCCACCGTCAATGCTGCTCCAGCTGCTGCTGCCTCTGCTGCCGCCGCCGCCACACCATTGCCTAAGCACGACTATCGCACAACTCAGCGACCGGCCCAGCGGCCTAGCAGCTAGCACAGTTCGTCGTCCTGCCCCTGTTCTGTCCCCATCGATTGCCCCAGCGCCAGCGGCTCCGGCGTCGCCCCCTGCTACCAGTGAACGTCCCGAGTAGCTGCAGTCGTAGCAGTCGGTGTGGTAGTTGGTCCTTGTTCTCCCCAGCGCCTGTCTCGGGAGCGGGGCCAGGATGGCTGGGGAGAGCACCTCGCTGATCCCTTCCCCCCCCCCGCCCTGTGTGGGGCTGCCTCTGTGTCTGCGGGCGGGCAGACGTGTGTCAAAGGAGAAGAGAGCGAGCGAGCAAGCAAGCAAGCGAGAGATAGGTAGATAGATAGACGCTTACTACCCGCTTCGCTAGACGAGATCGTCGTTGCTTCGTCGTTGCGATCGCTGCCCTCCTCAGCTCGGCCCAGCACGGCTACGCCTTGTAGCAGCGTGGCAGGCTGAAGCCGCCTGCGGCAATTCAGGCCGTTGCCGCCCTCGCTGCTCATGCTGGCAAGGCAGCGGCGGGCGCGGTGATGACGTTGATGTGGTGGAGGTAGTAGTAGCGGTCGTGGCGATGGTGGTGGTGCTGCAGCTGCAGGCCAGGCCAGACGACGCTCGACAAGCCAAGCGCCTGCGAGGCCGTACCAACAGAGGACGCCTCGTTACGGGGCTGCTAACAACAACACCGCTGCTGCTGCTTCGGTTCGGGCTGCTGCTAGACGGCTGAGCGGGCAGGGCGTCCGATCTATCGACGTCGGAACGAGTAGCAGTTGTCCTACCAGTAGAAATCGGCGTGTGGAACGCAGCACTAGTAAGGGGGCAGTAGTAATGGTGGTGGAGGTAACAAACGTAGTACTGATGACGTTAGGAGACTGTACAAGGCTAATTGTAGTAGTAGTAGTAGAAGTCTGAGGAACAACAGTCGTTCTTGTAGAAAAAGATGTCGTTATCTTGCTGTTGCTGCTACTACTACTACTACTACTACTACGACTACTTGTAGTACTACTGGAAGCAAACAGCTCAAGGACGCTACTCTGCAAGTGATGACCTACAAGCCGGCAGCAACAACAACATCGATGATGTCTATGCTGATAATAAAAGAATGTCAAGAATATCAAGGAGGAAGATAACTATTGTAGATCGTGCTAAGCGGGCTGCTTTAGAGGGCTAACAGCTGTTGAACGGCGGTGACGGCATCCATAGCGGTCGTGGTCATGATGTTTCTCTTTCTACCTCCCGTTCTGCTCCCCCCTACCCCTAAAAGTATTGTACTTCGTCACGATTTTACTCTGGGGACATATCTTACTAAACAATTGCCACATAAGCTTATTCCTGCTTCCCGACGGCCTACTTACTTCAAGCCTTACCCTATGTCATTTTTTCACATCAAGTAAGGCTTGAGACATTGTCAATTCTTTAGCCAATCCATAAATGCACAATTCACGGCCCGTTCCCGTATATGTCTCAATTTCCTCAAGTGCCTTAGGTCGATGGCTGTTTTGTGCCCCTGCGGACCAGTCAGTGCCTGTGGCTGCAACAAACACAGGTGGAGCTGCCGGTCACGTTCACACGGTCTAAGCTGATGCCCTTTGCAGGCTGATTGACAGTACTTTTGTATTCTCTATTCCACCGACCCAGGTAATCGTCCTTGTACTACGCTCACCGGGCAACCTTTTTGAAGTTCGAAATAGGCTAGCGCCAATAGCGTACGGTGACGGCAACACATATGAGTAGCGTACCGTAATACGACAGGAATTTACACTGCCGTTCGATAGCGCTCAGCGGCATGACTTGACCGCTCGACATTGTAAGCAGCTGACGCAGTGGGACTGACTACCTATATAGCTTTCTGTCTATGCGCTTGGATAACAACGCAGAACCTAAACCGAAAGGGGAACAAGCGTCCTTCCTCTAGCGTCGACGACGCTACGGCCGCCGTGTACACCGTCGTTGTCCTGGTGACAGTTGAGTGCGGGGGGGGGGGGGCAAGGGCAATGGGGGCGCCGGGGGTTGAGGGAGCAAACTCGAAGGAGCCACCACTCGGTGTGCCGAAGGCGTCGTCCTGTCGAGGGAATCGCCAGAGTCGCAGAGAGTCGTCGTGTGTCGTTGGCGGCGACGGCTGCGGAGGCGGCGGCGTGTGTCCGCAGCAAATACAATGGCAGTGCGGGGCGCCGGTGGCAGTGGGCACCACCACAGCGGCAAGTCGCTCCTGGCAGAGGGCGAAATAGCCGCTCTCTGCCGCGACGACTCG
Organism: Dermanyssus gallinae; assembly: GCA_003439945.1. Classification (NCBI taxonomy): domain Eukaryota; kingdom Metazoa; phylum Arthropoda; class Arachnida; order Mesostigmata; family Dermanyssidae; genus Dermanyssus; species Dermanyssus gallinae. The sequence continues at coordinate 545,052 of QVRM01002238.1, forward strand.
GCGACTCGAGGATCCTTCTCTCTTTGCGTTCGTCCCTTCAATCCCCTTGCCCACCCATCCGGTCGCTCGGTGGGGGTCGGTCGGACGGCAGAGTGGGCAAACCGGACCGCCTGGTCCTGCAAGGAAGGGCCTGTCCCGCCTCTGACGACGACGAGGCCGGCCAGCCAGCCAGCCATCCCCACAAGCGACCCCGTGCGTGCAGCCAGTGAACGGACCGGTCCGCGACGGACGACGATACAACCCAACAACCACGACAGGCTGGCTGGTCGAGCTGCTATCGTAGCGAGTCGCGTCGGCAGGCCCGAACGACCGACAGGCAGAGTTCCTCCGCGCCGCTTCGATTTTCCGCTGGTGGTAGTGGTGGTGCCTTCTCCTGCTGCTGCTGGTGATGGTATAGATTCCCGGTGGTACAGCGAACAGCCGGGCGGGGTGGACGGATGGACGGACGCTCACTCGCTGGCTCGCTCTGCGTGTCCACCACCATAATAGGCGTTACTACTACTACTACTGCTACGTAGGACGACAACGTCAACGAAGGCGACTACTGCTGCTACCACCACCACCGCCGCCATCACCACCACCACCACTACTACGCACTGGTCTCTGCGGGACTTCTCGCGCAGGCGCGCAGGCCCGGCTCACTGGCGGGCTCAACGCCGCCGCCGGCGCCGCCGATGATGACGCCGCGGACGACGACGACGACGACAGCAACAACAACAACGACGACAACAGGAACAACAACAACGACGACAACAGGAACAACAACAACGACGACAACAGGAACAACACTAACGACGACAACAGGAACAACAATAACAACGACAACAACGACGACAACAGGAACAACAACGATTCCATCGCCGCCACTTGTTTTCGTCGGTCGTCCTTCAATGTGACGGCAGCGGCCATGGCAGCAGAGCCGCAGTGGGGTCGCCGCCGTCAGGCGGTTGCCGTCGTCCACCTCCTGCCGTCGAGGCTGCTGTCGTAGTTGGAAGGCGAGGCGAGGCGGGGCGGGGCAAGACGGGTGGTGGGGGTGTAGCAAGCGGGGTATGTGGTGGGGTTACTGTGCCCCTTCGTGCCTGCCCATCAACGATCTATCCAAGCAACCAACCACCTACCTCGATCTCGATCCAGAGCACTGCGGTCTGCTGTCGCGTCACTCAACCTACCGGCGGACCGAGCCCCCAAGCTCGGCGACGGCGATACAATTGCGGCTAAAGCCGAGGCAGCAACAGCAGCAGGATCAGAAACAACAGCAGCAGCAGCAGCAGCAGTCAAGCCAGCCAGCTGCAGCAACAGCAGACGCATCGGCAGCTTTGTGACGTTATCGACTGGTCGGCCACATAGACAGACACACGCTGATGATAGTCGCCACATCGTCACAAACGAACGCAGTGACAAACAGACAGGGAGGAAGGGGGAGCGAGCGTGCGAGAAAGAGAAAAAAATCGAGATAGATCGAGGGGGGCAGAGATACAGACTGACTACGCTCATGTGTTGTTTGTAAGTCTCTCTGTCTGTCAGGTCACCTAGGTGGTCGCTGGGAGCTCGCTGCGCGCAGGCAATCACCAATGATGTCCTTCTTACCACAGCCTCCCTCCACCACCACCACCACCCCCTCCTTTGACAGGCGTACTACAGCATCCCTCGAACTCAATGACCCGTAGCTTGGGCTATTGGACACACACACTGAGGACCGGCTGGGGACACTACGATCACTAACACTGCTGTGGCGGCCAGTAGTAGTAGTAGTAGTAGTGGTCGTAGTGTAGTCTACTCCAATCATATTGGTGCTTACTTCAAGGGGCAAGATCATGACTGAACAGTCCTTTTATAAAACTACATATAAACATATATGCGTCGTTCAATTGAGCGGTTGGCCGGTTATTGTTAGCCTTAGCCGGTAGGCGTTCGAATTTTCGAATTTGTCATTTCTGTCAACTGTATCCAAACAAGCTTTTGTAGCGGTTAAACTCCTGTTTGTCAGTGTTGTTGTTCTTGTTGTTTTTGTTGCTGTTGTTGTTCTTATGGTCGTAGTCATAGTAGTTCTAGTAGTAAACGTAGCATTACTGCTCATAGTAGTATTACAGTAACAACAATAGAACGTATGGGTTCTGTTGCTGTTGTTATTGTCGCTGTGATTATTGTTGTTTGTCTCCTTTATTGTTCGTGTTTTTGTTGCTGTTGTTGCTCCCTTACTGTTCGCGTTGTTGCTGTTGTTCATACTGTTATTATTGTAATTTTGTTGTAAGTTGTTCATACTGTTATTATTGGCGTCGACGTTGTTGTTGTCGTTGTCAAGTTTTAGGTTTTCCTCGGATGCGTTTGCTATGCGTGTTAACGTGTCGATATCGTCATTCTGAGCTGACGACAACAACTCACGCCACGATAGTTGGCACGCCGACGCAACATCGGACGGACGCTCCGACGAGAGTTGCCACGAGTTCGCCACGTCACGAGATAGCGTCACGGCAAGTCTACGGCTGGCCGGTAGATAGATAAATACGTAGATAAATAAATAGATAGATAGATAGATAGAGACATGGAAGAGAATGGATGATGAGTGGACAAATTGATGATGAGTAGACGGTGGAGCAAAACGCAGCAGTGAAACGGACGCAACGCGTCAAGGATGTTTCGACATGGTCATACGGTCAGTCTGCCACGCATCGAGCGACGAGACCGCCTGATGACGCCGCGACACAACCAGCACAGTTGGCCTCTGTGCGTCGGCATCACGGACGGCCAGCGGCCTGTCTGCCAGCTTTTCAGTGCCAGCGACGTCGAGCCGCGCGTCGAGTTTCACGGAGTGCGTGTTTGCAAGCTGCATCACAAGGCGGTGCTGCCTACAGGCTCTTCTTTTTCTTCCTCTTCTTCTCCTCCCCTTTATCATAATCATCACCACCATCATCAACATCATATTTCTCTATTCATTTTTCCTTTTATGATTTTTCCTCTTCCTTTTCCTTTTTCTCTTCATAGATCTTCTTCGTTTAGCTGTTGTCGGAAGCACATACTCTTGTCGCCCACATTTGGCTGCGCGTGCCTCGACGCGTCACTCGTCGATTGACGCTCTTTCGATTTCGGCAGCTTCTACGCTTGCTACTACTACTACTACTACTGATCGCTATAATCGCTACGATTGTTGCTGGTACGGGTACAGCTGGGTTCGATGCTGCTGTTGCTGCTGCTGCCGCGCGATTGGCACCGAAACGGGTCAATGACGACAGCGCAGGCTCGTACGAGCCGCCTAAACAGGACAACGACGATGACGTCGATGATTTACTCTAAATAGCAAACTAGCGCGCGGCAACCATTCATCAAGTAACAAACTCGCCAACGCATAGTTAGCTCCCTAACTAGACTTCACTTCGATATCTGCCCAACTAGACTTCACTTCGATATCTGCCCAACTAGACTTGACTTCGATATCTGCGTAACTAGACTTGACTTCAATATCTGTCTAATGATAAATCTGACTTTTGAAACTATTTTCCTACCAACTATGTACATACGTACATAACCTAACTATATCTAAGTGTAGGATACAATATCAGTTGTTCATTGTCGATTTGTCCATTCTTCCGTCGTTCGCTCAGCTGTGTCATCATCGTGGACACCTCCTCGGACTAACTACTACGATCATCTCTGTCTCGGTCTGACTTTGTTTCTCTTGACTATATATATATATATATATATATATATATAGTAGCAGATATATATATATGTTTACTTATTTAGAATTATATCGACTATTTTATAAGAGTACCTCTATCCCTCTCGCGCGCTTGCTATCTTTCCCTGCTCCCGCGGTCGCTGTAATCCTGGCTCTACGCTACCGGACGCTGCATGTAAATCGTGGCCTTTATCGAATGACGGACTGCGACGCTGTTGTTGTTGCTATTGTTGCTCTTGTTGCTCTTGTTGCTCTTGTTACTGTTGTTCTCGTTGTTGTTGTTTTCATTGCTGCTGTTGTTGTTGCTGCTGTTGCGTGGCCGTACTCCTCGCGTAGTAGCAGTCAGTCGCGCAAGAAAGACGCCCGCGCTGGTGGAGGCGGCCGATGTTATCGCCGTTGTCGTGGTCGGTCGAGTCGACGCTACACGACGCCAACAAGTAGTCGCAGCGGCAGCAACAGCAGCTTTCAGCTACAACCGCCAAGCCAACGTCGCGCCATGAGCTGCTAACGCACACGCACACAGTATGAGCGACGCTACCTATTCCTCTCTCTCTCTTTCCCTACGCGGCCACTCTTCCTCCCCCCCCCCCTCCGCCTACAGCCTGTCTGGTTCTACTGCTCGCAAGATCTCTCTATCTTTTTCTCTTGCTCGATCGCTCTACACATACATTCATGGTTCTCTCTTTGTCTCCCCGTCTCGATCTCTATCTCTCTGTTAGCCTTTGTTTCTCGTGCACACTGACTGTCTCATTCCATGCGCCGCTTCCAGCGACGTTACGCAGCGATCAGCCGCGTCGTCATGCGAAGCGTCTAGCCGTTACATCGTCGCTGCTGTCTTTGTTGCTGTTCTCGTTGATGTTATTGTTGTTGTTGTCCTTGTTGCTATTTGTGTTGTTGATGTTATTGTTGATGTTTTTGTTGTCCTTGTGTAGTTGTTGTCCTTGTTGCTGTTCTCGTTGACTTTATTGTTGTTGTTGTGGTCATCGTTGTTGTTACTGTTACTGTCCTTGTCGTTGTTGTTGTTGTTATTGTTATTGTCGTTGTCGCCGTCGCGCTTTCAACATCAACCACAAATGCGTGCGTTGTCCGTCGCCTGTTGCGGTTATTGTTGATGCGGTTTGTATTGGTTTTGTTGTTGTTGTTGCTATAGTTTCTACGATTTCACAGTGGGGCTGATGCTTATACCGTCGTTGTTGATGTTGTTGTGGTCGCCGGCGCCGACAGTACCTGCATCGCATCGCATAGCAGCAGCAGCAACAACAACGCGTGACGCTGACGCCGACGTCGAGGATGGCTTCAAGTTGCTTGGGCAACAGCAGACGTTGGTTGGCATCGTACGCGATGATGCCAATATACGATGATTATTCGGCAACTGGAGAGTTGCTACTTATTCTACCGACCGTTCCCCTCCATCAATACATCTCCCCCCACCCCCCCGCCGCCCGCTCTCTATCTCCCTCTCGGTATTTTTCTCTCTTGTGTGCGTCTTGCCGTCATCTCTACCGTCGTTCTGGACCACCTACCTACGTACTAAGCTACCTATATGTATAGGATAAATAGAGAAACCAAGAGATAGCGGAAACCAGACGGACAACTAGCGATGACGCGAGCGTTGGTTGGTTCGCGAGTTCGCCGGCAGATCGTCGGGCGCCGCGTGTTGGTGGTGGTTGTCGTCGCTTGCTGAGATTCTCTCAGTGTTATAATGCTTTTATTAATAATAATAGTATTATTATTATGAGCCTTACTATTGCCTGCTAGCTTGCCTAGTTAGGTTTCAGGTTTAATTGCTATTAATGATTATAATGGTGATTAAACCTTATCAAAATACTAGGGATTACTAGTTTATTCCCTATTCCTCTCCCATTTCCTTCCCATTACTCCGTGATGCCCTTTTCTGTTGGCCTGCCTTCGGTCTCGGTGCGCGAAGTTCGATCTCTGGTGGTGGTCGTTTGCGTCGTCGTCGTCGTCGTTGCTGTTCGATCTCGTCGTCGTCGTCGGTTGTTGTAGCTGAACTGGTTGTGGTAGAGATGTATCATCGGTTTGTTTCTCTGTCAGTCGTCGATTCCTCGGTCTGTCCGTTTGTCTGTTCGGTGTTTCGTCTCTCGATTTGTTTGTCCAACCATATGTTTGTTTGTCCGCCGACCTGTCTGTCTGTAGAGCCGCTGCTGCTGCTGTTGTTGTTGCTGATTCTGATGTTGTTGTTGCTGATTCTGATGTTGTTGTTGCTGATTCTGATGTTGTTGTTTCTGATTCTGATGATGCTGTTGCTGATTCTGATGTTGTTGATTCTGATGTTGATGTTGTTGCTGTTGCGGTTGCTGCGGTTGCCAACGAAGCGAGCCTGGCTTTCCGGCTAACAGGACGCTGGAGAGTTGCTTACTTGTTGCTTACTTGGGTCGTTACAGTAGTGGTGGTGGTAGCGGCGGCGGCAACCAAAACCACCACCACCATCATCATCACCACTAATCATCATCATCAGCATTACTACCATGAGCATCAATGCCGCTACTGCTGCTGCTGCAGCCCTGTCGACGCTCCCGGCCGGTCTCGGCGACGCTGGAGGACAGCAGCGGCGGCGAACAATACCAGACGCGTAAACACAGATAGACGATGATGATGGTGATGATGATGATGATGTGATGACGACACGCCGCGCGCTCGTTCGCCTGCTTTAATGCTAAGCGTCGTCGCCGTCGTCATCATCATCATAGTTGTAGCCATAGTGGTCTCCGCCGCCCCTGCCAGAGATCGCTGGCCGTTGCTGCTGCTGCTGTTGCTGTTGTTGTTGCTGCTGCTGCTGTAGCCGCAGAAGCAGCAGCAGCAGCAGGAACAACAACAACAAAAACAACATGAACAACGCTCATAGCCACAACGACGTGCGGCGGAGACGCTGGCGGCGCCAGTGGCCTCAGCGTCGCCTCAATCAGAGAGATATATGTACGACGACGACGACGACGGCGGCGATGAAGAAGACGTCGTGTCTTGGCGTCGTCGGCTAACTGACCGGCTGCTGCCGCTGCTTGTCGATACCGCCAATCAACTCGACTGCGGTGGCGGAGGACGGCGGAGGACGGCGGCAACGCGACGGTACGGTTAACAACAACAAGAACAACAACAAGGGCCATAACGGCGGCCACTAACGCCGACGACAACAACAACAACAACAGCGACAACGGCGGCCGCTAACGCCAACAACAACAGCAACAACGGCGGCCGCTAACGCCAACAACAACAGCGACAATAGCGATCGCTAACGCCAACAACAACAGCAACAACGGCGGCCGCTAACGCCAACAACAACGACAACGGCGGCCGCTAACGCCAACAACAACGACAACGGCGGCCGCTAACGCCGACGACAACAACAACAACAGCAGCGACATCAGCGTCGTTGGCGGCCGCTGCTGACGCCAACGACGAGGGAGCCGAGGGCCGTGGCGGTAGCAACGTGAACGACGAGCTCGGCGGCGAAATGCCTCTTCTTGGCTCGTATCGACCGCCGGCAGCAGCAGCAGCAGCAGCAACAACAGCGAATAGCGGTAGGGATCGCGGTAGCACGCCGTAACGGCGGCGGTGGCGTCGGCGTAGTCTGTCGTTACCGGCTGAAGCTAAGTTAACTATGGACGGCGGTCGATCGGTCTGGACGACGCTACAGCCAATACCGAGATTGATGATGATGCTGCTGCTGATGATGATGATGATGATAACTACTATGATCTGCGACCGTCTGCGACCGGCTGGAAACGATGAGCCATAGCCCAGATTCAAACGCAGCTTTCGATATATTTTCACCTCATCAATGTTTTGGCTCTCCAGCCTTCTCTCTCCGCCCCCGCTCTCTATCTCTCTCTCTCTCTGTCTGGCCCCTCGTCTCCCCCTGCCATATCTTGTCCCCTTTGACTGTTGTGGCTGTTCTGTTTTGTCTTGTGTTCATTTGTTCAACGAGAGACGAGAGATCCTATGCCCCACGTCGAACCCCACGTCTCGAATCAACCCGCTGCCTTCTCCGCAAGCACAAACTGCCATAGCACAATCCAGCCGCTGCTGGATCGCAAAGCGATCGACTCGCGCGAGTGCGTAGCCGCCCAATGAGTTACGCCGACGAAACCTGCCCCGACGTATCTACGTTAGTGTGCAACCAAAACTACGTGGTCTAATCATGCCGAAAACTATGATCTTGGTCACAGCAACAACGTTGTTGCTGCTGCTGTTGCTGCTGCTGAGGATGACAAACTTCACGACCTCATTATCACGACCTCACGACGAGCATTATTGCTCACGCCGCTGGCATGATCGCATGATCATTGTTGATAGACCTGCGGTCACTGTCTTCGTTGCGATTACAGTCGGTACCGTCAAAACCGTAAACATGGTGCGACCTATGTTGCAGCCGCCACACATATTGTTGTCCTACCAGTTGGCATTGTTATTCTTGTTGCTGATGTGGTTGTTGTTGTTGTTGTTGTTGCTGTTGTTGTGGTTTTTGTTGTTGAAGTCGAGTTATTGTTCTGGTTGTCGTCGTTGTTGTTATTGTCGTCTTTAAAGTTAGCGACAAACCTGTCCCCTCGCAAGGACTGCAACCTCTTGCAGCACAGTACTAATAACACTAGTAAACTTAATCAAGTAGCAGAGAATTCGTTCAGTCGATCTGAGCCAGTTACGATACGTATAATAGCGTAGGTGAACATTGTCGTCGTCGTCGTCGTCTTTAGAGCGCGACATTCGTCATGTGATGCGACGCGACGCACCGTGGGTCGCCGATTCGACGCCATCGTTGACGTGGCGTTCTCAAAGCTATTATTCTCGGACGACTAGCTACTCCAGTCGAATTGGCCTCAGTTGAACGCTGGAGCGACACGAATTACACCGAATTGAATCACGCTGGCTGAACCGAAAAACTCATCGACATCGAAACGCCCTTTTGCCTTGATCTAGCCGTGGTGGCAATCAGTCAGGTTCGAGGTTATAGGACCGCAGAACTTTAGCCAACTTAAACACTGCGTGTGTTTATAGCGGGGTCATAACGTTCGTAGCACGTATTCTCTGCCTCCCTCCCTATCTCTCAAAACTGGCGAGCTCTCTTGAGCTAACAGAGGAAACAGGTGGCCTACACGTGGTCCGTTTGTCATCTATGTAGGTCAATTCGTCGTAGTGTACTGTCATCCGTTTATAGTGCGACTTGTTGTGATACAATGTACTTGTACTCATCAGTGCTGATCTACGGCTGCTACTCTATGACCACACAGTCATGACTAAAGATGACTAAAGGACAACTTGAATTCCAACGCAACCAACGCAAATTGCGGTCAATAAACACGCATATGTGTTATCCATAAGCATATACTTAGCAAATACGCTCGCCTTCTAAAAATGCTGCGCGTATATTTGTACGTTATACATTCGGCATTTTGAAATAGCCTTGCCCCCGCCTGTTAGACAGCATTTTACGGAACAGAGTTTATGTGCGTGAGCACGTATCCATATTAGGAAATTGATGATTTTATGGAACCAATCGTGCTCGGTCAACTTTCACTTACGCTTGTGGATTGGCGCGGGTATGTCTAACATCCACAGTGCGGATAAACAACCGCAAACAAGTCCAACGATAATCAGAGAGAGACAAAGGAATCAGAGAGGAAAACAAGCATGTCTGGTTTATAACAAGCCGCTCCCGAAGCAGCACTACACGCACAGCAAATAACAACGAAACTGGACAGGGCAAGTGAGGCATCAAAGAGCAGGAACAAGAACAGATAACAACGCATCGAAGTGCAATCTTCTCTTGCCTGCTCTGCGTACTCGTGGCTTGTGTACTACACTAACCTGTACTGTACATGGCGGGGATCCCAGAGGCAAGGCTCTTTGCGCACGAGCTTGATGAGACGCATGTTCGAGCCGGGCGTGTGGTAGACGGGTCCGACACTTTTCGACGACGCTTTGCTGTTGTCCCTTCGGCCCTGGCTCTCCTTGGCGCCGGCCACAGCTGGAGCCGTAACGGGCGTCGTCGGGTCGCTGCCGGGCTCCGGGTCGCTGCTGGGTGCGTCTCCATTCAACGTCGCGTCGGCATCGCTTCCACGCGCCTCGGGCTCGCCAGACGGACTGCTACTATCAGCGTCTACTGCTGCTGCTGCTGCTGCGGCAGCAACAGCAGTATCTTCAGCAGCGGCACCGTTCTCTGCCAGAGGATCGACTTCACCACCACCAGCACCACCAGCCACAGCTTCGTCTGGCGAGACGACCTCTTCCTCCATCATTTCGTCGTCGTCGTCGTCCTCCTCAACATCGACTTCCTTCGTTGGGCTGTCGAGATCGGTGGCCGTGGGCGGCGTCAGCGTCTTCGCCGTGGGCGTCTTTACCACCGTCGTTAGTTGTTTCTTGCTTTCACCACCTATGGTACTACTACTACTACTAGTATTACTGCTACCACTACTACTACGACTACTGGTCGAGCCGCCCTTGCTGCCGGCAGTGGAAGCGGCGGCGGAAACGCGGGCGGCGGCGTTAACAGCAGCAGCCTCCGCTTTGGCGGAGTTGACGCTGTTCAGCGTCTTCATTGTTGATCTCGTCATGGTCATTGTGATTGGCGGGGTCGTTGTCATCTTCATTTTGATTGTTGTTGTGGTTGTCGGCGGTGTCGCAGCCCTTTTTGTTGTTGTGGTTGTTGTCGCTGCTACTGCTGCTGCTGTTGTTGTTGTTGCTGCTGGTGCTGCTGCCGCTGCTGCTGTTGCCAGCGGCGTCATGGCGGCGGCGGACGGAGCCGGCGACGTTGTTTTTAGCGGCAGCAGAGGAGGAGACGGAGAAGATGAAGGGGCGCTAACAGTGACGCCGCCCGCCGCCCCTTTGCCTACACGCTGCGGCGCTGAAGACGGCCGACGTTCGCCATCGTCCAAATCGCCGTCGTCGTTGTCGTCATTATCGTTGTCGTTGTCGTCATTATCCGCGTCGTTCTCGATGTCGTCGTCGTCGTCGGCGTCACCGGCCCCGCTCGTGCTGGCCGGCCCCGCTAGCGTCGGCGTGGCCTCGCGTGATGGTGGCGCGTCCATCGCCTCTTGAGAGCCGACGTCGGTTTCGGCCTCCTCCGTCGTCTGCAACAGACTGCGAAGCATCGGCGCCGGACTCGAGCAGCACGTTCGGCAGGTAACAGCGGCCGCGGCACCACTACGTGCCCTGTCCCCACGACGTAATCGGGGTTTCGGGCTTTGGGAAGAAATGGTGATGGCGGGATGAGGTCCGACCGTATGCAAAGGTATACGACAACGACGACGACCCTACGTGGGGCTCCCACGTAGTTCCTTCAAGATCGGCGTAAGCTTCGACGCGCGATTTGCAACTCGAGCTCGAGCTAAGGCGGGAGGCGACGGCAAACCACGATGATGATGATCTCGTGTTAGTCTTCGGTTTCTTCTCTTGTTCCTCTCCGTCGTTTAGTCAATGTCGGCTGGTTAGTTATCTAGTTAGGTGGGTCTGAGTGCGTGTGCATGTACGTGCCCTCAACCACGCCCGATGTCGGTCGATGACGAACGAAGTCACGACTTGACACCTACTCATACGTATCACAGACTTTGCCCCGGCCTTGCTGCTTCCAGGTCCTTAGTGGTCTACAGTTCCGCCACGACAGGAGTTAGCGAGCAAAACGGAGCGAGGGAAGGAAGAAGGAGAGATAGGGGAATACCTAGTCGAACTGGAGGCACTACTGGAGAATTTGGGCAACAGTTCTTTTTCTCCTTCGTCTTTTTCCTTGTCGTCGTCGTCTTCCTACGCCTCTCGTGGTCGTCTGCGCCAGCTCACACAGTTGGTCGAGCTCGTCGTTCGTGACGAGTGTTGCCCAGTGCAAAGGCAGAATCGCAGTGAACTACACGAACTACCGAGCTGCACTGAAACAATCAATACTAAGTTATAGAGGCAACGTGTCACAGCAACACACCAACTACTATAGAACAATGAGAATACGCTAGCAACAACAACAACAACAACGACAACAAACATGACAATGTAATAGAAACAGCAACGACAACAACAAAAATGACAATGTAATAGCAACAGCAACAACAACAACACCTCCACCACCACAACAACCCAAGTGTCAACGAGCCGTAACGACGGGAATGTCAAGACAAGACACAAGACCAAAACTCATTACCACCACCTCAAAGTAGACGCCGTGTTTTGCGCTACGGAGGCTATAGCTAAACCCACCACCAAGGTGCTACGCAAGTAAGCAAGTTATTGACTGGCAATCGACAAGTTAGTTGGTAACACTTCTTTAGCTCATGCATACGGCGTCATAGCTGTTGCTGTTGTGATTGCACTAAAACTCATCGTATGAACTGTAATTACTAATATGCTTATTCTTATGACTAATTTGGATGCGGTATCGTTGCCGCTTAAAAGACGTTTGCCGGTCTAAGGTCGCAGGTTCGGCGGTGGCGGTGACTTGAGGTGCTCGAGGTTGTTGCAATTGTTGTTGTTGTTGTTGTTTTTGTTGTCGGCGTCGTTGTGGGTGTTACTACCTACTACAATGGTAGTAGTGTTGGTGTAGGTTTGCAGTTGGACATTGGCGGTAGCCGTGTTTGCATTAGCAACAATATCAAAACAACAACAACATCGGCAACAACGGCAGGAGCAACAACATCAACAGTAGCAACAACAACAACAACACCAATCACACGGAGACAATCTAAATCACACACATACTAATAATAACAATACTAGACTGAGCACAGTTGCAATGATTCTACCTTTAGTTAGCTGTTGCTGCTGCTGTTGTTGTTTTTTTTGCTGTTGCACTTGCTGCGGTTTGCGGCGCGCCGGTCGACAACACCATCACACCAGGTAGGTTGCTGGAACTGCTTGTTATTGTTGTTCCTGTTGTCGTTGTTGTTGTTGTTGTTGTCGTACAGCAGTTGTTGCTGCCGCTGCTGCTGCTCCTGTAGTTTGTTGGTAGCAGAAGTAGTGAAGCACGACGACGTACGTTTGTCAGTCAATCAGGTAGTCTGTTAGTTGGTTATAGTTAGTTAGTTAGTAAAATAGGTAACAAGTAGCAAGAAATACACTTGCACGAGGTTAGGAGGGCGAGTTGAACTGAGATATTGCGCTTGCTGCTGCTGCTGCCCTTACTGGAGACACTGGTGGTGATCTCGGACGCTGTCGTCGTTGCATCCGTTGTTGTTCGTATTGCTGTTTTTGTTGTTGTTGTTGTTGATGGTGATGGCGTTGTTGTTGCTGTTGTTGTTGTTGTGGTAACAGCACACGACACGTCCGGGCAGCGGTGCGGTTGGCAATAGAGGAACGTCGCGCGGCCGAGTCGCCTGCTTTTCTACTACTGGAGAGCTGGACGAGACCGGCGCCAAACAGCAGGCGAGCGATCGAGCCTGCCAGCGAGCGAGCGAACGACGCACGGACGAACCGAGACCAACCGACCGACCGAACTACGATGATGACGACGGCGACGACGATGATGGCGAGAACCGGCCGTGTTCTACTACAGCGATCGTCGCTAACCGGCGGCAGCCGGGAAAGCAATCGACGCCTGCGTTCTCTCTCTCTCTCTCGCTGTCTCTTTCTTTCTCTCTCCCGCGCGCGCACTGTCTCCTTGTCGAGCGAACAAACGCGATTGCGAACGCGAGCGCGAGAGAGAGAGAGATCGAGAAACCAGCCACTGAGAGCGTCGACCACCGCCCACCGTCCGCACCGCCGCCCGCACAACAACGATGACGCCGGCGCTGTCGCTGCCGCTGCTGCTGCCAGCGCCGCGATGACCACGACGACAATTCGTTGCTGTAGCGGCTGTGGCTGTTGTGGCTGCTGATGCTGACGCTGTGCCTCTTGCCCTGTTGGCTTACTACACGTACACTCGGCTAACTCGGTCCGTGCGTCGTTTGGTCGCTGACTGCTGACGACGCTGTTGTTCACTCGTCTCTCCGTCCGTCCGTCTCTCCGTTGTCCGTTTATCGGTCTGCTTGACGACGACGACCGTGGCGGTGGGCTGCTGCTGCGCGCCGTTCGCGACCGCTACTGCTGCTGCAGCAGGCAATGAGTGGCATGGCGGCGCTGCGAATGGCGCGCCGGCGGCGACGTTGGCAGTGGCGCGGCCACAGCAGCGGCGCCAGCAGCGGTTGCAGCCACCGCCGCCGCCGGCGCCGCGGCGGCGCTAGCGCCAGCGCCCATGGTAGCGGAGGCGCCGACGGAGCGCGAGTCCTCGCTGAGGGGTAGCGGCCGCAGCAGCGGCCGCGGCGGCGGCTGCTGCTGCTCCTGCAGCGGCGCCGGCGCCACCGCCACCGGCTGCTCTTGGGTCGAGGGACCGTCGACAGTCGACCGACAGCAGATCGAGCGACCGAGCGACCGACCGACCAAACGCCAGCTCGCTTGCCAGCCTGCCTGAGTCGCCCCCAGCCGCTCCTACGACCACCCCGAGCCGCCCCTATCGTTTGCCCATGCTCTCAGCTGCCCCGCTGACCCCTTTTCCCTTCCTTGCCATTGCCAAGCCCCACCCCCTACTTTTTGCTATCCCTTTGCCACACACCATATCCTCGGCAGCCGGTCTACCCTGCTTTGGCGGGCGACATGCTGCCCACATAACCCCCACCCCCTCCCTCTCGAGACGCTGACCCCCTTTTCCCGCTGTTGTTCCTTGGATCCTCTACCCCGCTGCAGCCCCCACCTTTTGCCCCCCCCTCATCTTCCTCCCGGCTCTACGACTTGTAGCCCTCACCTCCAGCCCGCCCGGCAGCCCACCAGCATCACTACTATCATCATCATCATCATCATCATGACCATCATCAACTTCGCTGCCACCGACGCCCCTTACTTCGTGACGTCTCACCAACGCCCTCTGCCCCAGACGACGTCCCACCACCAACGCGTCCTGCCACATGACGCGGCCCACCAACGTGGGTGCCCTGTCCCCCGGTGGCAGTACCCCTCGGCGATGTCTCCACCATCTTGCGACGGCCATCGCGCCACGCGCCCCCTGCCGCCCCCATTGGGCAACCCCGCGTGCCCCCGCCCGCCCTCATTGGGCAACCCCACGGCCCCGTTCGTGCGCTCGCCCCAGCCCCCTTGTCGTACAATCCCAGCATTACCGCTCCAACTCCACTGGGTGCAGCACTCTATGTCCCGCGGTTCCGCGCAACGCCCCCCGCCCCCTTGCCCCAAGCAAACCCCCGGCAAGCTTCTCCCCGCAGCGCGTTTCTCCCTCCTGCTGTTACCCCCTATTCTTCCCGCTACCCGGCGCTTCTTCCCGCTACCAAGCAACGCCGCCTCCATTGCCACAACCCCCCCCCCCTCGTGGCGTCGTCAAGCTGCTGCGGCTGCTGTCGCTGCGTCACACTCTCGATAGGGCAAACAGCGGCAAACGGGCAGCAGCCGACGCTCGGGGCCGGATGGCGCGCTGCCGCTTCTGCTGCAGCCACTCACACTATTCGTTCGCTCGGTCCGCCACCGCGCGTCGGTCGTCGTCGTCTCCGTCGGCTGGCTGGCTGGCCGCCTTTCGCTACACTCGCCGTGCGTCGATGCGAGTGGCAAAGCATCAGCAGCAGCAGCAGCGGCCCGCCTCTGCCTCTACCGCCTGCCGCTCGTTGCCGTCGGTAGCAGCGGAGTAGCAACGGTGATGTCGTCGCCGTCGTCGTTGTCGCCGTCGTTGTTGTCGTTGTCGCCACTGTTGTCGTTGTCGCCACTGTTGTCGTTGTCGCCGTCGTCGTCGTAGCAAACAGGCACGAACCGAGAGCGAGCTGCGATGAGTAGCTGTGGCGGGACCCAGCACTGCCAGCGACGGTGACGGACGCCACCACCACCACCGCCCCCCATCCGTTCGTCCGTCCGTCCATACCCCTTACCTCCTAGACTACCCCACCGTCAGCACAACAGAACCGTCGGCCATCAACCGTCGACTGTCGACTGCGTCTGTCTGTCCGTTCGTCCGTCGGCCCCGTCAACAGACAAACAGACACGAAGGCCGGCGATCGGCGACAGAGCGTGCGTGTGCCTGCTGCGTGCGTAGCCGCTTGCAGGACGGCAAAAGCACCACCAGCAAGACCATCCGCCGTCGCCGCCGCCGCCGGCAAAGCAAACCATGACGACGACGACGACCAACAACGACAACAACATCAACAACGACAACAACAACAACATCAACAACGACAACAACAACATCAACAACGACACCAACAACAACGTCCGAGACACGGGAAAACAAGAGCAGAAGTGACACCGATGGTAACTACAGGACAACAGAAGCAGTAGCAGCAGCAATGAAACAACGACATGACAATATCAAAGAAGCACCAACAGCAACAACAACAACAACAACACATATGATAACAACAACAACAATAACATCACCACCAGAGCATAAATAGCAACTATTGTACAATGAGCAAAGCATGAAAAGCAACTATAAGGAGCAAAGCGAGAAGCAACTCTATAGCAGCAACAAGCATTAATAAGAACACTTACGAAGTGTAGCACTACCACTAATACAATAGCGACGAGATGGGGACCAGGGATTGCTGCTGAATCACCACCCAATATCGAATGGACCTGTAACGACGACAGCAGCAACAACAACACCAATATTAATAGCAACATTAGATTGCAACCCCCGTATACGTTTATAAAGCATCAGGCTACGTAACTGAGCTAAAATGATTAGAGATTAACCCTTTTCGATCTTATGGAAACAATGCCACCCTCGACTTCTCAACACGCTACAGCCCGTTATACTATGTTCAACAGCGGGATACTGAAAGCTATGATACTCAGCGTGTGTATATGCACCTCTTGGTAGCATTAATAAGCTATAGCTACTCATTTAAGTCGGCAACAGGTATGGCACCCTTGCAGACACAATTTACAAGTATGTCAAAATGATGCGCTGCGAACAATTTATGTGTCCTGTAACAGACACCAGAATGTCAAGTAATGTGCTGGTGTCATCGACGTTTACATATATCCATATATATATATTTCAAGTAATGTGCTGGTGTTATTTGATATGTATATATATATATATATATATATATATATATATATATATATATATATATATATATATATATATATATATATACATACATACATACATATACAAACTCGGAGCATTTGGGTCATTAATTCGAGCTGATACTTGTTTTGTGTATGGTACTAAAAAAAAATCGAGGTCGAAACAGTGAAGCTCTCAGGATACCCGCAACAAAAAACGAGCTTAAACTGAGCTCACCAGATCGCGCTATCAGCCGGTCGCTTAAAAAAAAACAGATTGACAGGTAACATTAGGTTATTAAGCCCCACACTTAAGAATATCAAACCCGCTGGAATAAAGCGATCTTCTTTAGCCTAGGCGTTTCACCTCGACCACGACGGGCCCGTCAAGATAACGTTAGTGTATGAAAAGACTCGTGTGTCGCAGCTGATGCACGTACCGCAAGACCGGTGTACATACCCAGGTGGGCGAGTTATATACACGCATGAATCTGTATGTTTGAATAGATGTCGCGCATGATACCTATGCACATGACAGTTGCAGCTCACAATATGATAAGGCATACGATACAAACACAACTAACCATTCGCTATAACACAGGCATATATATATATATATATATATATATATATATATATATATATATATATCATGGATACATGAGCTGTAAAACACCGGGCACTGATGCCTCAAGTAGACGCGTGTGTTAAATGAATTATGACAAGAAATAATTGCCAAACAAATAACACTGCAAACCTATTAGAGAGTGAGAATGTGCGTGAGAGAGGGATAGAGATAGAGAGAGACAAATATTCGATAGGCCAAGATTAGCGTTGCGCGCCATGCTGACATGGTGTAAGAGCAATATCGATGTGAACAACAACATCAACAGTGGTAGTAATGGAACTACAGCAACAGCAATAACAACGACAACATGATCAGGCCCGCGACCGCCGCAGAACAACAACAGCCGCTGCAGCAGATAATCCTAAAGACCAACGAATCAATGGTAGCGCAGTGAGAAGCTGCGTAACCGGAACCACTGTCGGCACTGGCTTGATGTTAGAACTTGTTTATCCTCCTGATTCGCCCTCGCCGACTCTTTCCTACTCTCTTCTTGTGGCTGTTCTAGTTGTTGTTGTTGTTGTCGATGTTGCTATTGAACGACAACGCGAGATGGATGACAAGCAGCCAAGGCAGTTTCTCCACGTCTCTCTTTCACGATATTATATGTGTATACGCACATATCCATTTTTCTCTCTTTCTTTCCCTCTCGCTCGCTCGCCGCTCTACGTTTCGGCGCGCCTGTTTCCACCGAGAAACGAATGGCGAAATCTGTCAGGCAGGCAGTCAGTTAGCACTCGGTTCGTCCGAGTCCTCAGCTCCCCCTCCTCCCCTCCCCCCCCTCTCTCTCATCTCTTCTGCCCCCCCTCCCCCCGCTCACACCTCCACCCCCTCCGGCTAAGAATACAGATCGTCTACCTAGGCAGGCACAGCAGCGACAGGCAATATGGAGATTGACGTTGTGTGAGCGCACGTGGTAGATTGACGTTGCAATGAGCGCGAAAACGACACGCTGTGGTTAGCTGCGATGGCCATGACGGCGCGGTGGCATCGGCGGAGGCGTCGGCGTCGCTAGGTCGCGTCTCAAGCGTGAACAACAGCACCATCTCAAGCGTCTACAGAGAGACCGTAGAGATACAGCGTTCCAGACAGACGGCGGTACCAACGCAGGGCATAGGAGGGCCGTACTGCAGCCGACATAGCATCACCAAGAGCATCATCGTCGTCGTCATGACGATGATGGCGATGATGATGATGATGATGATGGTGATCACCATGATCCGCATGATGATGATGATGATGGTGGTGGTGGTAATAATGATGATGATGATGATGGTGATCACCATGAACCGTCACCATGATCACCATGATCGTGGTTGTCACCGACACCGTCACTTATGACTATCGTCATCATCTCCACTGCCATCATCATCATCATCAGCATCCTCTTTCTCATGATCATGATCAATCCCGACATTAGGATGTACGGCGGCTGGTACTGCCACGTATAGTTGCTGGATGGTCGCATCTTGCCCCACAACAACAACAACAACAATAACATCTGTAGCGGCCGCAGTTACACCAGCGGTAGCCGCAACAGCAGCAGCAGCAACAGCATCAACATCAACAACAATAGCAATTGTAGTAGTCGCTGTAGTAGAAGTGGTAGTAAGTGTAGTAGTAATAGTGGCCGCAGCAGCAACATCACCATTATTTAATACTACTTCAACACAGGGGTTGAAGTAGTATTAAAGAATGGTTCCAGCTCCTCGCCTCTTCCTGAGGAGGCCATTTAGGTGAGAGATTTTTAGTGGGTATTATGCCAACAACATCGGCATCGAGTAGTCCCACACTACCCGCTTTAGGTGTGCGTAAAAGCATTTGTTCCTCTCACCACAAAAAAAAGTAGCAGCAACATCAATCTAGTTGAATTAGCAGTAATAGCGTTAATAGTTGTACTAGTAACCGCCGTTGGAGCAGCTGTCGAGCCCGGTGGCGTGGTGGGTGCATTCGCCTGCGCCTCGCGACCGGAGGAGACACATAGATGCGTGGGTTCGAATCCCACCGTTGCACAGTTGTATTCATGGGGGCCCGTCTATGATGCAAAGCGAAAAGCAGTCCCGTGGAACTTAAATCTTGGCTGAGGTCAGCCCAAAAAGTCTATTATTAGCTGTTGGAGGAAGAAAAGGAGTAATAGCAAACTTGTAGCAACAGTTGTAGTAGTAGTAGTAGTAGTAGTAGTATTAGGGGATGGTGGATGGGGGAGTGGATAGCAGAGTGGCAGCGTCGGCGATCACAGTACCGGTCTAAGCCAGACCGGTCTAGGTTCAAAGGGGATGGTGGATGATCTAGAATTAAAAACAACCTCATTAAAAAAATGTAATTCTAGTAATAGTTGTTGTAGTCGTAGTAGTCGCGGTATTTGTAGTAGGACGTTGTTTTGACTAGCCGCGTTTTGCCATAGGGGAAGAAAGACAACGTAGATCAGATCAGGTGCCGCAGATGTAGTACAAACGAAGGGACATGCGGCTAAAAGCTGTACATCACAGATGCAGGATGCAATAATTGCAAGCAGGGCGACCTCCAAAATGCAACAAAGTCCATAGAGAGCCCTATGGACAGGTAATGCATCCGAGGAAACCCGAGATTGCAAGGGCAACTCGAGCAACTCCAAGCAAGAAACCCAGCGGCAAAACGAAAACGACACGGAGGGACACACGTCTGCCAATCAAACGCAGGCGGAAGCCCCCACTCAGGCCGCTATCGCCGAGCAGCGGGCTATAGCGCACGCACCGATAGAGCTGAAGGGTTGCCGCTGTACAACAAGACCAGATAGGGTACACAAGCACGGGAATAAGAACAGCCCGATGACGAGTATCAAATGCATACAAATTAACCTGGACTGTTCCAATGAGGCCCAGGCGATGCTAGATGCAAAGAGGCAGATGGAAGATTGTGCAGCTGATGATGAAGATCTGCGAACCCAAACTGAGTTGGCTTTCCGACAATCCGGCAAACGAAGGTTGGGATGAGGATGGGGACGCGGTGTTGTGGGTTCAACTCACAGTACCCGTTAAGACTCACAGTACTGCGGCAAGAAATAACAAAGCCATCCTTGGCGGCTGCAGCAGCAGCATCACCACTACCACCAAAGGCAGATAAGTGGTGGAGTCTGCTGCCGACGCATTGTCAGCAGACGCTCAACCAGATCGATCTCTGTCGAAGAAGAAGAAGAATAATACCATAACCGGCCGTACAAAGAGTATAAAGACGGCGATGGTGAACGCGATCCGAGTGCGCCAGCCGGGCATCATGTCCACAACAACATCTATACTCGAATTTTCATTCAGCGTTGCTACCTACCCGCGCTGCTGTTTTCGCGATCACCTGCTCATTGTTTCAGATGATGATATCGAAAATTTTAATTTTGTGGTTGTC
The DNA here is from genome assembly GCA_003439945.1 of Dermanyssus gallinae. Taxonomy (NCBI): domain Eukaryota; kingdom Metazoa; phylum Arthropoda; class Arachnida; order Mesostigmata; family Dermanyssidae; genus Dermanyssus; species Dermanyssus gallinae. Next base: position 565,709 of record QVRM01002238.1, read on the forward strand.
AAGTACACACGTGCCCTCAACAGATCTCAAAGGCACGAAATGTATTTGCCCTACACTAGTACACTTATAATAACAGTCGGCCTGGGCCAACAACAGTAGCAGCAACATCGCCACCAGCATTAGCAACCGCAACAATAACAAAGGTAGCATTAGATACAGCCATCGACACACCAATACCAATAAAATCCTAGACGGACTACGCTAAACCACTATCACTATTAGGCAAGCGAGTAAACGAACTCAACATATCTATCCACCCCTATGCATATAAAAAGGACAGATCGAGAGACAAAGAGAGAGGGGGGGGGAGTTGTCGGTATTTCTCGTAAGCTCGGCGGCCACGTCGGTTGCGACAGCACCGCGACGTTGGCATTCTCGTTATAGACCCAAGACCCAATCCAGAGCGGATCAATCGATCAATCAGCGCGGCCACCCACGTTTCTACTATTGACGTCAAATGACGCTGCTAATGCTCGCCGCTGGCTCACTGTTAGCGTTGCATAGGTGCTTTGTTGTTGTTGTTGTCGTCGTTATTGTTGCCGTTGTTATTGTTGCTGTTGCTGTTGTGACTGTTGTCGTTGTTGTTGATGCTGCTGTTGTCACTGTCACGGACATCGTTCTTGCTGTCGGTGAAATGACGGTCAAGGTGTCTGTGTTCTTTGCCGTGTGCCTTATCTGCGCATAGACTTTCTTCCACTCACGGCTTCAACTTTTCTGCGACTCCCCACAGTAAGGCTACTGAGGACATAACTTTAAAATCCGTCACGGACAAGAGAATTCTAGGCAAAATCGAACCTACTTGTTCTTAATGTTGGCAGGAAGTCACAAGTGTTATGCGATAGATGTCTGTCTGTATGGCAACATTGTTGCGTGTCCGTGTACCTTTAGCCAGACTATAACGTTCTCATACCGACGTCATATGGCCCTTCTTGTCCAGAAGAAGAAAAACAGGAATGTAGCAGCTGCCTTAGGTAGGCAGGCAGGTAGGACCTTGATGCCTATCCAGAGCTAATTTGCCAACAATCAGCCCAACGATGAAGGACGAACTCAACAGCCACAGCCCAATGATTCGAACTCTAGCTCGCTGATTTACCTAGCTACTATGACTGGTGATTGTCATGACAACGCCCTGCTGCTCCTTAGAACAACGCAGCACCGACACCGAAGGCACCCGGCTAGGCGTTGTCCTGTGCTGGTCTTATCCTTATTCCACGTGATCTGCTTGATCGAGTCACTGTCCCTAATATTTGCCCTACCCTCCTATCCCGTATACCCGCACATAGCCGCACTAATTGGGCAGCAACCATTGCTACCCCGTTACAGCTGCTACGGCAACCGACGGTAATCCTAGTCCCATCCTATAATCTAGTAGACTCCATACAGCTTAACTTAACGTTAACTACATACGGCTTTAACGATACCTACCACAGCTAATGCTGCTACCACTACAAGGCCAAAGTTCACCTAGAACCAACACGGCTGCTTGCTGTTTTGGTGCTGCTGATCGCGGCCGCGTTTCTCCAATTTTTTTCTTGGGAAACTTTCTTTCCTGCACCTACATACACTGCCTACTTGTGCACTGCGTACAGTGTCTACTTTCCTACGACGTACCGTATCTACCTCCCTACGACGTACAGTGTCTACTTTCCTACAACATACAATTTCAACTTCCCTGCTACAGACAGGGCGTTCTCCTACGAGCGTCTCCTTCTACTACCGTCGACGGGCTCGACAGCTCCGCGAGGAGCTTTTCGACGCTGGCGCTTGCTGTGCTGCAGGAACACCATCAGAGGCGGCATCGGCCAACGCACGACGAAGTTGATGAGGGAAAGAAGAGATAATGTCATTTGGCAGCCCGGCCGTCGCCAACCGTCGGCGTCACTGACTGCCTCCGGCTGTGTCCTGCCCCCGCGCAGGCGGGTGGACGGGTGGTGGAGTGCCAATATGTGCCCGGCGCTGCTCTCTGATGCAAACGCCGGACTGCGACGACGACGGAGGCTGAGCAGGAGAAGACGACAACGACGACGACGACCACGACGAAGGAAAGCGACGTTGGCAGTGGTGGGCTGCGAGTGGAGCCAGCGGTGGCGTCGTAGTTTGAGAGACGAACAACGACGAACCAGCAAGCGAACGGCGGCGGCTGCAAGACCGCTCCAGGTATAAGGTCTGCCGACAGACCGATCGGCGGGTGGGCAAACCTACAGACATAGACAGACAAACAGGATTGCTGGCCAGACACGCTGGCCAACAGAGAAGTCTGGCGTGTCGTCGTTGTTGTCGTGGTCGTCGTTGTTGTTGTGGTCGTCGTTGTTGTAGTGGTCGTCGTTGTTGTTGTGGTCGTCGTTGTTGTCGTGGTCGTCGTTGTTGTCGTGGTCGTTGTTGTTGTCGTCGTCGTTCTCGCCGTGGCGCGGCGACTCCTGCCGTCACCATCACCTTTGCTGGTACTGTCGCTGCCGCTAAGATTCTTGGCAACAGCGACATCAGCATCAGCGACAGGAAAAACAACACCAACAACATCGAGAACAGCGGTAGCTCACTTGCTCCGTCTCGGCGCTGTGCTGCGCACGCGCAGCCTCGCAATTGACGACGACAACAACAAGAACAACTACATCAACAACAACAACAACAGCGACAACAACAACGACGACGACGACATCAATATGAACAACAACGACGACGACGACATCAATATGAACAACAACGACGACATCCACATCCACAACAACAACGAGAACAGCAATGGCGATCTGGATGCTGCTCCGTTGTAGCGGGATAAAGCTTGAGTTCTGCCAGACCTCAAGCCCTCAGCGCCTCACTTGCCTCATAACCAATCATACGACGGCCGGCCTGCCCCCGACCGTTTGCTCGACCATCCCCACCACCACCCAGATCATCCGTTGTTTGCCTTCGCCACTACAGAACACGATGACGACGACGCCTACGAACAACAGCAACTCAATCGAGTGTTTGGAAACAGGCCGCGTGCCAGCGCCGCTAACGATTACCTTTTTGATCGTCGTCGCTCGATGGTCATCAACTCAAACAACAACACCGTTAGCGCCAGCCGCGATAGGACCATGCTGATCTTGCCCTTGACAACAAAGTGTTCGTATATATCCTAGAGTGTCCTCCTCGTGAGAACCAGACTCAGCGGCACTAGACTGACTGCACACAGCATACGGTGCTTATAATTGAGCATCTTTTATTTCGTGCTGTTTCTTTAAATGGAGCAACACACATTGTACCCCAGGTACTTAACCATGGGAGTGGGTGTAACTAGGTGCCTTTCGAGGCAAAAGTTTAAATTATGTAGAGGGTGCTTCAAACTGTTTAAAAAATTGCTTTCGTTTTTTGCGAAGCCAATTCGAGACCCGGCGTGTGGGGGGAAGGTATTGCCGGATTTCCAATAGGGCTTCATTGGCTATATCTTCGAGCAGATCCTCGTCACGGGCGGTAACGATCAATGCAAGATCGTCTGCGTAGGCGACAAAATCCGGCTCTGACTTCATAGTCCACGCCTTCGTATGTAGATGCTCGGTCTTTTAGACACAACGCTAAGATTCGTTGTACCTATGGGGGCATGCTTCTGTTTATAAATGCTTTGTCTAAGGCGCCCCAACTTGTATTAAACGCGTTTTTGCCATTTAAGAAGATGACCAGACAATGCGGCGCTATCCTCAGTGCTTCAACTATGTTTAAAACTTTGCTGATAGCCAAATATGTGGAGTGTAGGGCTCGGAAACCGTGCTAGTTTTGGATAGGCAGGAGAGCATGCTTGTCGGGCGTCTTTTTGAGGGTACCACGTGCCGCTTTCCATTTCAGCACTATTAACTCATCATGTGTTTGAATACTTTTAGGTGGTTCTTCAAACGTATGCGTACTGCTTGCTGGGGCGCCTGTATATGGCGTAATTTGTTACGCCCGATCTTGTAACCTTTGTCCCAAGGGTTTTCCTCGACCTTCTCGTATATGGTAGGGGTTTCGCTTTTTAGCGATCTGGCTAGTCCGCCAGTGGCACAGAGCGATTGGCTATCTTAGGATATGGTCGGGAGCTGGAATCTCGGCAGGCTTCCTCTATTAGTGCAGAGATTTCCACTGACGAGCACTTAATAATTTAAGATAGTTATGTTTTAAACGTTTTTTTGTAGGCAGCCTTTAGTTGTGGGAAGCGTTGCCGTTGTGTGGGGAGAAAGGACTGTTAAAGTGACGGAGAGGGTTACGTAGATCGTCAGAGAGGGTTTTTTGATCTTGGTTTCTCATTCTAAGAAGATCTCTCCTTTCATTAATGAGGAGCTGCTTCCCGAAATACTGAGAGTAGGAGTTAAATCCTCCTCATCACAATCGCCTTTCGGTAACTGAAGGTGCTCATGCTAAAGTCTACTATAATACTTTGAAGAAGTCTGTATTCCTGTATAGTGGAGGATGGTCCCCGCTGATGGGGATGCTCTTGTAAGGAATACCTTGATGGAAGAGAACTTGTTGCTAGCGTGAGGTTTAGGTTGAGAATGCAATGTTACAGCGGTCTCAGAGAGTATTAAGACTTATATTATTTTCGGCAAATGAATACGCCAGACCGTATGCTTTAGGGGCTCTACGGAGGTTCATTTGCAGTAAATTAATGTCACTGCTCATTTTGTTTGCGTTCTTTCCGGAGGTTTGTGACCCGTTCCGTCTGCATGCTGGGCACTGCGTCATAGTGGCGTAGTGTCTGCCTATGTTACGCACCAAGCACCCAACACTGGCCGTACATCCCTTTGCGGTGTGTCCTTGTACTCCGTACTTGAAGCAGCGAGGTTGGGTTGGTTGGGCTTGGTTGGTGCGGAACTTGGCTCTGACCAAAGGCGTCGAGATGTAGTGCTTGCGTTTGCCGCAGAAACGACCGGCTCCCACTATCACCCATAATCACAAAGCATTTACAAAACACGTCCGTTCGCTACGACGTCGAGTCAGGACGGAATATATGACACAGATAACAAATTCCTAGTAGTTAAAGTTGTTCCTGTAAGAACTTGTATGCAACTAACCGACGAAGGCCTTGAAATGTCTACTACCCGAAACGTCAGCCGTTTCGGGGAACACCTCGCGGTGAGTTTGTTTTGGTCGTTAACGCACATGTGGGGCATGGCCCACACGTGGCTGTCATATGGAAATGCAGCTGAAAGAGAATGCGACTCAAAACGGAGAGGGTTTTAAGGAAGGAAAGGGAAGCGGCCGCCGCTATCCAATTTATCGTCGGTATTAAACGCCGCCTCGAGGTCGCTGGCCACAACGAACAGACGAAAGCGAGCACGAACAAACGCCTACTTCTCGAAAGGCGAAACAGACGTAGACAGATACATAATATTCACGCAATCCTTTCCCCGAGCGACATCGAGCGTGCGACAGAGGCTGTAAATGCGTTTCGAAGCGGAAAAGACCCTCGCTGAGCGAAGCAATGCAAACAGGGCCACAATCTAGTCACAATGGCAGCAGAACAATAGCATGTTGTCGCAGGTTAAACAAAATGTACGCAAGTGTCAGAGCATTACGGCCTGTCCGCGAGTGAACTTGTCGTAAGTAACCTAATGACAATAGACACTTACACACAACATAGCTACAAATAGTGGCTAGTTCGGCCCGCTGCCTCAACGGGACATGACGACTAACCCCACCTTGGAAATGGAAGTGAAACGAGCTCCTGCTCTCGGATGCTCTCTTGCGGACATGGATACTTGGACGCTGCAGTTTACTCGAGGCCGGATTGGCCGGATTGGTTGCAAACCCAGTATACATAAAATACGCATACGGCTAACTGAGTCTCTTTGTCAGTGTTCAGCAGTGGCAAATGAATCCAGTGAACCGAAGTGGCACGCCAGCCTTTCTAAACGGTTAATTGACACCGGAAACGAAGGATAAAAACGCTGGCGAACCTATTCCAATTCGACGAACTAAAACACAATCACAGAGTGGCTTCGGCAGACTCAGAGGTTCTACTTATACGTATATATATATATATAGACCGAGTCTTCTACACAAGTACCTCAATCTATAGAATAGACCATAACTTGATATGTTAGACACATACACAAATGGTTTCCTATTTAATATATATATATATATATATATATAGCCGGATGTTTACAATTGTGTCCTAATGAAAGTGTAACAGATCATGGGGTCAGGTAAATAGACTCTCAAGACCCGGTACCGACCAATTTGCAAGGGTTTTCAATACTGCAGCCTAGTTCACCCGTTGTATAAAAAAACCTCCGCCTGAAAAACAAACAGGCCGCCCGTTGCCAGCTTGAGTAGGATGAAGACATGGTTGATCGCTTTGGAAGTTGATAGGCCAGGACCATCTAGCATCTCGAATGCAAGGGAACTAAGCTCCAGAGGTTCCCTCAGACGAGCGTATTTTGTCCATTTGTGCTCTTCAGCCAAGCTGACGGCATAGCCAGCCTGGTACGCACCATTACCGACTATACAGAGAGCTATGGATTTGGCTACAGCGGTGGCCCAAATCAGCGCATTGAACACCCACACGTTGAACTCCCTGTCTTCCTTACTTAACCTAAGTTTACCAGAGACAGCCCGCAGACAAGCCCTTCTGCCAGTGGCAAAAGGAGGCCTAGGCATTCCAGACGCTGTCTTGGTCGCAGGTCCCGCGGTAGTCGCTTCAATGTCTAGTACCTGGCATAGGGCGTCAAAGATACTAGACTTCCCAGCCGTCGAGCGGTTACGTTCACTACTAAAAGATTCTAAGGAGTGTCTCTTGGCACGCACTGGAGCACCCCCTCCAGAAGAACCTACATCCCAGGCAAGCTGGACCGCGCCGTTGGAGGACATACAACTCGCCAATCTTTTTAATTCAACAGAAGACGAGGTGGAAAAAGCACGGCTCCGAGCAGTTTCATCTAGTGGTGCTGGTGCATGGCTCAATGCCCTACCGAGTGCTCCCGTTGGAACTCTCTTAGATGACTTCGTCGTCAGGATCTGCGTTGGCCTCCGCCTTGGAGTCCCTCTAGTCGAGGAACATGAGTGCAGCTGTGGCGAAAAGGTCTCACCTCTTGGTCACCATGGCTTATCTTACATCCGCAGTTTAGGCCGTAGGACGAGACATGCTGCGTTAAATGATACCCTAGCCCGTGCTCTAAGGTCTTCCGGCTACCCTTGTGTTCTCGAACCCGCGGGCTTGTACACAGACGACTCTCGTCGACCTGATGGGATGACCCTAACAGCTTTTGAAGGTGGGAAGACACTTGTCTGGGACGCTACCGTGACTGACTCTTTAGCACCTTCAATGGTCAGTCACGGCGCTACCCAGGCTGGTTATGCTGTTTCGCATGCGGAAAGAAATAAGTGTCGGAAGTATGCACATATTGGAGACTCTATGGACTTTCGACCTTTTGCCTTTGAGACCTTAGGGGGCCCAGGTAAAATTACTGAGGGAGTTATTACTAAGATATGCAAGTGTCTCAGATTGGCTACGGGGGACCCACGCGCTGGTGATTTTTTTCGGCAAAGGCTATCATTGGATATACAACGTGGAAACGCCACGGCGGTGCTTGGCACCTTGTCCAGGTGGTCTACACTAGGCCTGGACCTAGGGCTGATGTAGTTTGTCGTCACGTTCGCTAGGGGACAATTGTTAACCCCGTTACAAGTTAAATAAAATGTTCTCTAACAACCAGCGCATTACTCTTTTCGAGACCTACGAGAGTCATACCGTCCTTTACGCGTCCGTTGTCATCAGATAGCGTACTATTGAAGGCACAAGGAAACTCCGAGGTTCTCAGCGTGCATGCAAATTCAGTTACCTAAAAATACTTTTTGGGCTGACCCAAAGCCAATTTTTAACGTCCTCGGGACTGCTTTTTGCATTGATTCATAGATGGACCCCCATAAATACAAATGTGCAACGGTAGGGCTCGAACTCGCGCACCTGTGTGTGCCTGACAAAAAATGCAGTTACCTAACTACTAAAAGCGCGCTACTTAACATATACTTAAACGTCTACTTCACTATATTTACTTGACTAGGCTTGTCGTCAGCTGCCATAACTCAATTGTTCGCCCACGAAACAACATATATTTTGCGTATGATATTTTGTTAGAAATAAATTAATCTATGAGTCCAATTATCTTGCTGACGACCCGTTTCTAGCGCAAGGAAGTTCCATAGACTACTGATTAATGATAAATCTAAAAAAACACCGAAAAATATTATTATTGTGCCATTTTGTTTACTTTGAAACATGTAAGCTATATTCTACTGTTGATACTAGTAGAAGTGCTCTCAAATCTTCAATAGTGATTCAAGCAAATTCAGCGGTTCACTGCCGTGGACTAGAAGCTAAAATCGGTAAAAGTTCCGATTACCCTTCAGTCTAGCAGTCCAGGAAGCGGTTTATCGAGCAAATTTAGCTATGTGCCGAAAACTAAACGGTCGAGATCAAAGTCTTTAACTGCGCAAGAAGGTACACATGTTCTATCGCATTTCGTACAAACAGACAGAGTAGTTTTGACAAGTAGACCAACAATAAATTAACTCAATTTAAATTGAATCTTTGACATAACGACGATTAAACTGTGCATATGGTAGCTGCTTAATATTTAATAGAATCTAAGTTAAATAAGTCCCATCAATTAACGTCTTCAAAAATCGATGACATTAACATGAAGACATAATGCTGTAGGGGCAGAAAGATGCGTGCCGGCTTCATTACACGTATCACAGCTTACTCAAGATAAGTGTACAAGTTAGTTCAGGCTTAATAGCGATACGCAACGCAGCTATAGTAGCTACCAACGCAGTCGTTTGGCTAAAGCGTAATCTTCTAATTATTCGAAAGGCTATCGTATGTAACTTATTCCGTAGTTTTTACGTCGAGTGCTCGCTCAGGGATTACGCCCTTCGAAGGCTTGCCTTGTCGGATCGTTTATCTAAACAAAGCTAAACTATATCCTACAATATTTGCAGCAAACGACAATCATGTCAACCAACTAAACAACACGCACTGTCGTCATACAACACGAGTGTGCAAGCTATAAACAACAACAACAACACGAAAAACAGACGACTTACGTTATGCACGTACATCTTCTGCATATGCATGTACATATATGTACAATATTGGTGCATACCACCACCACCAGCAAGTGGTCACGTGATAAGTTGTATAATGCAATCATACATAAATCGATTCGTGCTAGTCCAGGTCTAGAGACTTGGTGAGTGGTTGTGCATAGTAGATTGCGGATCAATTGTGTGACAACGCTGCATCTGTTTTGGCGGCTGTTGTTGTTGTTGCTGTTGCTCGTTTGCTGTATACGGATGTCGTATATGCATTGATTCGACGGTCTACTCCGGTCCATTGTTGCTAGTACAATACCAACATGTACATCGAGTCTACTATTGTATTACACATGGTGATTCAGCGTAGCTTGTGGGATTACAATTGTGCGCATGAGACGATGCTTTTTCTGCTGCTGCTGCTGGTGCTGCTGCAGCAGCTGCTGCTCTCCTATGTGATCGTGAGGCCGGCAGTACGAGAGTGACTAGCGGCTCGTTGATTCTGTATGTCGTCGTCGTCGTTTTCGGTGGTTCCGAAGACGCCGCCGTCAGCAACAATAGCGAGAACAACAACAATAACAAGGAGAAGCAAGAGAAAACGACAGCAACAACAACAAAAACAGCAGCAGCAACAATAGCGAGAACAACAACAAGGAAAAGGAATACGACGATAGCAACAACAGCAGCAACAGCAAAAACAACAGCAGCAACAACCACGGGATTGGCAACAACAGTAACAACAACAAGGGGATTGACAACAACGACAACAGCAACAACGGCAAAGATGACAATGATGATCCACGTCGTCAAGTGGCTTGGCTTCACTTGGTGCTACGAACCCCGTGCTGGAGGTTCGTGCCGCTGCCCCCGCTGGCCCGAACCTACTGTGCCTAGCGTGTTGCCTGCCGTCTGCGCGCCCCGGACATGGTTGCTCGCCGGGAAAAATAAAACTATCTAGCCCGAGACAAACGCAGCTGCTACGGCGGCTGCTGCCGTTGCCGTTACCGCTGTTGTAGCTAGTAACTGCTTCAGCTCTTGGTGGTTTCTGCTGTTGGCAAGTGAACACAGCGGGGGCTGTGGCGGTAGAGAGGGCGACGGTCGTCGCAAGCGATGTCAATGACGGGGCTGGCGATCGCGGCAGAGACGCGCCAACGTCACGACAGCAATGGAGGGGGTCAATGATGATGATGATGACGACGACAACAACAACGATGATGGCGACCGCAACGGGGGGCGGGAGGGGCAGCGAATTGGGGGGTTATGAGCGTCGGGCTAGAGCCCAGGGATCGGGACTGTAGAGGGAGAGAGAACGCGGCAGGGGAAAGGAACGTAGCGAGCACGACCGAGCAGCAGCAGCAACAACACCACCCGCAGTACCAGCGGCGACGGCCATGGATGAAACGCATAGGTTAGGCCTGCTTGCCTGCCGGCATGCCTGGGCTGGCTAGCCGCCCGAGGGGTGGTTGTGCGATCCGTTGCTGTCGCGGCTGCTGCTGCTACTGTTTGTCGTTCGACGCCGACCAGGACATTATTATCATCATCATCATCATCACCATGGTTATAATCGTTGTCGTCGACGGGAACGAAGACATCATCATCATCATTGTCGTCGTCGTCGCCGCCCCGACGCCGACCACGGCACCACCGGCGGCTCTAGCGGTAGAGGCGGATGGTCGATGCGGCGCCGTCATCGTCGTCGTCTGCGGCCGCCAGTGCCACCATCACTACCGTTGAAGGGCCGCTGCCGTCGGCGCTGAGCGTCAAGAGGGCGTAAGAGTGAGATGAGAGACAAAAAAATGAGTGAAATAGTGGAGCAAGTGAACAATGCTAGGAGAGGGCAAGGCACAAGCGAAAGGAGCTAGAGGCATGAGAGAGAGGATACAGAGAGGCGGACAGAGAGGAATAGCGAGAGGCGGGCAGAGAGGAAGAGCGAGAGGCGGGCAGAGAGGAATAGCGAGAGGTGGGCAGAGAGGAATAGCGAGAGTGCAGAACTAGGGGTTGCAAAGGAGGCCTGTTTGAGGGGCGGAGATGACGGGCCTGGCTGAACAGCGCTGCCGCTGGCTATCACGGCCAGTAGCGACGATGTTCGCTCGCCCGCCCGTCTGCGGTGTATGTGGCCTGTTTTTCTCTCTCGGCCTCTTTGTACCTCCTTCCCTTTGCCTCTCTGCTTCTCTCCTCTCCCAATAGTAGTAGTAGTAGTTTAGTAGTAGTAGTAGCTCCCAATAGCAGCACGAGAGAAGTGAAGACGGGAAATAGGAGCCCGGCAGCTGAGCAACTCTTCAGAAGTAGAGAAGGCCCGCAATGATGATGATGATGCTGGTGATGATGGCGACGACGGAGACGATGACGCAGAGGAGGAAAAGAATGACGACGACGACAATGATGATGAAGAACAGAGTGGAAAACGTGATGGCACTGATGATGACGACATTGATGACGGCCGATGATGATGATTATGATGCTGATGATGCCCATCAATGGAGGCTGGAAGTGGCGACAGTCAGTTGGAGCAGCAAAGGGAGCTGGAGCAGAAGGAGCTCCTCTGACCAAGCGGTCCTGTCACATCAGCGGACGACATCCGGCGCCAACAAAGGCGACGTCGCTGCCTCGGTCGGTCCGCTGCTCGCTGCGTCGATCGCCCATTTGCTTTTCGCGCGGACAACGCGAAAGAATCCCACCAAAAAAAAGAGAAAAAGGAATGGAAAAAAGAAGGGAAGCAGAAGACGTTGACGGCCGACAGGAAAACGTTAACGACGCAACACAAACGAGCTGCTCGGGCGACCTATTCCCGTCCGCAAGAAAAAAAATACACAAAAGGCGTACTGAGTGCGTCTCTTTGTATGTCTGTCTGCCTGCCCGACCGACCGATGATGTGGTTGGTTATCTTCTTGAGATCAAATTTGGTGCGAACACCGCAGGCAGAAATAAAAGACGGAAAACAGAAAGCTAGCAGACGCATAAATAGAAGTTCGCCAAGTGCTGGTAGTAGTGGTGGCAGAGATTTAAGCCAATGTGGGCTACCTTCGACGCTCTTTTTCGGGCTGACCTTCAGCCAACATTTACGTCCACAGAACTGCTTTTGCATTGCTTCCTAAGACAGACCCCATAACCCGTCCAGTAGTTCATAACCTTCGAGGTTCGCCTAGCGAACCTCTAACGTGAACCTTACAGGCAAACAAAATTGCTATAAGACGTCGTCGTCGTCGGCTAATGCATCAGCGTGGCCGATGTTATCCATGGGCATCCGTAGGGCGCTAAATATGTGAAACAATTTGGACCCAAACAGCAACAAACAACATGAATAAGAAAAGCAACAACAACAACAACCTTAGATGAGGTCGCACACGTTCAGTGGTGAATAAGTCGGCCAGCAAGTAGAATCTGACCTGTCCAGTTTCAGCGTTGCCAGTGGTGTACTTCGCACACTTCAGCGCTTGTAACGCTAGAAAAGGGAAAAGAACAACGACGTCGATAACTACAATGAGACGCAGCTGCTGAGGAAAGTATACGGAATAGAAGCCAATCGAACCCCCACCCAGTAGAACAGCGCCCGGGCAATTCGTCGTTGGCGTCCCGTCTGACCTTCCTGCAATAATAATACCACGACTTCTACTACTACTACTACTACTTCTACTACAACAACAAGACCGGCTACTGCTACTACAACGGCGACGACAGCTACGAGCAGGCCGCAGAGGAAGTGAAGTCGCAGCCGAGCTGCAGAGCGGAGCAACCAGCCTGGCGCAGAGGGCAGCAGAAGCTGTGGCGGTGCAGGCGATGGTAGCAGGAACGTCCGAAGCAGCAGCAGCAGCAGCAACAACAGCAGCAGCAACGGTGGTGAGGACCAAAAGGGACGAACGCGGGAGCGACAGCGACATCACTAACTGAGGAACACAGCAAGCGGTCTGCCTGGGCGTCCTGTCTGCGTGCCTGCCTGCCTGCTTGGGCGGAGTGGAACACGCGCATGGCAGAGTTACGGGGGCAAAGGAGGGATGTTGGGGGGGTCGACGACGACGACGAGGACGATGCGTGGGACGTGGAACAGGCCGGAGCGCAGGCGGGCTGCCGGGCGAGTGAGCGGACAGGCGGACGAACGGACGGACGGGCGTGCGTGGGGACAAGCAACCCCCGGCGAGCTGGCGAGCGACCGGCACGAAGCTAGGGCTGAATCAAGGGGTTCTATGGGGATCAAGGCGCAGCAGGCCCGCTTCCCTCTACCAGTTCGGCAAACGACGACGACGATGACGACGACGATCGTCCAGCGATGGTAGTGGCGGTGGTGGTGGTAGCGGTGGACGAATGGCAGTGGGTGGGTCGCCGGGCAGGCAAGCGAGCGACTGCATGCGGAGGGGCTACCGCCAAACTACACGACCCCCCCCCCTCTGCGAAACACTCGTGTCTGTCTGACTGCCGGGTCGCCGGCGCCATCGTCGTCCTTCTTGTCGTCATCGTCGTCGTCGTCGTCGACGTCATCGTTGCCCTCGACGTCCTCATCGCCGTAGACTTCGTCGTCCCGAAACAGGCCGCAGACAGGCAGGACAAGCAGGACAGGAGACGCCGGCTGGAGTAATATGGTGGCAGCACTAGTAGTAGACGACGCGCTTAACGACGACGACAGGGGACGTCGGATAGATGACAGACAGACCAAGCGACTGAGCGACCAACGACTACAACTACAACGCACCACCGACGGCTGGCGGGAAGGTTCTCGTTGGTCCCGTTTAGCTGAAGGCCGCCCCTTCACCTCGGTCGTGGCCACATACACTACAGTCAGAGAGAACGAGAGGGATAGAGCGAGAGAGAGAGAGGGGGGGGGAGAGAGAGTGAAAGAACGACAATGTGGGCAAGGATAGGGAAATGAGAGGAACAATGAAAAGGAAAACGCAAGGATGAGAAGAAGAGGAGAATAAAAGGGAAATGAATGAAAGCCGGAGGGGTACGAGAGAGGAATAAAGAAAGTGTGCTATAGAAGAAGAAGGCGCGTCCACGGCAGCTGACAGCCAGCCCGCCCAACATCGAACCACGGGTCCACTCGCAGCCACCGCAGACTAGCTAGCTTTGGTCGCACGGATCTCCGGGCAGGCGACTGCGCGCTGCTGACCGACTGCGGACCTCGGCAGACTCCAACTGCCTAACAAGAACGGGATTCAAACGGGAATGCATGTAGCATCTTCTTACCGACCTTATGAGTTCTTCGAAAGAAGCAGAATTTTCTCACGAACACGGCGGTGTGTTTAGCTTCTGACTAGGAAACCTGGTTGTCTCGCAACAGCACATTCTATGCTCCTATGTCGGACAAAAACACCAATGTCACAAATTGTAGTAATTTAACTCTCAATCCGAAACAGGGCCTCTCAGAGACCATGTTCCATTGGAAAAAATATTTGCCTTAAGGAGCTCTACAATTCCATATATCGTTGATCAAATATTCCTGTAACACCCTGTATAGTGTGGGTAGAATATTCTCTAGTAGAGTTGGACGTCGAGGTCGAGGCGCTGTCTCAAGAAAATCGCATTTGTTGCATAGTCGTTCTTGTCTCGGGTTGTCAGGTTCGGCTCACCGACTCTGTAGAGAAGTCTGCGAGTGAGGTTGCCTGGGCCGCCCAAGATCTCGAACGCTAGTGGTTAAAACTCATGTGGGCAATCTATTGAGGCGCATTTTGCGAGCTTCCTCGTCTCGGCTAGGTTACCGGCTAGGCCTGCCGGGATTGCCCCGCCACCGACCATTGCTTACCATCCCTTCCGGGCGCTTACGATCGTCGGCGGAAGGGCCCTGGGGCTTTAGAATTCAGGGGAATTAACACTTGACCAAAGCGCTCGGCCGATGGTGTCGTTAATACCAACATGCCTGGCCCGCCGTCCCGCACTCATAATGCACAATAACCCGTGATGGGCTACTTTGTCAACGGGGTGGCCACATTTATACTGATGGTGGTAGACAAGGTCTCAGGCGAGCCAAAGACCTACCCCGATTGGGGTTGTTTCGTCGTCCAGGAGGGTGCCCAGTAGGGCACTTGGAGGTGCAAGCAACCAGGCTCTAGAGCCCTTAGCAGCAACAGTTCGGAGGCGAGCCTTTGTGGAGTCGACGATAGCGGCCGCAAGTATGCCGAGGTACGCTTCGTCGTATAGGAATGTGTTCCAGGCATGTTGGTTCAAAGGGTTATCCGGAGCGCTCCTGCATATATATATATATATATATATATATATATATATATATATGTATATACATAAACGTGTATCTCCAATGTGCTTTTGTTCCCTTCAAAATAAAGCTCCTGCTCGCTGCAACACACTTGTGCCACCTTCTTTTTTACTCTTTGAAACATTTTTACAAACGTCTCTGGGAATCGAGTTGAGTTGCTAATCTATATTCTTAAAACGTTGTCTCTTAATATGTTGTTTATCCTTCAGAAAAGAAAAATTCGCTTTCCAGGCAGGCGTTAATTGGCAAGACCTTTACAACTGATCCTATAAACAAGCTATCTCCAATTCCTCCCCTAATGGAATAAATCCCTTCAAAACTCTGCGATTATGGTGTACGATATCACAATTTTTATGTTATTGACGTCAAACGTTTTATCTGTTATTGACGTCGAAAGCCTTCCCGAAAGGGGGTTATCGTCGGTCTCTTCACGTTCGTCGTAAAATCGACGGTACCAAGTAAGCACCACAAAGGAACCAAACTCAAACAAAAAAAACCGCCACTGATTAGCGCGACATTTGGTCTGCGTGTAGCTAACGAATAGCGCTTCAAAGGAAAACAAACCTGAAGACCTTGGTGGTTTCGGTTTGCCGGAAAAATACACATTTCACACATGTTTCGTTATAAGCTTAGGACCGACTGACCCACAATCAAATACTGTTCACATAGAACCCACCCCCAACGTCAGTGCTTACGGTTTTTCAATTGAGTACTTGTTACTACTACCAAGATCTGCACATGTGACAGCTCCAAATTACTTTACAGAAAAATCCTTCGACGCTATCACGTCACCTTCGTACTCTCTGAGTCTACCGATGTTGCACATCAGAGGTTGAGTTAGAGTGCTAAAGTGGATCAATTGCGTTTATTTGGCGGGGTAAGGTTTTCTTTCTAAAGAGGGTGTTTGAGCTTTCGAATACGTGCAGAATAGGCGTGTCCACGTGCTGCAGGGTGGCCTATTGCTGACAGAGGGTCTGCAAAAACGATGGAAGCTAATGAAAACGTGCGCCTCTTTGACGTTTATATGCGGAACTGGCAAACCAAAATTAGTGAAATAGACATAGGGATTTATGGGACAATCCCAACAATCACTGGGTGGAGGGCTAGCGGGGTGAAAGATCGCATGTGAAGATAACCCAATGCACTACCAACATATTATATTCAATAGTTGAATTAGGTGCATTTCACTGTATCAGCACAACGATGCACAACACATCGCGCTGCGTTCTATGCCCTGTTTGCACAGTAACATGGTCATGTGCATTTGCTATAGAATTCCGTATAACCCGTATGGCGGATGTATGTTCGGGCCCTGCGTGAATTGACGGTCACGGCAGACATAATTTGGCATTCGCCGATTCTAATGCTCAGATGACTTAGAGGAGCGCCACTTTCTCCACCTGCACATTTGCACACGTAGCTTAGTGGTAGTTACCTTCAACCACATGATTAATCGTGAGAGTACAGTTAGTAACACGACAACGACAGAACAACTACACACAATATAAACGTGTTCTTGACGTTGTTTAAGTTTGCACAGAATTGTGCGCAGCATGTGCGACTAAAAGGTGAAGCCAATTGAAGCATGGAAATTGCCGGATGTGTGCACTATACGCGCGGTTCATTTCCCTAAGATAAACCACTCAACACATATTGATTTCGCTGTTGATTTGAGTGGACTCGCTGGTGAACGGGATGAGTTGATGATGATTCTATGAGGCTATGCACCGAGATCACACGACAATTACTGAAGTCACGTATTCTACGTCAGCATGATGTAGCTACGGTGTAAACATGCACGCAATCATTACAGGACAGTGTGACGATAACGTATCGAATTCCCGCAAGGAACTTTGTCATTCATCAGCGCTATATTCGCCGTTCTCTTGTGGGTCACAGACGTCATGTGCACAGCCACCACCATACAGAACTAGTGTCTACCGGTCGCATGAGTCAGCTAAGCAGAGTGTCGTGTTCACCGCTGATTCATTTGATGCTCGTCGTAACCTTCACAGCCATACTAATTACAAGTTACGTGGACAGAAAAACGCCTCGTTTCGATATGCGCTACGAAAGGAACCAGTCGTTTAAGTCGTATCTTTTTAGTTGTTGTAAAGGTTCGTATTTTTTTTAGTTGTTGTAAGGTTAACGCCAGTGTACGTTTTTTTTCAGGTCATAGTCGAGTTTTAGTCCACTCCGGCCATCACCTTGTCTAAATTGGGAACCATGAAAACCAATTTAAGAGAGGCCAGTCTGGGTCTTGAACCCAGGCCTCCCGAATGCAAGGCAAAGGCTTTGCCACTAAGCCATCTAAATTATTTACTTGCAATAAGCTCTAAATCTATTTAACTTCGCTTGACTTCGTAATCGCAGTTTTCATTTATCTACACATATATACGACTTAATATATATATATATATATATATATATATATATATATATATATATATATAATATATATATATATATATATATATATATATATATATATATATATATATATAAATATATATATATATATATATATATAAATATATATATATATATATGCAAGCTAATAAGTTTAATAGGTAGTTCTATATAGCAGTGTTACAAACTAATAAAGAGCAGAGCAACGTTTGCAATGTGGAGGCAACGTAATGCGAGGTAATCGCCCGCCGGTAGACATTAAACACTCACCCTTTAAGCGTTCGTATCGATGTCGCCTTCTCAACCTTCCTTTTGCCTTTTCGGCTTTTCTTCTTTCAACGTGTTGTTTCGCCCGATGACGCAGCAGCGGCGGTAGCAGCAGTAGCAACAGTAAACTAAATGGCAACAGTCAACAATAAACGCCAACAAACAGCAAAAATTAAACGTAGTGCGGCAAGTTTTGGTTATTACTTACGCGGTTTCTACTGCGGCGGAACTTATTACTACTACTGCCATAACCACAGTAAATATTCGGCGGTAATGGCGGAAGAAGCGGGTCAGAAGAGCCCCGGGCTCTCTTTGCCAAAAGACAAAAGACGACGTGACTACCAGCCTTTCCGAGTCCCCCCCAAACAAAAAAACTGAAATGGAATAATTTAACGATCATCACGGTCACCAGCTAACTGCTGTTGCGGTAACCAGATAAGGTGTTGGCATCTTAAGGCAACTTAGGCAAAAACAGACAGTCCGTCAGATCGATACGGACACGCATGTAGTGTGTAGTAGAAGACAAGTACAACAGAGGTTCAAAGCAAGAGATCGGCAAAAATCTATATCCCTGATTGGTCTGTAGAGATAGGTGGTGGTGCCCGGGTACCGTGTTCTTAGTGCTGAGACCGAGGAATGTGTTGGGAGAGTTAGGACCGACCACGTTGGGACAATTGGGAGGAAAACGACGACGACGACTATGGTTAGATAGCAGCTCACTTTATTTGTCAATGTCTACCCCAGCCAGCCAGAAGAGAATCGGGTAGAGAGAATAGATGATGGCTGGACAGGCGACTGACGAATTCTAGCTACGTGGATCAGATACGAGAGAATACGATAGGTCATTCTCCTATGCACTTATTAAGCTAGCGTCGAGATGAGAGCTCACTTATAGGTCGGCAAGTGTAGGCTACCCGGGTAGCAAAAAAAGACACGCACGCATTTGTGTAGTGCTGTTCGCCAGTTTAGCAGTCGGACTTAGTTGAACAGACGCACAGACGGACAGGAAAAACAGGACACAGACGAACATACAACAAATAGATAGGTAAACGTTAACGTTAGCTGTGCGTATAGACATTGGTACAAAGTTGATTGATCGAGCTAGTTTGAGAACTTACTTTGAGGGCCAAGTACATGACGAACAATAATCGAGAGCGCGGCAGAGAGAGATAGAGGGGGGCGAGGAAAGAAGAGATAGGATATAGAGGGAGAGAAGAGATATTTAGATAACTACATTGCTTTATTGATGAGTGTAGATCGATAACTTGCTGATCGGTAACACCACTAGTGGTAGAAAAAGTACAACAAGCAACTGTTGGATAGCTAGATTAGTAGAATCAGTAGAACAGAACGCTCAACAAACGAGTAGCAGAGGCGCTAGTAGTGGCGATGATCTGGTGATCTGGGACGATGATACCTAACCTTGTTGATCATGATCTTGACGGTCAAACCAGCAACGAAGGTCAGCGACTTAAAACAAGGACCGCCGAAAGTTTCTGCTTGTGAAACGAAACCCCAAGTGCGGACCAACCCATCGGGAGCACACAATGTTGCCCGCCAGAGGTGTATCGACAACAAACCCCTCACGTCGGCGGTGGTGGTGGAGGTGATGGTACTGGGTGGTGGAGGTGATGGTACTGGGTGGTTGAGGTGGGACCACCGCCATCGTCAGGTACAAACAACACACGGTTCGAAGAAGAACATTACGAACAACAAACACAATAGTATGAGCAACAAAAACAACAATACGAACAATAAACACAACAATACGAACAATAAACACAACAGTATGAGCAACAAAAACAACAATGCGAACCAATGCAACAGCAACAATAACACTACTTCCTAGTGTCTCATACACACACACATACCCTCATACACGTTGAGACAGCAGTTGGGCCGTTAGCCGCGCCACGCCGAGCTGACGAGTAACAGGCGACACCAATGTGGACGCGGACGCGACGGTCGTGATGGTGGCGGCGACAACGACTATGAGGATTACGATGACTATGGAAAGTCGGCTTTTGTCGATGTCGTTGAGGAAAAAAAGAAGCTCCACCACCGAGGAGCGTTGTCGTCGTGCAGCATACACCAACGACAAGAGACGACGACACGCGTCGACACACGTCCGACGTCTGCGTATGGACGATGACGACGACGACGACGACGACGACACATGGATGATGATGATGATGATGATGATGATAATGATGATGATGATGCAAGCGCAGAGAAAGAAATTGAGGCGACCCTTACGATTAACAGGCACGCAGTTGTTGTTGTCATCATCATCATCATCCTCCTCATCACCATCATCATCATCATTTTGTTCTTCTTCTCCGTGGTCGTGAGTCGTCAGGTCGGGTCGGAAAGAGGTCGACCGAACCTTATTGTCGTCGTCGTCGTTGTTGTTGCTGCTGCTGCTGACGCCATCGTCGTCATGGCGGCTGGTCGGTTTCGGCGTTCGGTCGTGGCGGTGGTGCAAGAACGCGCACTGCCGCCTACCTTTCGTTTTGTCGTGTAGAGTAAACAGGAGAACGACGGCGCCGGTAGGCCGACAAGCGGATAGGCGGGCGATCTGCGCCGCGATCTCGTCGCACGTGCACGACGCACGCAAAGCGACGGGCAATTCGTACTCGTTGTTGTAGCTGTTGTTGCTCTTGTTATTGTTGTTGTTGTTGCTGTTGTTGCTCTTGTTGTTGTTGCGGCTGTTGTTGCTGCTGCTGCCGTTGTCTTTGGTCTTACTGTTGTGGTTGTCGTTGTTGTTGTCAGGCTGCTTGTCGCTGCTGCTATCGTTGTTATAGTCGTCGACGTCGTCGTCGTTGTTGTTGTTCCGCCACTTTTGCTCGTTAATTTCGTCATCGTTAATGTTGCTATTGTTGTTGTCGTTGTTGCTATTGTTGTTGTCGTTGTTGCTGCCGCTACTGCTGCTGCTGATGTCACCATGGCAACCGCCGCTGTTACCGCGGCGTCCGCCATGATCGTGCGTAGTCGTGTCAACCGACGACCGAGCGATCACTAACGCTGTCGGCGGCAACACCACCATCGCCATCATCATCATCAGCAAGAACAACAACAGCAGCATCCGCAGCAGCAACAGCAACGTTACCATTCGATTTCTTCTCTCCAACTTTGCCCGCCCCCGCCGACGCTTACTCCCCCACTCGCTTGATCGTCAGACTTGCAACAAGCGACAGCAACAACAATGACAACAACAGCAGCGTGGGCCACACCAGACCCTAGTGGTAATTGTAATAGTTAGCAGTGTATAATAGTAGAAGTAGTAGTAGTAGTAGTAGTTAAGGAAGTAGAAGTAGTTAGTAACGGCAGATTGGCAGTAGGAGCAGAAAGCGGTAGCTACTTGAGACGAATCGACCATCATTCATGATTGGATGACGACAACGACGTTCGTATTGTTGTTATCGTTGTGCTTCGTGGCGGCCGCTGGAACCGCTAAACTAACGACGGGCTCGCCCATGAAGATGCCGCCGGCCATTCAAGCGGCCGGCCCGCGCCGAATTTGTCTCGGCGTTAGACTGAAATGAAATGTAGGAGGACTCAATCGTGCATCGTTTTATTAACGAGTGTTGATTAATTAATGCGTATGCATTGCATACAGTGGGAATCTGTAACAGATAATGATCAAATAGATAATGCGTACAACAAGGCAATCCAGTTTTGGTATGCGGCGAACTGTGCGCCAAAACAACAACGACGACGAAAACAAATGTTTTTTTTTTATACAGGAGGGGGAAATGCTTTTAGGCACGCTGTGCAGGACTAGACGGCCGGCTGGTAGCTCGATGACTACCAAAGCCTTTGTATTACCTGCTAAAACCCTCATACCTCCTGTCATCCCCCGTAACCGGGTCCTATAGGTAAAAAAAAAGAAAAATGTTATCAAAGTAAAACCTCTGACGTGCTACCGTGGAGACACAGGCAACGGACCTGGACTCTTGAGGGTCACCTTCAGGCATGTTCGGGTGTCGGCGGCGAGGAATGACCACAAAGCTGCATGTCAGGTTCTGTCGAGCCCGGTGGCGTGGTGCATTTGCTTGCGCCTTGCGACCGGAGGAGACACATATGTGCGCGGGTACGAGCCCCACCGTTGCACATTTGTATTTATGGGGGTCCGTCTATGAAGCAGTGCGAAAAGCAGTCCCCTGGACGTTAAATCTTGGCTGAAGGTCAGCCCGAAAAGTCAGGTCCTCGACGAGACGCATTCTCGCTGCCGTATTATCAAACTGGTCCCCATAGTAGTTCGGACTAGTCAAAAGGTTCTTTAAAGGTTAAAAAAGCGTAACGCTTGCCGAACAACGCGAGGTCGCGCACAGATAGGTCGTCAGAAACCCCCGGAGATAAAACACACACAGCTGTGGAAGCCTATAAAGCTCGGCAGAGGGGTCACATTGTTGTGGACGAGTCGGTAGTGTCTCATGAGAAGTATATTTACTCTGTTCTGTTTGTAAGCACCCATGCTCTATAAATTGAACGATATGAGAACGCTCACTGAGAGAATTGTAGTTGTGTTCCTTTATGGATGCTGGCACATCGATTACCGGCCTAACATAAGTACAGAGGAATGGGAGACCGGTTTGGGACTCATCACAGCCACCATTAAAGTTTCCTTAAACGGAAAAAAGCACTTTACATTGAGAATAGCCGACGTTCTGCACTATGTCGAGCTAGCTTTCAAAAAAGTATGCTTTTGACAATAACACATACTTCGCTGGAACATGTGATGCTATCACCAGTTGACATGTGCGGTGGAAAATTATGATTATTATTTATCATGCATCACTTTTCGGTATTGTTACAATTCAATTACATAAATCGTGTCCATAAAGCCTCGAAAACGGCGTTCGTTGTCGTTGTATTCTTAAACATATATAGAATATGCTGTATGTGCACATCCAGAAAGTATAACTGACTCAGCACCCAAATGACCGACATCTCTTGATAATATTTGTAAATGAAGCCTCAAAATGTACAGCGACACTCATCGCAAGGGTTACGGAACCCAATACGGCGGCACAGTTTGTGGCTTAGTGCTTGACGGTGACCGAGTACTTGATGTCGTCTAAAGGCTCCTGGGACGCGGTCATAATCGAACACTTTACACCAAATCCATGCTTTGTTGCTTGTGTCTCGAGGTAGAAGTCATCGGCGATGACTTCTACCTCGAAGTAACGGATGGAAGCCAGCGCGCCATAATTCAATACTTAATAATATCTTGCAGATTTTTGCAGCGCTTCGTCAAGAAGGTCCCGAACGAGGTCGGGTCCGAAGACCTTCTTATTATCAATATTTGAATCGCACTTTATAAAAAGAATGGAGCATCTCCGTATGATATCTAGACTAATTTAATCCATCTCTCTCGGGATAACGGGTGCTCGTATTCGGTCGATACTTCGCACGATACCGTTATACCTCCTGTGTGCACTACCTGCTGTTGCAAATGCGTCGATGAAATGGTAACTGGACAACTAGTTAACGCAAAATTCTTTCTAAGGGCACAGTGAGGCTCAAGTCAAGCCCTTATAGCCTTGCTTTTTTCCTTATAGTAATTTTCACTTCCCTTACCGAACGAGATTTTCTTGGAGTCTATCCGCTGTCGGTACAAACGATAGTGTCTACAGTAAAGTCGGTCAGCTCCAGGTGTTCTCGGGACAAGATTATGGCTAGAATAACATCTTAGAATGATAAGTCAAACCATTCCAGTGAGCGACTTCCCCTCGGTGTACACCTATATGTCGACGAACGCACCGCTCACGTCAACATATCGGAGACATGCGTGACTTGTTACGTCGGCGCATTTACCGACTCTCTGGGACCACGGCGTGCTAATGTTCTTATCCTCGTCTTTTACGTCATCCGTCAATTATGGCCATCACACGAATAATAAGGTCGTACCGCAATAATGAAAACGATTGTTTCCTTAGCTGCCCTTAGGATCAATGTGTTTGCATGAGACCTACTTAGTGGACTCTTAGAGTGCTAGTATAAGTCGGGTTAAATAAATACATTCAATAATCCCATGTCCGTCGAAAGGCAGCTTCCTCGATAGGAATTTATGTAATTTACCAACAGGGCCAACATGGATCGCTTGTTTCTCAAGTTCCTTTTGGAGAGGCGTAGCACTTCTTTTCTCGAAACGCATCGCACATCAAGAGAGCCAGATATGTATGCCCAAGAGAACGAACCTTAGCGGTAAAAATTATACAAGATCTTCTAAACGACACAACCCGAACTAGATGTTAGGGCAAGAAAAGGAGTGGACAGACAGGACACTGAGAGCTTTTAGGCATTATTTGGTAACAACATCGCGCACTGCGGTCTCTAAGTATTGCCACTTGGTGTGGTACACAAGTTACTTCTATTTAAATGTTACACCAGAGGGGATAAATATCAACTGGCAAACTGTAGATTAGGCAGAAGAAGAAAGGAATAGGCAGAGGCGTTTTTTAGTGGTAGCTATGTCTAGCCTTTGTAAAGGAGTCTTTAATTCTGTAGTTTGAGAAAGGTTTGCAATGGCGTGAGATTAAATACGAAATACGTGGACCGAATGTAGTATTTCTTTAATCCCAGTTGGATAATTTGATAAGATTGTATTTAGCAGAGCCACATACGGCAAGACAGTCAGGATTGGTCATGTTCACACCGGATAGAAAACTAGATGTGAACGGCTGCAATATTCTCGTTTATAAACGTCTACGGTGAGCGATTAAGGGTGTCTAAATACTAAGCCACATTCAACGAGATAAACAAAAAGGCTTTAAAACGACAGTTATAATTGGCATGGTTAAATTTAACCGACGAGGTCTATACGCGACTCTGCGCAGGGTGTACATGAATGTTAGTAATAGTAATCATATTATTAATACAAATTATACCCTTGTGATGTATATACTTATTTATAAAACATTTGTTTTATGTTAGCACCTTGGAGCGAACAATGTCTCTGCGTGAAGTCTGTCGTCACGGGTACTCTAACCCAGGATTAGTTCGACAATGTGCCCCGAACAGATGCTGCGTTTCCTCATCGTACGGCAGTTCTGACGCAAAAATTCCAAAGGTTAAGGCTTCTACCCACGCGCTGAATCAACTTCAGTGTAAGAGGGCCTGGTCGTCCCATTGTCTCGAGAGCCAACGAATAAAATTGGTGCAGACAACGAACGCCAGAGTATTTTCTGCATTTGTTAGCCTCTGCTACCCTGAAAGCATGACCTGCCTGGTCCACATCTGCACCGACCATCGAAGGATCTAATAAGTCAATTACAATTGCGTCCCAAACGCGTCAGGTTTTTTTCCATCGTCCCTGGATAGACCCGGAGAATCCAGTACACACGGAAAGCCAGCAGATCTCAGTGCTCGACTAAAAGTGTCATTCAATGCCGAGTGGCGTGCTCTTCGGCCTGCACTTAAGGCGCATGATAAGCCATGATGGGCCAACGCGTCCACAAGGTAACCACAACAAATTCGGTGGGGGGCGACTACGTCAACACCAAGCCGCAGTCCTCTACTAGTGCGCGTCGTCTCGTCATCCAAAAGAGTCCCTATTCGCAGACAGGGTAGGGCATGTAACCAAGCTCCAGCCTTTGACTTCTAATGGCTCTAAGCCTGGCTTTATGAGTCACGGCAGGAGCTCTATCAATGAGGCTTGCTAATCGCTTTTTCTTGCAAGGGAGCCGTCTTACTGCTCTGCTTAGTCCTTTCCTCGGGAGGGTAGTCGAATAAAGACAACAATCTGTCGGTTTGCTTTTGTAATTCTTCATTATAAGCTTCCGACCCATCGTTATACAATAATGCTAATGCCCTAACCATGTCCGCAGCCTGAGCCAAAGATGACACGACTGCGGGTCCTGCCATTATGACCGCGTAAGCCGCTTAGAAGGACCTAAGCGGTCCTTAAGGACCGACTTCAAATGCTTCAGGACCTGAAGCATTACCTAATTTCTTGTCACAGTGGTAAGCTAAAGATTTAGTATCTCCTCCAAAGATTTAGTATCTTCTTCTAAGCTAATATAATTAAGCGGTTGTAAACGTTTAGGCGATGAGGATCGGTTGCAACCTCTAACTAAGTGTGTTAACCTCGTGGCTGAAAAGAAAGATCTAAAAAGAAACTAGCTGCAGTTGACTTCCAATTAGGGTAGCCTTCCTGTGGCGAAGTCCAGTTTGTCTTTCCCGCTAAATGGCACTTTTGCAATCCCACCCGGCAACAAGGACACACCTAACAGCTCCAGGTCTACCTTGTTAACAACGTCACAGCCAGGGAGTAGGCCAAGGAGGTTAGTTTAATCTGATGGTTTAATTCCGTTGTGGGTTGTAGCATATGCTTCACATTTGCCCGGGGAAGGGTCAGGCCGCTAATCACACCAAATATCGTCTTTCAGATTTCGCATTTAAGGCTTTCAAATATCGTCCAGTACTGTCGGGAGGTCTCCACCCTGAACGACGTCATTCAGACAGAAAGCTAGAGCACCCAGTGGATCGCGCTGCTTAAAACCTGTTTGCGATAGCATAGCGTTTTGGGGCATAACCAGTTGTGATGGCTGACCGTAAAGCAGATTCGTCTGGTGAAACAATAAGGGTACCAACGGCTTGACGGATCGGAGCAAATGGTCATTTCGAACGCTATTAAGTGCTTTTTGGAAGTCCAGTTTGACCATCACCGTCGGCATTTCGCGCGATTGCAGGAATGCACAGGCAGTATACTGCTGCCTCTGTAGCGCCAAGGGTGGAGAGCTCTAACTGGTGCTGGTCAAAAGTGATTAGTATACGAGTGTGTGAATCTTGTGATTAGTATACGTTTCGTTTTGTTGCTAAAACGGCTTGTATATGTAAAACATTA
The DNA here is from genome assembly GCA_003439945.1 of Dermanyssus gallinae. Taxonomy (NCBI): domain Eukaryota; kingdom Metazoa; phylum Arthropoda; class Arachnida; order Mesostigmata; family Dermanyssidae; genus Dermanyssus; species Dermanyssus gallinae. Next base: position 592,489 of record QVRM01002238.1, read on the forward strand.
CTTATTTGATCTAATTGTTGTTGCTCTATGGGTGATTGATTGACTGCGGAATATCGGGGATCTTACTTATGAACGCTTAGAGCCTTTTCGATACTTAGGGAACACAGGAGTCGTCTACGTAACTGTGAAACCTATTTCAAGTTAAATGTAGTACAAGGATATCTTACAGTTACACCCCATATTTAATGAGTATATATAAGTTTAGCAAATTTAACTGGCTAGACATTTCGATGTAATTAGCACTGAGGATTTATCGGCTTACAGTTCACGCAGAGTCATGCACGAGCGCTGTTTATCCTCTAGCGCATTCATATGATTTTTTTGTTGTTCTGTTTTCTTTGAGAGAGGACTGAGTGAAACACTCATTCCCTGTTTCTACTGGCTTTTGGTTCAGTTAGATGCATTTTTCTTGCAGTTAGATGCACAATGCTTCATGCACATCGTGACGAAGTTTCTTCATAAACTTGCCTGAGCCTATAGCTGCCTCGGTCTTAATCCAGTGTTAAATTCTTCTATTTTCTTCTTGAGCGCCTTTAGGGCCGTTTTTTATGGCTAAGATTCGCTACCGTTGTTTAGAGTTTTAAGCGAGATGGGGCTGATCAGCTTCGATCTTCGATAACTTTGATGGGCTTTAAAGTGATTGTTCTTCTCATGCATATATCTTACTCATACAGTGTTTAACTAGGAATGCAAGGCGGCAATGAGATACTGAGTGTCAAAGCAGCTGATGTTGTTTTCACCCTTTTGCTTCTCCAACATTCAGCAGAAACTGATGAAACATCAGAAATATTCCTACCAAGTGGAGCCAGGCAAGGGGTGAGTTTGCAGAAGGCATTGAGACTCCTGTCTTGATAGCCAAACTGGTAGTTTTCAACGGCTGTAGCGTTTCTCTGCAGCCGCTGAACAATATCCCGAGTTCTGAAAAAGCACGCCCAGACAAAAAACCCGCAACTATAAATAAAGAGATAGGACTTTGCGAAGGCCGATTATAGCGCTCCTCAGTGGTCGCAGCCGGCCAGCAGAGGAGTACCGAAATCTTATACACAGATGCTTATGGACGTAAAGGTCAACCTTGTGGAGGATAACCTTGTAGTACAGTAGGGCAACAGGGCAGCGTGCGACCAGAGAACGCCGAATGCTCCGTTACGCTTGTAAAACAATACTCGCAACTTTCAAGCTCTTGAATCGGACGTTCCTTTGGTAGAGCTAGGTGACTACAGCCTGAGCTGTGACCAGTCCAACCAGTCGCATCGTACAAGAGCATTGGTAGACACTCTGATACATACTGATAAAGACTACTGGATAGCTATTTATAATTTCACTCCGACTTCAAAGAATGTATGGAACTGTCTATTAAAGATAGCATTTTTGCAACTATTTTGCAGATAATAATCATCTATAGGAGGGAATACAAATTAAATGGAATGTACCTGTGGCTCTCAAGACAACTTCCGCATGAGCTAACACCAGTACCTCGAAGAAAGCAGCGGGCGAAGCTCCTCAATCAAAGCCTCCTGATTGAGCATGTGGCACGCTGTTCCCCGTACATTAGGATCCTCATATCGAGGAGTACTCTGAGATTCTGGTGCATGTTACCCAGTCATCTGTGGCTCCACGAAGAACATGCAGCAGCCGCCCATTATTCAATGTATTATCGCGCGGTAGGCTCAGATAAACGCTTCTTTGCTTGCCGATTCTTATCCGGTGTGAGCCACTTGCCGTTCTCCTAAAAAAAACAATGTCGTCACGCGTACATATTACAGCTCTCTATCAACCAACAGCATCAGGAGACGTGGGTACTCCCAGCTGAAGCGGAGCAGCCGTACAAATGATTACAAAGGCCTCGTTTGAAAACGTGCTTTGTCGAACAAAAAGATAATTTTTTTGAGGAAGTGAGGCTGAGAGATTATGTGAAAAAGCTAGAATCACTAATGAGAAAGAGCCCAGTTCCGGCAATGAATTAAAGCTTTGCAAGACCTGCACCATGCTACGAACCCTTGAAAAATTCAAACTCGACCATAAAGATTCTAAATATTTCTTTAGGTATGCGATCAAAAACATAAGAGGAAAGAAGAGCAGACAAGACGTTTTAATGACACTTTTAAAACGGATGACTACTTGTAGGCTATAATACAATATATTTCATTCTGTTTTTGTTTGCAGTAGATAATGCTACGTGCAATATGGTGGGCTGTCCTGAGTCGTTTTTGAACTACCCATAAATGATCAAAACTGAAGAAAATATTTTGAAGACATGCAAGCAAATTGCCTCGAAGTGCAGCCTCACCAATTCCTCAACCTCTGTCTTTACTATTCTCAATTCAACCTCTGTCTTTACTATACTGTAGATCAAACGAAAATAAAATAGCCTCTTAGTGTTTAGAAAGTTTCAAAATTTGGCACAGTTCATGGTGACTTCTGTCTCCTGTGTATAAAAACGGTGTTAGGTCAATTGCAGATGACTATAGACAGGTTGTTCAATGATCAATAGCCTGCATACAGTTTGACAAAAAATGCTAGTTAGTCAACTCGCATTTTTTATAGGCTCATTTTTGTCATCGGAAGGCTCGTTAGATACCTTTGACAAAAAGTCAAATCTACAAGAACGCAATTAGTTGATATGGCCCAAGATTGGGCCATAAACGTTAATAATCGTAAGACGTTTTACTGCATTTACTCTATTTCGACTGCGTTTGATTTCTCTTAATTATTTGATAAAGTGAATCACTCAAAGTTGGTTAGGAAATGTAACTGCTTATATGTAGTACTTTGATACATACTTATTTGAGTAATACAAATTACTGTGTCCTCATAAATGGCAACTTAAATTGGTATGATACGTGTACCCCAGAGGTTCCGCAGGGCACTTGATTGGACAACAACCAAATAACATCACGTATAATCTATATGTCGGATTCAATCAATGAGGTATATTTCCATGACGCGTAGCACGCAGTCTGCCGCGCTGAAATAGTTGTTCAATTGAATTACCATTCGAACTCTGGTTGCATTCCACAGCTCATGGGATGACAAAAAACCGCTTTCTTTCCGATACGGCACCTTGGTGTTGATTTTTTCGCAATGGGCACCTGCAGGGTGCAATGCTTACAATACGCTGGGAAAGTTTATTTTATGCATGCCTCTGCAGCGGGCGAACAGTGGCAAATGCTTCGCTTAAAACCGCTCTTGGCCTTATTGAGCTAAACCTCGCACCCATAGCCACGTACGGGACATCGGTAATCTAGTCTCGCAAAATCTCGCCAACTATCAAACAACCATGATAGGGTAAAATCAACATTCCTGAAGCGTGTCGTGGCTTGCACACCTCGGTAGAAATCGGCTTGTTTAGCTTCTCGCGGACATTCCGCATTTTATAAACGACCTGAAATGCGTTTATAAGCTTCCTACTTACAAGGATTTTATTCACAAATGGAGGAACAAGATAGCGTCAATAGAGCCGGAGCTTCTCGAGGCTGGCACAATGACGGTACTTGATCGGTCGCACCGACCCACTAATGTCGTCGCCTTGATGTATGGATATCATCACGTCGTATCTTTAGCAAGCGCCTACAACAAACCTAAAGCAATCTGTGTGCTCGTTGTGTTGTCTACTGAGCTCAGTTCAATGCAAAAGTTTGTCCGCAAGTTAGCCAAATTGCACTGACTATGCAATTTACACTGATTTATTTACTCATCAAACAAAAATGCTTAACTCGATGATGATGATGATGATAGCTTTCTCATGCACACCGCCAATATAGTAAGCCTCCAGGAACCCATTTTTACAACTGAAGCTCTTTTTCATCGCGACCCTCGCGGACTGCCTGTGTACTCGTTTGGTATATCAGAGCAAGCGTATTGCTTTAGTTTACTGTATTACATAAAATTGATATTTGTTATCTGTTTGTCGTCTAACTAGTTGTGTTGTTTTGCCATTTAACCAGTATCGTGTCTTTCAAAGTAGTAATGGGCTGCGACCGCATGGTGGCCTTCTATTGAATACAATTAATTGCAGCAATATATATATATATATATATATATATATATATATATGCAGGCGTTTAGAATAACAACCACTTGTATTAATGAATGGTGCAAGTGCTATTATTGGATTTTCTTTACAGCCAGAACTTCTTGCGAACAATTTCAAGCTGCCTGTTTCCCTATCCAATATAACAATAGATAACATAATTATATATTCGATCTTTGTTAGACTCCCTGCAGCAGCATATAAAGAGTTTAATCTGACTATATAATAACATTATGTGGCTCGAAAAAGCTTTTACACCACAAGGCATGATATGTTCCAGTGCTGCGTACACGGGTTTTCAGCCTTACGAACTACACGACTATAATGTTGTAATACATATAAGATACTGTAAATAAAACGCAAGAAAAAAAAGGCTTTAGGTTATTGACGATTTCCTTATATTTGCCTTTGAAACTAAATTAGTGTGCCAACGCCGCGGCGTGCTTTTTCAAGAAGACTAATTTAGTTGAGACCGCAGATATCACTGTGATTGTGGAGAATATCGCAACATATAAAAATTACATATATATCGTATAGACATATAATATAACCAAAAGGCATATATACATATAATATAAACAAAAAAATATAACAAAAAACGTTTAAAAACATATATATAATATAACGTCATTCCCTCAAAAGGGCCCAAGTATACCAATGAAATACTGCGATAGGTTTGCGTGCTGCATCTAAGTCGAGTGGATCCGACGGTATGGCAATGAGAGGCCGTGAGAACTAGAGGTCCTTTTTTGACCTTAAAAACGCCCACCACAAACGGGTCACGAGCAGTATGATATGCCGTGGAAGGTCTAGCAGCTTGGTGTTAGATCATTGGTCAGATTTTGTTACGTCCCCGTTAAGGACTTCGTAGACTATTTATACGGCACAACTTCTGGATGGGAGACGAGACCAGCTGTGGAACAGCTACGGAGATACTGAAGAACAAATGAGCTCCGAGAGAGCTCGGGAGAGCCAGATTTCCGCTTGTTGTACTTGCATGACGTGACTTCGAATAATACGGGTTTGCAGGTGCTAAGACAAAGCACATTGAACGGTAAGGGAACCCGTTAGTGAGCCTGGCCTACTGGTAGCTATGTGCGTGACAGTGTTTAATTTTTTTCTAAACGTCTGCTTGCTTTATTGGCTTCAGAAAGATTCTGTCTGACGTTTGTGGTACACGAGTGATATCTGACGTTGGCAGTTGCCTATAATGCCTGTATATATTCGAAGATCACGTCCGTCTCAATTAACGGGACCCATCGCACAAATATTAAGCAAGGACTCACTTGAGTTCGACAGACAAAGAAAACAAATGAATAAGTTTATGTAAAAACACATAATTACGAGAATTACGAGTATTTCACTAGCGCTTCAATGAGTGTTAAGTCTGTACTTGGTGCTTTCAATTAGACGTAGGAATCAGTGCCTCAACAGCACTGTATTTAAAACAAGCGACATCACAGCATGCCATCCCTATCACCGACTTCATAGTGCTAGTCTTTTTTTAAGCTTAGTAAATTGTTCTAGTGCGTTATATTTGCGTGGCTTTCCTTCTGAATATTAGCGCCATTCGAAAAAGTTCATAGCATGACCTGTCTTCAATTTAAAAAAGCTCATGCCAAATACAGCACCGAGAGAGAGTTAAAAATTTTTGACGCATGCAGTACTGTTACCAAATGGACTACCTCATTAAGAAAAGCACCGAAGCTGCACCACACTCTGGACGACCAAAAGCTTCAGACAAGAAACCTGTGCTAGAAGTATACGAACTCTGTATGACTGACCGCCGAATAAAGCTGCGCAAAATAGAGAAAAAAATAGGGCGACTCGAAACCGTTGACGAAGCCTGGATCCTCTACTTCACTCCAGAGCGGGAACATGTCACCAGGGAGTAGGCCGCAGGCGACTAAAGACCTCCCACCAGGATAAGGAGGCACATATCAACCGGAAACGTTTTGGCGACTGTTTTCTGAGAGGCAAAAGATACTTTGTTATTTGGCTACCTTTCCAAAGAAATCGATAACTGGAGAGTATTACACACTCTTGGGCCAGCTGAAGGAACGCATCATAGCAGTACAGCCCACGATACAGAAAATACTTTACCAGGATAATGCGCTCGCCCACACGTCTCCTCTTGCCGTGGTTAAAGTACTAAGTTCAAAATTGTTGAGCATCCCCCGTATTCTCTGCGCCTGGCCCCGTGAACTATTTTATGTTCGGAAACCTCAAGAAGTATCTCTCCGGAACAAAGATGTTAGAACAACAATAGATAGATAGGTTTTATTATTCTCATGAGTGGCTTAAATTTGTACATATTTCACAGAACAACAATGATAAGATGTGCGCCGTAAACGAGTCTATCGGGTCTAAGCATTCGAAATAAAGTAAATGCAATTGAGGATTGCTGGACTAGATGTGTAAGGGGGGACAATACTGAACAATAAAAGCTACGTGGTCTTTTCATCTAATCCTTGTATTCCATGCTACGGACTTATTTATCCGCCTAGTATATGACGGGGAGTTAAGTACTAGTAAACGTGTGTTTGTGTTGCAAACGAGTATATCATAACCATCTCCCTAAACTCAGTTCGCATAATCGCATTATAATACTCGTATCACAGTAGATTAACTTAAACATAATAAATAAAATTAGTGAAATTTACAAACAAGTTTTTTTCTCTAGTTAAAAGTTGAAGTTTTCTACGGATGCTACGTAGGTAGTGTTCCTAAATAATATGTATATATAGTCGGTTATGGAGCCGTCTTGGGACTCCGACGAGTTCTAATAGTAGTTAATTCAATTCAAACACGACACAGTGTTTAAAAAGTATAAATATATGTATATATATATATATATATATATATATATATATATATATATATATATATATATATATATATATATAAGGTTTACCCAAAAGTGGACAAGGCTAGAAAAAGTAATATATTTTAATATCTCTGTCGATGGCGTTGTTTTTTAAATTTGTTTATGCCGTCTTGGATACTTGTTCTAGATTGTCATGTTTGTGACTGTTTGACGGGATCACCCATACATTTATATGTTTGACGGCTACTTCTTGACTTTTTCGGAACGCTTGAAAACACTGCATAACCAGCTTTTTCTAAAACTTCAAAAATATGGTCAAACGAGACGCTGTGTGAATCTTTGCTCCACCGAAATAAAACGCGAAAAGCAAATTTGCTCTGGACTTTACTAAGCAATTTTTTTTATATGGGATACGTTGTGCAATTGACTTTTCATACGTACGAGACGGGTGCTGCACATGATGTTTTACGTTCCACCCACGTGTAGTGTTGAATGTGGTTTTATACATCTTCAACTTCATAATAATATAGAGACTAGTATTATATTTTCCTCTCACCATTATGTTAGGAAAACTTCGAGTCTGTCGAATCTAGCCTGCCAAGTCACTTGCCACATGAAACACTGTTCCAATTCGTAATCGCCAGTGTTTTTCTTACCTTTGGCCAAGGTTTGTGTGGCATAGGTGCATAACAACGCAAATTTTGCACGATCGAAAAAAATCTTAACTGAAAAAGCCCACCGACCTTGTCGACGTCAGAATATTTTTAAAGTTAATTTTAGTACCATGATTATTTAACTTGATCGGTAGGTCGTATGAGATGATGTCTCTAACAAAGTTGGGGTACAGAATGCATACAAACCGCCCTTAAATTGACCTTTGGGAGCATCTTTCTAAAGATATCTTCAAGGGTTTACCACAGTAGCCTCAAACGCTTTTTGCTGCGGATCGTAGAGTAAGGTATGTCATACCCCGAAGGTTTTCTTGAAGAGTATTTGACCGTCCAACTGCAGGTTACATACATTTACCCATCATTTAAAAAAATTAGAGCAGAGACATCGGATAACTGAAAGAGGTTGAGTGACAAGAATCGACATCTGACTGCTGATTTGCAAAACGCGGGCGGTTTGATCCATGCAAAAATCGATTTCAGTGAAAATTCCACTAAGAATCATCGAAATTCATACGCAGATTCTACAAATAGCAATGTGACGTTTGTCACTTTTTTTTTTTTTTAATAGAGGATTAACTGGGAAATGCGGTTGCACACGCGGGCACCGCGGCAGGGCAGCTCCCTGCAGATGCGGACCGGTAGTGTAGGGCTCCAACCCACTAAACCAGTCATGTCCCCGTCCCCCACTCTGACTGGGAACTGCGTTGCGCATATCATCAAACAGTCAGGGGGGGCGAGTCTTCTACTCCTGGCGGGTGTGTTCCCCGGGAGTCATGACTCACCGTGATAGACAGAATTGCCCCAGCCCACAAATGGAAATGGGCGATGTCTTACTGCATGTGTTTTTTTTTGCTTCGTCGCAGAATACTTGTTGCTGACCAAATATAAGAGAGGGACGTCTTGGCGGCCCACTGCTGCATCCCGTTCATCCTTCCGATCGACAATCGCGTTCAAAGTGTGCGACAGGGGGTTTCGAAGGGTTATCATTGGCTTGCATTATTGTCTCGTACCGTAAGATCCCTGTCATTCTCAGGAGCCCCACCGTGACGAAAAAATTTTCACTCTAAAGGACTATACATAGATACGCTAAACAGCAAGACTGTGAAAGCTGCGGTGGCAGCGCTTTTAGTTTGACACCCTAAATTCTTCATTTGCCTAAGGCTCGATTATTATACAGATACGAGATGCATTGTGCATATTGAATGAGTTAAGTAAGGTCGACACTGGCCTTGTTATGACAAGGCTGGCAACGCCATCAATTTTCATAATGAAAAGTGTGCCCCAAAATACCCCTTGTTGTTGGTCCCAGTCGTGTTTAAAGTCACTAAACTTCAGGTAATTCTAAAGCACTCGAGTGCTATTTCCTATTATATATAAAGCGCATTGTGTCTACAAGGGCACAAGGGCACAACGCTTTGAATACACTTCGGCAGAAAACAGACGTGAACAACGTGTTTATAGTGGAATGGTGGCGTTTCATATGCACTATGCTTTCCTGCTTGTTTGTCGCTTCTGTGACTGCGAACTACGCAAAATTAAATAACACGCGGTATACTGTCCATCAATCTAGAGGTAGCAATCCCTTTCCTCTCGAGGCAGAACGGCCAAACATAAAATCATTAATATTGCGCGGCCGTCTTAATTAGCGGCTATACCTGTTTTAGGTAATTCGAATTTAGCTAGGCGAGACTGACTACACGACGCCAGCACTTCTACCGCGCCGACACCTGCTGCGCAAACAACGTTTAAGAGAGCCAAGCTGCTGTGACTAAAAATACGCACCTAAGACTCGTCGATTTAAATTCAAACGCAGACTATTTTAGTTTATCTTGACATATATATATATATATATATATATATATATATATAGCCAGGTGGACCAGCCCCAGCTTGGACCTACAGCCTTGAGTTGTTTATTTTCAGTTCGTTATGTGACTCATTGTGAGGACAAATAAATTTGCCGGCGGGCTATGTCGGTCCAATATATATATATATATATATATATATATATATATATATATATATATATATATATATATATATATATAGGTTACAACTTTTAAACCGCCTTGTTTTACCCAGACGTGGTTATAGAGGTGCTCAGTCTATGGCTTTAGAAGGAGCCGACTTTCTTACTGATGGCATTGGTATTATGCTACTGAACTGCCAGACAATGTAAAAAAATACAGAAATCATTCGAAATAGATGAACTTCGGCTAAATAGATTGTAGAAATAGAGTTCGTCTCACACGTTTTAACTCACTCGAAATTATTTCTCTAAGCATGTGGAGGGAATGACCCGCAAAGGATTTTAATACACTCCACAGACTGGCCTTTAGCCTAAATATATTTTTGGGGTTTTATGCGGCACCCGATCGAACGCTTCATGTAACCTTGCAGAGTTCCTTGCAGTTTACTTGAATACCTAAGCAGAGTGCGTTGATACTTTTTTTTTGGTAGGCTTTTGGTTTTCGTGGGAAACCTTTGTCGCTGCCTCTTCTGCAATATTTTTACGAAGGTCAAGTATTGGTGTTTTTCACCGTGTCATGGCATGTTGAGATGAACCCTTCTAGCATCAAAGCTAGTCTGAAAAAGTGAGGATACAGTGTTATTCTGCAAATGCGTTTTTTTTCTAATTTTTTATAATCTATTGCACGCCTGTTTTTCTTGTTAGCGGACCGAATCAAATGCGGATCGAATGCAAATCATCAGGCGAAATCATCACTGAAATGAATCCATCCCCCAAATGCTGTGATAATCGTGGTCCGATCGTACAGCCACTAGAACCAGAATTATAGCGCCTAGCTTTAACATCCTAGCATCCTTCTCGTTGACGCCAGCAAATGCCATGAGGCCTGCGCAGAACGTAACAACGTATCGTGCCCAGTCAAACATTTCCGCCTCTTCTACGAGCAGAGAGTTTGAACGTCTATGTCTGCGGATATAGCTCATGATGATTGCCACTCACGACCAGTCGCGATTGGTGGTAGGCAAGGCAATTCGTTTGAACTCGTCGACGATTTTTTGCCTGCCTCGTTGTTTTTATGTCCAACACTAGACAACGGCTGCAAATGCGTAAACTCTACACGGGCTACAAAGTCAGTCTACTTTTGTATCTGCTGATGTTGCTCGCTGAACTGAACGGTATAAAAACGTGCGTCGTTGATCGGCAGCTACGTCTGCCTAACAATTACTATCTCTCATTTAATGGCTGTTACACTTATTAGTGATGTAATAATACTAATAATTATTATTGTAATTATTTTCCTAATAATAACATGCCACCTTACTAATAAAATTGACATTACTCCACGTTCAATGAATAAGCGAGGCTCTAAAAAGTGGTCATAACTAGATGGCCCCATATGTAGGAAATGCGGCTGTTCGACAAAGCCAAAAGAGTGGAACGTTTGGCTTTGCTGTATATGATTCTTACGCCTTCAAGTTCAGGATGCATTTTTCTTAGTAACCAGAATAGTGTAGTTGACTAGACTGTATATTGCGAAAAGACAAACCTTTGACCCTAAGGTTTGTCTTTTAGCAACCTAAGATCCGAGACAGATTTGCCAGATAATTGTGGATACATTTTCTTTGCAATTCTCCTTTGATTGCTCTGTAAAAGCCAGCTGGTAAAACTAAGAAGCATAATACTAAAACTATGCCCCCCCAAAATCACAATCACTTTATATCTATCAGACTACCTTTTTTTAGAAGGATTTTAAGGATTCGTTGCGTGTTATCACCGGAATCCTGAAGATATGAAATATAATTAAGTTATTTGGATATTGGGATTAACATTTGGGTCAAAACTCAGTCAAGGAAGTTTCGTCTTATTTTTTTGCCGAGAACTGGCGTTGCACCACAATTCTGCACAATGTTGATGATGCACTACTTAAAGCATTGCGAGGAGCTGCTGATCATAGCAAAACGCAATGAGAACACAGTTAATCAGCCAAAATACATACTTCAGAAACAACACTGACAACGATCAGACCAGTTGTTCCTCTTTACCAGACCGCGTACGTTCACACCCACCGTTGTAGGGCTCTAACAACTTCTAGAGGCCGCGAGCCCAAGCCATTCGCCTTAATAATAGTAATAATAAGAAGAGGTTATACTGGTCTATGAAATAATATGTATATATATATATATATATATATATATATATATATATATATATATATATATATATATATATATATATATATATATATATACAAACGAAGAAGAGGTTATTCTAAGTGAACTCTGTATTGAGATACTGAATTAGACATGAGCTTATGGAGAAGAGCAAGCCTTCCAATAGCCTTCAGGGGCCTTGGTATGAGAAGGGCTTTTTTTATGCTGAAACCTCTCAGCATTAATATGGGGGATTACGAGAATCGTGATGTACATGCGTGATGCCGGCTATTGGGATGGATGCTCCCGTTTGAGAGCCGCTCCTAGGAACCTGGTGTAGTCGACTTGTCGATACTGACGGTCTCTATGCTGTCTAAAAAGTCCCGGCAGGCTGACAAGACACGCGAAGCTCAATGGAATAGTGGAACTCAACAGAATAATTAAAAATAACAGGAATATCATCTACATGAGCCCAAAGGCCTGAGCGGAAGCAATGATGATTTACAACCGGATGACATAGCCACACGGCAAAGCACGGCGCCGCTTCATACCTTCCTCACAGCTTGAATGCAGAAGGGCCATAGAACACGCAGATTCGAAAAACCAAAGCAAGTATCTAGAGCTATCGAGAACCTATCACCTGCGCCTATAGCACTGAAGATAGTGGGTACTATAAGGGTTGGCATCGCAAAATTTTGATGGGGTATCGCAAAACGCACGGATGATACTTCGGGCGACCGATGCAAAGCGATGTTTCTGAGGCAACTATGTCATTGTCGGTTTGTAGAGGAAACTCTTCTATTATAGGCGCCATGGGTTGGCACTACATTAACTGCTAATAGTTAAAACGTTTGTTCAACATGATTGTAAGAATTACACACCAATAAATATCATGACTATGATGATTAATACTAATAATAATAATACTTGAAAGCATCTTCTATATTTAATATACGGAAGGGTACACACATAATGCAATTTAAAATAGTAGCGACGAAGCAGGTGAATATACGACTGACAAGGGTCGTGTGGCGCGTATTACAGTGAAGGAGAACAGTTGGTGGACAACACTATGGCAATTAAGGCGAAAGCTGAGGTTCGTAAATTACCTCGGATGGTCTGCAGCCACGAGATCTGCATGACTATACGCTTGACAAGCCTTAAGAATAATCAGCGTTCTGATGGCCTTACGAAGAACTTTTGACTTACTTTTACATTACACATTTATTTGATTTGTTAATCAGTATTTGGTTTATACATATTTTTATTGCAACTTTCCTACAACACTTTATTTAGTGATATCGTTCTTGTCCACTGTTGAGGGTGATTCCCAGTTGTCTACCTAGCTTGCATTCGCCCTCGGTGTTATTTTTTGAAACCCATATCGTGCACATAACTTTATATAAAATACAATATGACGTTTAGTATCACCTTTATATATTATACGTTGTAAAAGTTGTGTTAGTATACATATGCCAGATTCATATTCAAATATATACATCCACAGGTTTCCAGTCCGAGTATAATCTCCTTTCCGATATCCTCATGATTCAATAATACGCTATTGGGACCCCTCCATTAGAGCGAAACTCCCTAAAGAAGTCACTTCTAGGCATGACGCTGCGTGGTACCTGGCGCAAAAGTTCCCGCACCTAGTGCAAATACAGGTATCACACGACACATGAAAACTCAATGTTCTGCAAAGAATGTGGTGATACCCATGAACCCCAAAACGCGCTGGAGTAGTCGGAAGATCGAAACGTTGTTTAAAAAATTCTATAAATTGCGGCGTGCCACCTAAGAGGTAAACTAATCTGTTTAGGGTTAAGCGGTGCAGCCTCATAACACGTTTCATTGTCATAACGCGACGTGGTAAGGTACTCCCATATGACTTGAATTCCGCATGCAGCAACAGGTGCAACATTTTTCTCGAATAAGGTCATTGCTGACAGTAGCGATAGCTTCGATGGCGTCTGCACTCCAACACTCGCAACCAAGGCTCGCCCGACCCTGTCCTTAATGTGCTCTTTGAAGCATCGGCCGTTGGTAGGTAATACCACCCCCAAATACTTAAAGCTATTCACATAGTCAAGGGACGTTGGCCTTATACAAGGTGGGTCGAATTCGGTCAGTCGCCCTCCCCGGTGGAATTTCATAGCTTCAGTTTCATCAAGGTTGATTGTCAGACTGGTTTCTTGTACGTACGCGGAGAGTCTTGCCAATGCCTGTTGAACAGGAAAACGACTTCTTCCGAAAATGACAAAGTCATCTGCACACAGCATCGCTTTGACGTGAGAAGTAGATCCTTGGACTTGAGATGGCAAGTAATTCGGCAACAGGGAGAATAGCAGAGGGCTCAGATTATTGCCCTGCGGGACACCGGTCGTTTGGGCGAACGGAGGGAGCTGGGACACCCTGTCATCGATACTCACTGAATTTTCCTGAAACATAACCTTGATTAACCGGAGCATGTTGACCGGAATTCCTCAGACAGCTTTACCAGGATCCTGCCTCTAAGCGCCGTGTCGAACGCAGATTTGAAACTGACGTATACTGCGTAGAGCGCCTGTTTTGGCCGGTTGATGGCGCTGCGCATTTCGCTTAACAATAGGTTGCATGCCGTAATCGCCCCGTGCAAAAACCGGGCTGTTCGTCCGGTATACAGCCGCAGAGCTTCAATAAGGTGCTGAGCCGTCGGGTAATAAGGAGTGCCAGGAGTTTATAACAGCAGCTTTTCTTCGCAATTGCCCTCCAGGATGACGGCACCTGCGGATCACATTTCCTCTTTGGTATGATGATAAGCAGCGCATAAGTCCAAGATCGTGGTAGACGTCCCTGACAAAGCATTGAATAAACTTGTCCAAAAAGAAGCCATGCCAGCCGCCGTCTTTAGATATTCGTTGCAAACTCGGCCCAAGCCAGCTGCTTTGTTTGACTGGAACCGTTCCATGAAGCGTAGCACTTCCCCTACGGAGAACTCTGCTATTAGCTCATCACGCGTAAGCGAAGTCAATTCGTCCCATGCGCTATCGAACAATGGAACGCTTCTGGAAATGGTTGCATACATTATTGTGAAGTGCTCTATCAAGAAAGCGGAGTTTATGGGACACAAAGACGATTTTACCCGTTTAATCCACCTGTAGGGCTCCTTGATGGCCTGCTTCAGTAACTTCTCCTCCTGACGTTCAAGATATTGTCGTCGCGCCGTCTTGAGAGTTCGTCTATACGAACTCTTGAGCAGGTTAATGGTCATTGCTCCAGTCTTATCACTGTACACATACGCCACTCAGCAAGATGATTGTCTTGGCCTCCGGTTTCGGTAAAGCATTAGTCGATCTGAGGTCCGCCGCAACGAGTGGCGTTGACCACTAGCAACCTTGTAAGAAAACTGGCTGTAATTTTGTCCAGTACTTTCAAGATCGCTTTGGATAAGTGGGGCCATATGACTTGCATCTCGTAAGAAGCGGTCGATGTTTTCACCTTTTAAAAGACAGACTATTCAGCAAGCATATTAACAAATCTACAACAAATATAACAAATTTGATTTCTGCAACATTCTTAATACCACAAGACCATAAAACTGGTATATTAGAAGACGAGTAGCAGAGCTCCCAGATCACAAAATATTTCTGGACTGGCAGAGTTATAGAAATGCGTTACTTCTAACCTAAGGCGAAAGATCGACATTGAGGCCGGCGTTCATCAGAGTAACCGACTTAGTCTGGCCCTTCTTAACCTGGCATATCAGATCTAGTCTCGAAATCCATTTGATGGGGTGTATCTGGAGGACGCTACGCTCCATGGGCCAGCTGATGTGCAATTTAAAGAAGAAAGAGGCTTAGCACTAAATGAAAGATAATATATGGTTTACCCTAAAATCTAGAGAAAACAGTCCGAACAATTACAGGCACACTTTCCGTTATATGACAAATCAAAATAATTTAGAGGCCTTCGGCGGAACTTACGGCTGACGCTTTCAGATCATGTACATTGCTCTTAAACTCAGTCACCTAAACATGCCCGTGTAGATGCGACGATTTGAAGACGCTGAGTCTTCTAACTAACGGAATAGCAAAATGAAATAGCGACGTTATGCTCACACGAGACGTGATACTTTAGAAGAGCGACAGAGAGCTCATTGCTACATCCTACTCGTACCACAATTTTGCCGATATATCTCATTGCGCAGTTGTAAAGGGTTGGTTCATGAAGAAGTCGCTTTTTTAAAACTATTTTCTGTGCACCGGTAGATTAAAATATATTAACTTCTACTGCTATATTAAAAACACCAATCAATAGCTTAATAATCATGGTCTCTGCGAAGTAGTTCAACTATTCAACAAAACCCATGGAAAGTACTGCAAAAAAGATCGTAGTATGTGCGTGTGGCCGCGTACCTAGGGTAGAGCCGAATGTTTCAAAACGGTCGAATGTTTAAATTTAGAACCGACTATATTTATCTTGATTAGCATGGTTTAGACAATGTGATTGGCAATAAATTGCAAATAATAATTATCGGCTATGATACACAAAAAAAACTCGCAAAAAGGGAAGCACAGATATTTCAATATAGGTCTGGTTCCACGGGCCAGACAATGTAGACGCAAAAAGTTAACGGATTCAAGAGATCTTAAGAACTTAAATACGTCATCCTCAGATGCACCAAAGAGGATACAGCTGGAGTCCCAATCACTTCTCTATCAGTCTGGGAGAACACCGTAGTCTCTTACTATAGCGCCTGTAACATAATCTCAGGTTGTATATGTAGTATCCACCACCCATCACACGCCCTTTGCCTGGCTCGAACAAACGACTACTGATTCATTTATTCTCGTGCCTCCTTATATATCACAGATTTGCCCGCGCATTTAGTAACTTCCCGCGTCTTTGCTACTGGTGTGGCAGCATCCTCTATTTGACGCCTTGTATTTAGTTTGCTTCAGCATTGCCGCTAACAGACGATATATATGCCCGCGCTGCTTAACGGACGCTGCTATCCTACAGTATACGTCCGGATTGTGTGTGTGCTTCGGTGTCCTTCAATTAGTCATCACTGCACATCTTTTGACTCAAAGATATAGCACCCACCCCTGTGAAACCATGAGGGCACATGCTTATAACAACGTTTGGTTCAGAAGGTCCTCGTCCTGGATATATATCTTTCGCTCTACACTCCGTTCGCTAATGAAGCTGGTCTGAATCACGCGTTTCATTTCACCGGCCTTACCTGCGATGATCTGCGGTTGGGTAACAGTAAACATTGGCCGGTCTTTTTTAGCCAATAAGGTTTTGAAGAGGTTGCGCTGACTTGAGTCGTTCTTAGCGGTGGTTGGTGATCTTTTGGGTATATTGACTTAGTTGAACAAACTGTAGTTTTTTTTTTTGCATGCTTTGGCAAACATATTGTTTCGTTGATTTTGTAACATTTTCAAGCAAATGTTGGTCTACTTGGAATCTCATGCAGTCATACTCGGTCTGTCGTTAGAGATGCATACTACACAGATACCGCCCATCTCGGGAAAGTGTCGAGTGCATTCTGTATATATATATATATATATATATATATATATATATATATATATATATATATATATATATATATATATATATATATATATATATATATATATATATATATATATATATATATATATATATTTTGTTCTACGGTTTATTTATTAGATATAAGAAGTATTTCCACAAATCTCGAGTTATTACTATAAGCAGTGGTGATACCTTTTGCTCAATGAGCTTTTTGGCACGTAGGGGTCCAAGCCCTCGTGGCCCAATGGATAAGGCATCGGTCTCCTAAACCGGGGATTGCGGGTTCGAGTCCCGCCGAGGGTACATATATTTTTTAACTTTTGTGTACCAGTATAAAACAGTAAATTTATTTAATAACATTAAATAGTCCGTTTTTATCTGTTTATTCACCTACGTTAGTTCTTGTATACCGAACTCGAAGAATGTCTAATACTAGTTGTCCTCTATTTCACTAATATTACTTGCTATTCAACTTCCAACAATATAGCAAAACACTATTTGTTACGTATACAAGTTAATACCAAGTGCGAAACAGTATATAACACAATATTTAGCTCTTAGATACAGGCATACGTCACATTTTAATGCGGTGCAAACGTTCTTGATTGTTGAAAGTTGCAAATTTGGACTAAAGTGTGTGCAAGATAAGTTTTGAAACGTCTCAGAGTATAGTTTACCTGACTTGCCATGGTATTTAAAGTATAATATACTGCATATGTATATCACTTACCTTGTCACTATCTAATATTCAAGGTGAAATCTTTACATTATAATATAAGGCAGATTGATACACATTAACGATTAATGTTTATTTAAACCGTTATACTTTGTAAGTGATGCTTCCAGGTCTAGAATATAAGCGAACTTTCAAATGTAAAACGGAATGAATCTTTATGTCATTTATATTGACAATGCATTAATAAGTCTCTGCCGAATGTTTATGAAAATACCGGATGCATCTTGAGGAGCCGAATCATTTCAATATGGATGTGTGAGAAAAAAAATTGGTGGCTCCCTATTCGTGGATGTGCTGTACTCTAGGGCGTGCTTACGTTGCACACTCTTAGAACCTGATCATACGGAATCAGACGAACATGCAAGGTTTCATTTTACTAGCTTTTCGATACGCTACTGCACAATAAATGACTTTGCCAATGCGCAATCGCATATCTTTGGTCGTGATTTGACGAGATCGCCAGCTCGTTTGCTGGCGCACTCTGATTGGCATAGGTACCTTGCACATGGTACAGTCCCATCAGAAACGTCAGTATCTGATACGGGCTTTTGCGTAACCACGAAAACAAATGGTCGCATTCGGGACAGTACCGTGACCGACGCGCTCCCGCAACGTTCACCGTTTTGCTCTTCCCGTGCATCTTTAATCCCGACAAATTAGGTCGATCCGCCAAATAGAATCAGACTCGGAAATTTTAAATGTTCATCAGTCCTCTTTTTACTGCCATTTGACACATAAGGTGAATTGGATAGCGGGCTGCGCAAGTGTTGCACAAGGTCCATTAAATGCAGCTGCGGCAAATGACTCCAAACCGATCGCTTCATACTGTAGGTCTTACCACCAGGCAACGCAAAGATCGTGCTCTGAATAATGATCAATTTGGTCTAGCCGCGGCAATTTACTTCTGTGTCGGAGCGTTTATGTGGAAACTCATAGCACCAGAAAAAAAACATGATTTTGCTTCATATGCATGCAATACAAATACGAGCGCACGAGGAAGAACTTAACTCTCAAGGGAAGAAGCAGTCATAAAGCTACATTTACAGGCAAATTCTTTTTCGGTGCCAGTACGCGCATGGGGAGAAATCTCCAATAATCCTCGCATGCCTATGGGGAGAAATCTTCAATAATTCTCTTTGCCAGAGGATATGGTCGACGAGTATCTTCCCCCGGCATTTCCGCAATTATCTTACAAAACGTTCGTCAGCTACAAAAATGCACTTACTAGCTACAGCTACAAAATCGAGAGATTCGAAGAGCACACTTCACATCTGACAAAGTGCAGACTTTGCAGTCAACTCAGATCACATTGCTCCCAAGCTCCCAGTTTACCCAGTAATGTTTAATTTCAGCGTCATTTGATCAGTTTGAAACGTTCAAATTTACTTACAGATCGTTTACGTAATGCTCCCTGAAAGCTCGCGTACATGGCGCATATGGGCCAGAAACTTCGCAAACGTTACATACATAAATCTCTTCGATCTCTCTTCGATTATGATACGTACGCACACATGCATGAACCACGGAGTTGTAGTGATAATATTTATGATAATGATGATGGCTACACACACGTATACAACAGAGTAAAAAGATAATTTATTTCAACACGCATTTTCTCCTTTCGTTCCTTCCGTCCTCCAGCTGCATATTTATAGACGGGGCGCAAGCTTAGTCAGGCATTCGCTCTCACACACACGCACGCAATCTCTTTCGCTCGTTGCTCGCATACTTTACAATAATCTCTGGCATAAGAAACACATTGGGCAAACAACAGTCGGCCCCAAAACCTCGTCCCAGCTCTAGGGAGAGATAATTGCAATTATTCTTGAGGGTCAGGAGTATCATTCGTGTTTGGCATCTCGAAACGATCTCCCTCTTCCCCGCGGTCTCATCGCCAGTCATTCTTTTCACATTTATCCTTGTGACAAAATGAGAATGATCCACTTCCTGTCAGCAGCCAGGAACAACGCGGAAAAACCTCACTTTGTTTTTCTTGCTGCTACTGTTTTCTGCCACGTCAGTATTAATCGCAGAGCGAAGTACAATGAAAATGAATGCACCTGCAAGCCATCGAAGAAACAAAAGGAGTATTTAGTACTATTATAGATGTATACAATGTGCTGTGCAATTATAGCAACTTCATGTTCAGAATAGTTGCACCCATAAAAAAATCAACTTTAAAACCACTTACTACAAGCTCGAAGGCAACTTTCTAAACTATTCCATATACATAGAAAATATTGTGATGATTTATTAATCATTTACAAAACGTTTCCACACTCGGTAGTGCCCGCCTCATATATATATATATATATATGTGCGTTTGTGTAGAAGAGTATAATACCTGCACAGCGAGGACGATGAATATATACCAAAGGACGGCAACTGGATACCCCTGCCAGAAAGTGACTCCGCTCTTTGTCTGAACGTACTGGCTCATCTCCGAGAAGTAGAGGAAGGCAGCCGCAAGCACTGGGACGACGCCGAACATGAACGTACCGGAGGCATATATCTGTATTATCAACGCAAACACACAATCCCAACAGATTAAATATATATATATATATATATATATATGTATATATATATATATATATATATATGTATATATATATAAATGTATATATATATATATATATATATATATATATATATATATATATATATATATATAAAGGGTGTCCCCAAACTAATAGTCAGTGCTTTAGAACGGTCATATCGAACGATATATTTATTAACAGTATAATGATCGCAAATATACCATTTTGTTCCAATTGTTTGACGAAAGTGGCGAAAATGTTAGAGATAGCAATGCATTCACAAATATGTATTAGACCAATGTGGCTCGCCGGACACTGCATTTGAAAATGTGCGTATGGCATAGAATAATGTGAGTCCATAGTGAAACTGAACACGCCGACGTGTTTGTCTGACATTTTTGTAGTATTTGTTGAGTAGAGAGTTTGGTACAGGTGGATAGGAATAAGCAGCAGCTAATTTGGCCTCAGTTATACCTCATTATATATATATATATATATATATATATATATATATATATAGAAACAATGTCAGTGTGCCAAGTATTCCACTTGACCACAGCGCAACCCCAGTAGCAAGCGTGTCAAGCAGAATGGTACTTTAGCTCCCAGGGCGCCTACAGTCTCTTTCAACACTCTCACAACTACATTTTAGACGCTTGTAATAGGCTAAGATTCCCATGGCGCCATAGCCTCTAAATGCACCATTGTCATCGCGTTCTCTTTACTGGATTTACACGAGCTTCCTCTAGCCGATAAATAGTCGGTCTGTTGATCATTTTTGCCATGGCAACGCCCCGTTTCGGATAGCGTTAGCCGCCCAAGCTACCGCCGCTTCAAACCATAAAAGGTCTCAAAACTCTGAGACGTTTTAGAACTAGCGAAGAAGTTGGTTTACTTGTGTCATGCCTTGGTGGTCAAGTATTGCGAACGCGAGCGACCTTAGCCATAACCACAAATGGCGTCAGCCTAGTAAAGAGTATCCACATAGCCATGCACTCAACGTACCCATTGTCTATGGAGATAACTAATTTCTAGTTCATTTCCTTTATCGAACTGCTAAGTAAATGTCGTTCCCGCTTCGTAGTATCTTTTCGGACATATTTCATATAACTGTAGTATTTCAGAACAGAGCACCGGTCTAAGCAACATCTATATAGGGTTATCAACAAAGCAAAAGCGCAGGCCCAAAATGCAAGCATGATATATAAATAGAATTATAATTTTTTTTCCGATAATGACGAGTCCCTTTATTAATCGAATATTGTTCAATGTTAAGTTTAAACAGTAAATTTGTTTTTATTATTTATATAAGTTCGTTATGTTAGAATTATAATTTGTTTATTCTGTTCTGAACAGTTTAATAAATGCAACTTACATATATTTACAAATGTAAGAAATATACATGAGATGACGTTTATAAATAAACGTTGGACAGACAACCAGTTCGTATTCGGTGTGCGCTCATGCGTCATACCGTTTAAAGCGGATAGTAGGCAAAACCCAACCGACCAAGCAATTGCGTATCGGGGGTTTCAGAATAGAACAACTATTGCTCGCAATCTTCCTGCCGAACGAATCTTTAGTGAGGCTACAAAGTTTCTTCGTTTGCCAAAAGCAATTGTTTACAAAATTACCGCAAAGTACGCGGCTGCAGAGGAAACAGAACCAGGGTTCTACACAGCAGCGCGGAATATTAAAAAAAGAGTGCGTTGTGCGAAAACGCTAGAATTAGGTGAGGCAGATGAATGCTTTGAGCTCCAAACGAAAGACAAATGGTTTACGAAGACTTCAGGCATTAATCAGTCTGATACCATAAAAGTAAGTCTGACTTTCTCTGAGGCCAAAACGACAGAACAGACTTGCTCAATGCCGGGCGCTCCTGGGTGCCGTTAAGCACAAAGCAACAGGCAATATTAGATTCTACCCCTACGAGAAGATATTCGCAATAGACGCAATGATTACAGACGGCGAAAAAACCGTTGGGTTGTCCACAATGCATAGGATGCCCATATTGTTGGGAGAGCAAGAAGAAGTTTGATAATGTACACGTCTTAAGTTTAATGTCTAGTGAAGGGGACGTGATGACACGATACATTTTTCAGCAAGTTTATTTGCAGTTTCCACAAACTGAAGCGTAAGCGCGATAAACTCTGTTTAATTAGGTTTACAATATTTGAACAAGATGAAGCACCCGTTCACACCAGCCGCTTCGCGCAAGATTGGCTCACGGAGCATATCAGTACATTCTAAGCAATAAGCAATCGCGGCCGTCTAGCATTCCAGATTTCGATCCCCTGGATAAATAGCAATGCGTAAGGCACTACTGAGCAAAAGTCATCACTGGAACAAAACTCGATGCACCAGCACAGACTCGCTAACTGACTTCATTCGGCGGGCATTTTTGCAAATATCAATAGGCAGATTTCAAGGCAAGATGAAAGAAAAAAGTTCGCGAAACGAGACAACGATCAATGAGAGAGCAAGTCGATTGATGCGGGGGTCCAGCTGCTCAAGCTGCCTGCTTTCAGCAAGGTGATCAGGCAGGCCTCGTGTGGTCATTCACAGCGTGGCCACGCTACTGAGGAGGGGTCTGTGACGCCGACGGACCAGAACGAGGAAGAGGGAGAGAGCGAGGTCTAGGGAAAAACGAATGATCGTGGTGACAATCTCAGTGCTACTGCTTGCCGCATCCCCCTGCAGGAGTGTCAGGCCAACACGTTTCAAGGGACACATTGTCCGGTATCTCTTTTTCGCATTCTGTTGTCTGTCGGTCTGTCTGTCATTATTTGCCGCAAATGCCAAAACTATGCATTGTTTACCAGTCACACCAGCAACTCTGCCTACAAAACACACATACCGATAGGCAAAGCAAACTCTAGATCAAGCACGAGTTTACCAGTGAGACACGGAAGAGAAAGCAATGTGAACTGAGTCAAAATGTCCTCTGCTAGTCACAAACGATATAACGGCGTAATATACCGACACTCATGAATAAAGCAACGCTCTTTGCTGGTCGCTTTTTGTTCGAAAAAAAATCATTACAAAACATGACACCTTTTAACAACTATTGCCTACTGTGTGGCAACATAAATTACATTCGCGCAAAAACATTCCGAATATATATATATATATATATATATATAGGCGAGCACTGCCGAGTGTGCAAACGTAATGTAAATGAATAATGAATCATCAAAATATTTTATATATATATACTAATTCAGGAAGATCAGGTGAAAAGTCCGTGGCTCTCAAACTTAGCTACGTGTTATCGGAGTTTAAATTCGCCACATTAAACAGCACTTTCTCATAATAAAAAGCAGGACCTCAAACATCTATCGGGACGCAAGAAATGTGTATAAATAAATTACCATTATTAAGGTCAGAGCCTACACCTTGGCTTTCAAATGAACGTATGAATGTAGCAAAAAACATAAGCTATGTACTATTATTATCGACGAAATAGAATGGCGAGAATGGCCGGTGACTCTAGCATATGAGTCGGGATTCCGGCAACATTTCTTAATGGCATATTTAAGTTAAAGTTTTAATAAATATAAATAAATACATTGTCACGATTATTCAAGTAATTGTAATACATATTTAACGTTTTTAATCGGCAAGTTCTTAAATAACTAAATTCGTTTATCTCATAGAATTGCATACAAAAGCTACATACAACAAATATTTTTACCCAAAAAAAAATGAAAATCGCCTAATCGGACTCGCTACGTTGCTTTGTTGTCGTCAAAAGCTCTGTTGCCCTAAGTGGATTACTACAATGCGAACAAAAATAGATTAACAATAATCATTGGAAATGTAATGGATTGGATAATTGGAAAGGACCTTTCACGAGGGTTTGAAAATTATTTGTAACCCTTATTACGAAACTTGAGCATACTCGTGCCACTCGCTCTCAACTCACTATTAACTCATATTATGTATAAGATTATGGGAGACATGCTAGAGCTATTACTCATGCTAAAGCTGGCAACCAGAGAGACTCAATCGTTCCAAAACATTAAGCACACACTCCGCGTATAGATAAAATGAAGCAATTTGCAAGACGCTACTAAACCATACACAAGGTTGCTTCATTGTTTAAACCCAACATGCTTCACTTTGACATTTGATTTATAACACGTACATAAATTTATTAGAAACAAAACTACCCCAACTGCAGAAACGTCCTAGCCCATATCGCACTCTAGGGATCTACATCTAAATAAATTAGTTATGATAACAGACCGAGCAAACCTTCATTTTCTTTAAACATCGATTCAAGAAAATACAAGTGTTCAGTCAGAGAGCACGACTTTCGTCGTATGAAATGGGTCAGCAAATTTTGTCTGCGTACATATTCGGTCAAGAAAGATTCATCACTCCAAATTAATGGAATCACCTCTTTTATTAAAAAAAAATAATTAAACACTAGGCGTTATGTTGTATGTATATATGAATATTTAATATACTTACAAACTAAATTGAATCCAAAAGGTGCCACATACAAAAATTGTTAAGGATGAGACAGTCACCAGAAAACACAATTTAGAAGCATTATGTACATCTTTATAGTAAAACGGTAGCTAAGGTTTCAGAAAAAAAAGTTAAGTAAACTGGCAGACAAATGCCGATACTCGTTGCTCGCATACATTTATCCAACCGCGGCAAAGTACAATATCTTTCGTTTTGATTATATTTTGTGTACACCATTATCCAACACAAATGTCACTCTGAAGTAACCGCCACAGGATGATTCATTAATACAGTAGGCACAAATAGCTACTTGCACTATATATATTACGGTATAGCCAACTACTTCACTGCCCTCTGGGGACACCCATATAGCATCAATCTGCTTCATTGAACGCGATCCCTTCATGTTAAATTGTTTTTATAATGGCTAATAATTCATTTAAAATAAAGTGAGAAAAAAGTGAAGCAATCAAGTTGTAACCTTGGATTGAGACCACAACGAGAATGCAAGCAATGGCAACACACCTTACATAGGTACAAATAAACATTCCAAATGTGTAATAATAAGCTACCTTCATCGATGAGGCGTTGTTTTTACGAAGCGCTGACAAGCCCACGAAAGCGACAGGAATTGATAGTAGCCAACACCATTCCCATAAAAGGGGTTTTGGCACATACAACTCTTGAAGAGAGAGAATAAAGATATCCAAACGATCAAGGATATCTTCGGATACCTGTTAAGCGACAACGGTGCCGTAACAGCCACAGGTGACATGCGAAAGAGACAAAAAGCAAACCATTAGATTCGGAATCTAGCTAAGTGATATAAAGCTGTGACATGTACAGGCTTACTAACAAGTGCCGAACACCAAATAAGCTGGCTGTAAGTTTATCATTAGTCAGTGCAGAAAGTATCATAATTTGAAGAAAAAAGATCGTTATAAACAGTGGCGAAAAATATATATGAAATTGAAGCGATCTATTGACTTGTTGACCCTCTTGAAGTGTAAAAAAGAACGAAATGACACTATTTGTCAAACAAAGCTTTAATCCTGCGTCAGGCAGTTATTCGCAGTCAACTGAAGTCATGTGTGCAACACAAATGTTGTCCAATTTATTGCATTTTTGTCACAGTAAACAATAACAACACCATTATCGTAACATAATGCCGTCATACGAATATTGCTGTTATATGTTCATCTATATATTTCGACCCTTTGAGACATGCTTCTGGCTACGCTGCTAACCCACGTGTTCATGCCACTCCCCATATTGCTCCTTAGTCCCGGCGGCTGGGCTCCTCCATAGCAGAGCTCGCAAAACGCTAGATTGTTGGTGCCTCGAAACAAGTTGACGTAACATAAACACATTTACCCAGTTTGGGTGTTAATAAAGCAAATAAAGATTGCCCCTTTATATATTGTTTTTGTAACAACTTGAATGCACGGCATCTCCACGTACCTTGGCGACCAGAATAACAGCGAGCAGACCATGACAGAAAATTGACATCTTTAGACGTGACTTGTACGCAGCACTGAAATCGGAAACAAAGAAACCAAAACGCAACAAGCAAGACGAAACAATGGTAGAAGTCGACGACATAAATATAGTGGTCATATAACAATAAGACCATGGGCTTTTGAGGCGCTGAGACAAGGAAACTGGATATATCTGCTGACCTATACCCGCCTTTGAAGTTAACAAGTAATTGTAATACACGCATAAGTCACACGGAATAATCATAACCATGACGTTCATCCCAGCACAACGTTTAAAACAAAATAAAAATAGTAGTCCATTACCGCCTGCTATCTTTAGCGTTTGGCAGCATAGTTTAATAACCGAATACACAGAGATAAAGCAACTCTGCGAATAGTAAACTTTACGATACTATAAAAAAATTTAAATATATATAAATATATATTGTTCGCTTTGATAGCACTCCGAAGAAGTACAATATTGCGTAAGCTGTACGGACAACGTGTCGAGTCACTTATTGATGCGTCGGTCTGATGCATGACTGTCACTTGACATATCAAAACGTGTATACGGATATATGTGAAGTTAATAGCACGTTAATATTGTAGCAAGGTATTAAAAATATTTGTTTTTAAATAAGGGTTTATTATTATCATTATGCGCATGAATCACAATTACTTAGAATATTAATAACAATCAAACAAGCGTGTTTCCGTTCAACAAACACGATAGCTCTATGTCGCTAAGGGGCAACGTGAGACTTCGACATGGGTCGACCATCGAGGAGCCGTGAAGAAGCTCGGCGTCATATGAAGATTGGCGAGCAGCGCAAACTCAGCATGAAGCTCCGTCAACGGAAGCAAGGCGTTCACGCGACGCACTACTTCAGTGGCTAGCGGCATGGATACACAAGCGGCTCCACACAGATTCGAATCAGTCATACACGCTCGGCCATGCGGTCGTCCGGCCCCGAGTTGGCACTGATATCCATGATACCATGTGATTCATCAGACGACTACAACACTTCCGCTGATGCTGTCACTGCGGCTGTCATAGATGCCGTCCAACCTTCGACATCAAGCAGTGCTTTGAACACCAAGACACGCTCTTTCTCCTCAAGGCAGGAAAGGCTTCGCGAGAAAAACGCCAAAGTCAGCCCAGTCCAGCTGATAAATAGCTGGATAGATAACTGGATGCCTACCTGGCTGCCTGCTACAGCTGTTATCTCAGCAGAACGACGGAAGAAGAGAGAACCCCACATTCGAGGCTTTGCTTGTCATCGGTGCGATCAACGTATCGACGCAACGTGCGTGTCTGACGTGACAAACACACCAAAAGTGATTTGGAACACACAACAACAACAACAACAACAACAAGTCGACGCCAAACTTAAACCAACCTCCAAAATGGTCCGAGACCCATGTTTCTGTCTTGTTGTTGTTGTTGTTGGTGCTTCTGCTGCTACTTCTGTTGTTGTTGTTGTTGTCGTTGTCGCCGGCTGTAGATTCACACGTCAATTCTTCTTTTTGCTGCTGTCGTCCAAGTTAGTAACATACGTTCGAAAAGTAGTTATTCTCCTTTTGCGGCGCTTATGTGGTCGACTAAAAAGACAGACCGAAACCACAGAACGATCGTCGACTCGAGAAAGCTCGCCATAGATCGCTACAGTGCTCGCACCTTTGGCGCCTCGTGCGAAGGGATGCATCTGCGCGCTGCTGTCCTTCGACGCTGTCGGCGTCGGCGGCGGCGAGTCTTCGTGGACCTGCGGCGGCAATCTCTGCCGGCTACTAAACCTGACCCAACATTAGCTGTGCTGGTAGATGTAGCTGTAATTGTTGTTGTTGTAGTAGTAGTAGCAGCAGCAGCAGCAGCAGCAACAACAACAACAATAACGACAACAACCGCAACAATAACAACAACAACAACAACCGCAACAGTAACAACATCCGCAACAATAACAACAACAACGGTATACAGTGAAGCTACACTGCCACCAATCGAAATGTGGAACCGAAAGAAGACAAAAAAGCAGACAAGAGACAAAAAGAAACAACAACAGCAACAACTCTAATAGCGGCGGCACCGCTGGGGACAAGAATGACCACGACGTCGAGGACAACAACAACAACAATAACAACAAAAAAGCGACAAAGACAATGGCCATCTCTGCAGTGCTAACGCCAGCATCTCGCGTATCCGAAAGCGCTGACCACAAAGCGGCTACTATAGTAAAACAGCAACAACAACAACAACAACAACAGCAAACCATGGCCACAATCACAGACCTACACAAAACTCATACAATGCGCGCATAAAAACACCTCTATTACCATACACACTCATTTATACAGACATTAACACAGACACCACACCCGCAAATGCAGATTACGATACACATCGAGAGAGAGAGAGAGAGATGCATACGCATGCATACGTAAGTATACTAGATTATGGCATACATTACGGAACAATCGTAATAATACTCACTCACCACCTGCTCGGTGAGTGAGCAGGTAGATCGGGCGCTCTTCTTATCGTATCTGGCCA
Organism: Dermanyssus gallinae; assembly: GCA_003439945.1. Lineage (NCBI taxonomy): Eukaryota > Metazoa > Arthropoda > Arachnida > Mesostigmata > Dermanyssidae > Dermanyssus > Dermanyssus gallinae. Next base: position 621,458 of record QVRM01002238.1, read on the forward strand.
ACAACAACATGAACAACAGCAACAACAACAACAACAAAGACGACAAAAGTAAGACCAGCAACGCAGCAATGGCAGCACGCGCAACCAGCATTTGGCCGGCAAATCGCCGGCAGTGCACAGCATAGGTGCAACGAGAATCAATTTGCCGTCGCCACTGCCGAATTTGCCGCGCTAAACCAACCTCTCCGGTGCGGAGAGCTTCACGTGTTGAGTGAACTCCTACTGCTGCTGGTGGTGCCACTATTGGCGCGTGCTCGATGTACTCGAGCAACAATATATATATATATATATATATATATTTATAAGGACACACCACATCATGTCATTGTACCATTGCAGAAATCAACAGTACAATGTAGCCGTCCGAGATGAGGTAATAGCCGTCGTTGGCGGTAATGGTAAAGAACAATAGTTATGCACACCAACGGGGTGGCATAATGATTTCCCCTAACTAACACATAGCAGCCACAGCAAGACCACTGCTGTTCATTGTAGTACGAGGTTATTGTTAAGGAAGCGATTACAATTGCTGTTGTTGTTGTTGTTGTTGGTTGTTGTCGGTTGTTGTTGTTATTATTATTATTATTATATAAGTAATATGTTAGTAATTGTGAAACATGTACACATTGATAAAATAAACCCTTGTTGAAAGAAAAAAAAAATTATTATTATTAGTATGACGTAATGTTTATGCTGAGATTTGGGTGTTCAACAACCGCCAATGAAAAGTAGCGCTCGCGTGCAGTCTTTAGTCGCTGTTAAGTGATCGTAACCATACGACTACAACAGTAGACATTCCAAAGCGTTGTCTCGGAATGGGAAAATAAAGTTGAACAGCTCTGAAGAGAGGTTAGAGAACTCTGGTCTGGTTAAATATGAGGAGTAAATAGAGTACATCTGTCGACTGTGCCGTCAAGCGTGTACGATGTATCACGCGTCTGCCTCACTGGCCCTCACGAACAGCTCGCTGCCTTTCTCGAATGACATGCCGAGAGCAGCTGACATACTCAATGCATACTCAATCTGAGTGAAATAAATGCGCTGATGATAGTAAGTATCTGCAAGGACGCATCGAAAAATCCGGATACTTATTTATAAAAAAAGCATTTATTGAATCTTCTAAAATGTTTTTGTTCCCTTCAAAATAGCCCACTGCAATGCACTTGGCCTACCGTCTTTCCCATTCTTTAAAACAATGTTTAAACGAATCCGTCAAGATGAGTTGCTCTTACAAAATCCCTAACAATGTTTATCTGACGGAACAGGAAAATGTAGGGTTGATGTTGAAGGATGTGTAGGGTGATTCCGTTGTAGTCGAAAAGAAAACCTAAAAATGTTCAACGATTTCCTCTGTTAATGTCATCAAAGACATTGCCGAACGGGAAGCATTCTTCGTATCCTCACGTTCGTCGTGAAATCGACGGTACCCCGTATACACAGAGCTTCTGGACACTACTTGATTATTATATGCAGTTCGCAACATTTCCACTACTTTAGTACGTATGATTTGGTTTTTACCACAGAACGTAATGCTAATTCATTGCTCCTCCAGATTTTGCTCCACCGATTAGCGCAAAATTTGGTCTGTGTGTAGTTGATGAGGAACGATTCTGAGAAAACAAACCGGACCTTTATGGTTTCGGTCTGTACTGAAGTACTATAACTTGTTGATCCGCTCGTGCTTAATGACACAAACAAGCAAAGCAGTATCGTTTGTAATAATAATAAATTGTCATTTATTGGTCGGTGTCGCGTGTCGCAGTCATGCCCAAACAGCAATTAGCCCAAAAGTCAAAAAGAAGCCTTTTTGCGTTCAAAAAACAGCATACAAAAAGTTATATAAACGGTCGTTGGCTTCCCGATTGTTGGTAAGCACTGGTTGAGCACTTTCGGTAAGCTGCCTTGAAACCAATGCTGTATGATGATGATGTGCCATGCTCATTGTCAGTGTTAATAATATATATATAATTCAGATTTTTAAATTAATTAATAATAATGCCATTGCCAGCGGTAGTATTTCGATGGTTTTGTTTGAAAAACATAGAACAGTGTGTGAAATGATAAAATAGAATAGTGTAGAGAGAAATTACTATTATTGTTATTTGTGTATTATTACTATTATTGTTATTTGTGTATTATTACTATTATTATTGTTATTCTAATGAGGCTACAGCAGAGCCAAGATCGACTTCCGCAGATGAAGGGTGTCGTTCGAACTACAGAGAACCAACGTCAAGATGATATAGAGTGGTTACCGTTCACTCAGGCAATAATAATACAAGCAATATTGTAAATATTATATAATTAGTAATTGTGATACCTGTGCATATGCATAATAATAATAAACCATTGTTCCAAGAAAAGTTATTCTAATTACTAATATTATTATTATTGCTGTGCGCACTGGGCTGTATGCGCTGTGTCCTGTATTTTTGTCTTTGCACTGTTGTGATGAGTGATTGTATTGTGCATTTCAGCCTGCACGTGAAAAGCTGACACAGTCAAAGCGGTGGGTTAACCTGTGCTAATGCTGCTGCCACTCGGATAATAATAAAAAATATCATCAGAATCGATCAATCGAACAAGCTTCTTCGTCTAGAAAAGGTGACGTACCTCGTCTGATAATGGCTTGCAACCTTCTGCCGGTGTTGGAAGTCGCTTCCATCGGTGCCTTGCACAAAGGCTCCACCACGGGACGCCATCGCAGGATTAACTATGGTTCGGCTAGTTAGTTACAAGATGATTCTCTTCTCGTTAGTGAATCAACTCCTCTTTCACCGAACAAAGACACCAACCAACCAACCTTCACTAACTTCTCACACCGACCACGACCACGAACCGAACAACACGAAACGAACACAGCCTGCCGGCGCTAAAGCGCTGTCGGAAGCCAACCTGGCGATCGAATCGATGGAGAAGAGACTCGATTTTTGATACTTTGTTGTTTATGTCTAGGATAATGCATAGACATAAACACAACTGTATTATAATTATTAGTATTTGTGTTCGTTGTCGAGCAAGAATCGCTTGATCGTTGCACCATGAAGAACACCACAGAGGATATGATCATCTCCCGAATAATACTAATAATATTCTTGTTACTACTACTAGGACGACTATTAATTCTTCGTCTTCTTCTTCTTCTTCTTTGTATTCTTGTTACTATGGTATTGAAACAATTGAGGCAGTCGAAACCGAAGCAGAGAAAGACGAACAATTGAGCAACAATCACGACGTGTGGAACAGTCGTCAACGGTCGATCGCGTGGCTCAACCAGCCAACACACCGGCTGGTCAGCCAAAGGAATTCCACAGCGATCATCTGCTGGAGGTCAGGGCGCCGCCATCTTGTTTGTTGTTGTTATGGTGGTAGTGGTGGTTGTTGTTGTTGTTGTTGCTGTCGTTGGCGTTGTCGTCTTGTTACTTAACCGGACTCATCATCACATAGCATAGTAACAAGTCGTAGCATATAGAGAGCTTTTGTTCTGGCTGGTGTTGGTGCTAATGCTGCTGCTGCTGCAATTGCACAGCAAAGAGTGGTCGTTCTTTCGAATAATAATAATAATAATGATAGCAGTGGGCAGTTTAGCAGACGACGAAGGCAGGGGGGCCCGCGACGGACCCGACTCCGCCAAGATAAAGCAGGCGGGTTTGAGTCACAAATAAAGATGATTATATACAATTATGTCAGTATGTCAGGAATAAAGAGAGAGAAAAACAAAACTCGTAGGGGGTGAATTGGGTGCGGAAATGAAAGGCGAGAGAAATAGAGAGAGAGAACGGGGCCGGCTGGTAACGCTGGTAGAACACCCCTTATATTAGCCCCCACCTTTTATATATATAAAAAGCAAATGTAAACAGGTGGACTTCAATGAGCTGAGCGCCGCCACGGCCGTCTTCGCCGCCGGTGCAACAGTGGCACAGCAAAATCTTGCACAGCTGGGCGAACAGGTCGCAGTATTCGTATTTGAAAATTGGCGCCAAACGTGAGCGAAATACCTCTCGATCTCTCCTCGCTGTGACTGACAGTGGCTTCCAACAGCTGGCTAGCGGATGGCTGCCAGTGTGTGGGGTGGGGTGGGGTGCGCTTGGCGGGCCCTCTACTGCTCCGCGCTCTACTCCGGCGCGTTGACGTTCGAGTACAGTCGGGAGTAGTAGAATCGAGTCTCCGGCGCGAGCGCGCGCAAAACGCAGCGCCGATTGGCCGGCCAATGTATGCCGCCCTTTTTTCTGAGTTCTCTCTTTCCCTCTCTTGACTCTCTGAGATCGAAGTGTCGTCTATCTGTAGTCTGCCTAGGACTAGAACTGAGACTGGACTGGGCGCGGACCCCTTGTTGTACTGGCACCTCGTCTCCTTCTCTCGCTACCTTCTTAGCTTCTCGCTTGCTCGCTGCCACGTTCTCTATCACGAGATCCTCCTCTGCTTCCATCACGACCTTCCTCTGTTCCTACAACGAGCCTGCCTCGTCGTGTGTATCTATCACGACCTTCCTCTGGTTGGTCAAAAACCACTACCGATGGATCTGTTTTGACCACGACATATCTATCTCCCTGTTTCTGACCCGACTGCGCTCCTGTTTCGAGCACGACCTGTCTCTGTTTCGATCACAACCAATCTCTGTGTCTAGCACGATATTTTCCTGTTTCTGCCACGACAACCTTTCTTGGCGGTAGCATACAGTGTACAAAGCGACGGATAGCCGTCGACATGTGTGAGTTAATCTGTTGTCATGTGTAGCTTCTCTGTTCTTGACAACTAATCAAATGACCAAAACAAAAAATCAAAAGCAATGGTAGTAGTTGGAGGTGCTGCGCGCGGCTCATCTCTTTATTTCTCTCGCTTTTGTTTGTATTGCTGCTTTTCTCTAGACACCTCGCTTTCTCTCTTTCACACTCACGGTCTCCGTTCCTTTCCTTTTCTGTTTCGCTCGGTTGCACGAGCGCTTTACCATCGAACCGGCGGCGCGCACTTTTGCTTTTGACAGACATTTTAATTTCTAAGTATGCGATTCACAGTTTAGGAGCGTTCTCGGCTCTGTTTCTCAGTCAGTCTAATCACCCGTTGTAGTAGTAGTAGTAGTGGTAGTGGGAGTTGCAAGTGTTTCTCGTTTTTTTCTCATTACCTATGAGCATGATATTTATTACTTTATTTTATTTGCGTATAAGAGGAAACAATGTTATCTTTCTGAACGTCTGAACGCCGGACCAAGTAAACGAAGACGTCACATATTCCACTCCAGGATCGGGCGTGTTCAGTCTAAATACTTTTCGGGCTGAACCTCAGCCAAGATTTAACGTCTACGGGACTGCTTTTTGCAATGCTTCATAGACGGAAATGTCATAAATACAAATCGGTGCAACGGTGGGGCTCGAACCCGCGCACCAACGTGTCTTCTCCGGTCGCGAGGCGCAGGCGGAATGCACCACGCCACCACCGGGCTCAACGGCGTGTTCAGTCTTCTTTTTACAGGGGCCACCAGGAACGCAAATGCATAACGCACTCTCTTTGGTCTGGGTAGTGTGGGACTTTCAAACCCGCAAAAAACCTGGTAACCCTCTAACCTACATGACCGGGATACTTGTGGGGCATAGGACACCTTGTAAGAAGTGGGTGGAAGTGGTGCCACCGCAGATTGTCCACGGTCCGCACTGCATATGAACGGTGACGAACTTCTGCTCGCCCGGCCGCGGGATGTACGAGGAGACCGTTATGTATAACAAAAGCATAGGGTGCATGGCAGAACAGAGCGACATACAAGCGACAGCTGCTCTAGGCTAAACTAGATCAAATGTTGCGAACAATAATAATAATAATAAGGATATTGGAGAAGTCAAATTTCCCGACTTCGGCCAACAGGTCCGCAATTCAGTTCAAGTTCGTTCAACGCCGCGTACGAGTGAGTCTTCAGACAACTTCGCATCGTTAAAGCGCAAAGATGGACCCCGTCCATCGCGAACTGTGAATGGACCGACTAGAAGATCGAGATCCTTCCTGCGCGCCACTTTTGCCAAGATCGTCCGGATACCGATTCAGCTGAAGCGAGAAGCTCGCCGAAAGGCTCATGTACCTGCAGGTCCTGCACCAATCTATCGCCGTAGAATAAATGACGTCGACTCGTCTCCATAAAAATGTGTTTCTCCATCATATAAAGGATTTTGCTGCAAAGGAGGTTTGTTGTTACCGTTGTTGTTATTGCTCATGTTGCAATTGTTTTACTTGTTGCTATTGTTGTTGTTGTTGTTGTTGCTATTGCTTTTGTTGTTATTGCCAATGTAGTAGTTGTTGTTGTTGTTATTGGTGTTGCCATTGCGTTTGTTGATGTTGATGTTATTGGTGTTGCCATTGCGTTTGTTGTTGTTGTTGATGTTGTTGTTGTTGATGAAGTTGTTGTTGTTGTAGTTGTAGTTGTAGTTGTTGTTATTGCTGCTGTTGTTGTTGTTGTTGTTCTTGTTGCTCATGTTGCTATAGCTGTTGTTGCTGCTGACTTTGTCGCTGCTGTCGTTGTTGACCAGCCAGCCACGGCAGCGGGCGATCATCATCACAAAGACACAGACATTTTCATGGTTGTTGTTGTTGTTGTTGTTGTTGATGATGATGATGATAATTGTAGTTGTAGTCGTAGTAATCGTCGTCCTCATGCTGCTGCCGCTGCTGCTGATTCCGCGGCTGCTGCTACTGCAAGCAGTGGCTGCTGCGGCGGCGATGGCAACGGCGGTAGCGGCGACGGACGGTGGCCCGATTTCGTTCGTCGTCGTCGTGAGTGGACTTACTTACTTACCCTCTCCACGGGTCTTGTTGTTGTTGTTGTTGTCGCCGCGGCCGCGGCCACCGCCGCCGCCACCGCCATGTCGAAGGGTGGGTCCCCTGCGATCGGTGAGCGGCAAGGCAAGGCAAGCCAACCAACCAACCATCCAACCAGCCAGCCAGCCATTCTGCCAGCCAGGCGAGCGACTCGGCTCGATTCGTTCAGTTGCTGCCTCTACGGCCCCTGCCGCTTCTTTGGACGTCGTCGTCGTTGTTACCAGCTGTAGCAGCAGCAGCAAAAGTAGTCGTCGCTGTAGTAACAGTCGTAGTCGTCGCTGTAGTAGCAGTTGTAGTCGTCGTCGCTGTAGTCGTAGCAATAGTGCTACCATCAGCGGTCCCTGCAGCGGTCTTGGTGGCCCTGGCCGTCGACAGGGTCTTCTTCTTCTTTCCCTTTTCTACCGCCACCGCCCCATCTGATGTGGCTGCGGCTGCGGCTGCTGCTGCTTGGTGGTGATGGTGCATATTGATCGTCACTAGTCGAGTAGTCTTAGTTGAAGTAGTAGTTGAACTAGTTGAAGTTGAGTTAGTCCTCGCGGTGTGTCGCCTTTGCCTCTCCCCACCCACCCACCACCTCAATCGAATTTGTTTGTTGTAAGTGCACTTGACAACGACGACAACGACAACAACAAGAGCAGCTGCATGAGCAACAACAACTACAACTACAACAATAGCAGCAAGAACAACAATAGCAACAAGGACAACAAAATCAACAAGAACAACAACAACAGGAGCAATAACAACAACAATATAATCGGAGTACCTCAACAGTAGAGACACGACAGACGAGAGGTGCTGCGTGAGTGAGTGCATCTGTGCATATGAGATCGAGAGACAAAGAGCGAGATTTTGTGGCGGCTGTGCGGAGTGACCCCAACTGATGTGCGAGTTGTTGAAGGTTGTTGTGCTTGTGGGTAGTTATTGAAGTTCTTGTGGCAGTTGTTATTGTTGTTGTTGTCTTCGTCGTCGTCGTCGTCGTCGTTTTTGTTAAAGAAGTGGCACCTCAGCAAGGAGAAGAAGAGTTTCCAAGAACAAGAACAACAACAAAAAGAACGAGTAAGTGGTACCAGTCCTAGATGGAGTAGTTCAAGTCGTGCCGAAATTGTTGGTGGGTTGTCGTGTCAGTGCCAGAAGAGTACAGTGGAGGCGGAGCTAGCTTCCTTCTAGGACGGGAAAGAACACTGCGATCTGTGGATTGTGTGGAGTGTGTTCAATCCTGCTGTCCAAATCCGACGCAGAGTGAGCACAGTGAAAGAGGGCGAGACATAGAGGAAGATAATAAGATTGTCGACGTCGTCATCATCGTGGTCAGTGTTCGAGTGCAGCCGGTACGCAACGCAGGTGCGCTCTCTATGTGCGTTGTTGCGGAGTTGCCTATCGATCGATGTACGCTGGAATGCCCGCCTGACCGCTTGCTCGAATTTGCTCTCTAGTTTACTACTGTAAAACTTTTCAGCTGCTGCTGCTGCTGCTGCCGCTGCTGCCTACTTTTGATGTTGTTGTTGTTGTTGATGATGATGATTAGAATGATATCCATCATCATAATGATCATGCTGATGATGAGAACGGCAGTTTGATCCGAAAGTCTTCATTGCTAATCATCAATTTCGTTATTGTCCCTCTCTTCAGAAGCGACAGTATCATCGTCATTATCCTCGTCAGAGGTGTTGTACATCGAGCGTATGGGCAGTTGTTTCAGTATATATATATATATATATATATATATATATATATACATATATATAGAGAGAGAGAGAGGTAGACGATGAGGGCGCGGCAATGGCGACGATTTTGCCGTTGTCCTTAAACTTTCCTCTCCGCTATCGGTGGGCGGCGGCCTTGATATCGTTGCAGTAGCTGCTGTTTTAACTGCTAATATTGTTGTTGTTGTCGCTTTTGCTGCTGCTGTTGTTACTACAACTTTTATTGTTGTTGTTGTTGTTGTTGTTGCTGTTGTTACTACAACTTTTATTGTTGTTTTTGTTGCTGTTGTTGTTGTTGTTGTTGTTGCCGGTCTTGGTTGGAGATTGTCCGTCTCTCCGTCTCTCAATGGATGCCAAGGAGTTTTACGATGTTGATTGATTTGATGTGATTCCAGCGCGTCTTACCCCGTCTATGCCTGTTGCCCCCTCCCTCTTTCCGGCTACGCTCTCCTTCCTCCCCCCCTCTCTGCTCCCCCTCTCTCTGCTCCCGTGCAGTCTGTTTGTTATACGCCCCCCCCCTATTGATTTAACTACCTGTATCCCTCTCCCCGTATTGATTATATGCTCTCTCTCTCGTTCGCTGGTAGAGACCTTGCAGTCTGTCGTCGGTGTTTTGTCTCGTCTCAAGTTTTGTGTCGCTTAAAACTGGGAGTATGCCTATGCCTCCGCCGGGCTCTGTTGCCCGGCTGACTTTTTAAAGCGCTATTCGCTAAAGATTCGTTCGTCGTGGTTCGTCGCTCTACGACGGATGTATTCGAGTTGCTTTTGCTGCCGTTGCGCTTAAAGTAAAGTTTTCGGGCTGACCCTCAGCCAAGATTTAACGTCCACGGAACTGTTTTTCACATTGCTTCATAGACGGACCGACCCCCATAAATAGAAATGTGCAATGGTGGGGCTTGAACCCTATGCGCACCTGCTTTGTGTCTCCTTCGGTTGTGAGGCGCAGACTTTAGCCACCACGCCACCGAGCTCGGCTGCCGTGCTTGTCCTATTGTAAAGTGGCAATATTCGAATATAGCCCCCCCGCCACCCCCCCCCCTTTATTCAAGGTACATGCATGAATGAGTTGATAGAGGGATGGACGGACAAAGATGACTTCATCGGACGCCCCTTGGACCTGAGTGATTCCGGGGGCGCCGTGAAGGCAACACCAGTCTTCTCCTTCTTCTGCATGTTCTTCCGCTTGTTGTTGTTGTTGTTGGTTTTCTTCGTCCTTTTAGGGGTGTGTCTGTGATGACCATGATTCTGCATCGGTTAGGATCGGTTGCAAGGTTGCAGCAGCAGCAGCAACAGCTGCTACTTCGATTGCTTTTCGGCCACTTGTGAATGCAATGCAACAGCACAGCAGTAGAAGCCGGCAAATCATGGCGATGGTGATGCAGAGCAGAATGATACAAGCGGATGATTATTATGTTTTTGAGAGGGAGCCACATGCTCTAGGCGTTACGTATAGGGAAGATATCATCTTCTTATTTAATTGTATGGTTATAGGGTTACATTATTTGTTATTATGTGAAACTTATACATCATAATTATAATAATCCCCTCTTCAAAAAACCTACTGCAACGACAATATCAATAACAACAGCGGCAACAACAACAACAACGGCAATAGCAACGACGACAATACTACCGTCAACAACAGTCGTCAGTAGTCGTCGTCGTAGTAGTAGTAGTAGTAGTAGCTACAGCTGCACTAACAGATCAGAAGCAGTCGCCCGCCGAACCAGCAGCGGGCTGACGGATAGTCACTACTATGGCTGCAGTCAAACAGACAGACAGACAGCCAGACGTATAGTCAGACATACCAGCCAGCGGTAGCAGTGGTGCTGGTGATGGCGGTGGCCCCACCCCGGGCATTTGTTTGTCCTTGCTTCGCATCTATCTATCTATCTATCTATCTGTGTATTCGTCAAACTATCTGCTCACTCAGTCACGGCTCGCCTGAAGCTGTAGCTGTCTGCCTCTCTGGCTGTCTGAATGACTGAATTTCCAACTGTCTATATGACTGTCTGACTGAGTGACTGTCTGAGTGACGGACGGACGGACGCACTGGCTCAACTGGACAACAACCGACCGACTGAATGAGTGAGCCATTGAGTATCATCTATGTGGCCGGCGCCGACCCACGATCAGTGTCCATCAACCACCAACACCACCGCCACCACCAAACACATCTCGTCGTCACTGCTCGTAGCGTCAGCCATCAGAAGCCGATGTTGCTGATGCTACTGCTACCAGGAATGACACCAGCGACAACAACAACAACAACAATAACAACAACAACTACGGCCATAACTCTAATGACAACTACAACGATGGCGACAACATTAATACCAAACAACAACAACAACGATGACGACGACGACAACAACAACAACAACAGCAGCATAACAACATAACAACACCAAACAACAACAACAACAACAACAACAACAACAACAACAACAACAACAACAACAACAACATAACAACAACAACATAACAACACCAAACAACAACAACAACTACATCAAATCACAACAACGGCGGCGACAACAACCAGAAGAACAACAACGGCTACTGTTGTTGCAGTTGTGTGTATCTGTTGGGCTTGGTTGAGCTGTAATGCGGCGCCTGGTTCTTCCCGGCGCAACCGAACAAAACACTGAAAAACTACCGAGTCGACACAACTCGCCGACTTTGTCTCGCAGTCTGGTTGCAGCTGCTGCGCCTGCATAACATAGCATAGCACAGTGGCATAGAGCTAGTCTTTGCCAGCTCGCTTTCGTTGGCTTGAAGCTCATTATCCGACGACGACGACAACGACGATGAAGATGATGATAATGGGGCGATAATAGATGGTGGCGAAGATGGCACCCATGATGGTGGTGTTCATACGGTGGTCGCGCTTTATAGCAAAAAAAAAATACAAAAATGCATATTTGTATGTTTTATAGCACTGCCTAACATGAAATGAGACATAGGTCGGCTCGTTTTTACTCGTATTAGAAGTAAACGAGAGAATAACAAACATAGATTACTGCAAGCGTAGGGAGACGGAAAGAACTAGATAAATGTATAAATAAAATAAAAGCAAGAAAAGACTGGGCTAGAGATCAAAAGCAATCGAAAGCAATGCAATAAAGCTCCGAAGACATGAATGAGGTGGAACATGACTAGCAACAACAACGACAACAACAAAAAAAAACATTAAAACACAAAATAACAGCCGTGCATACGACCACCGCCTTTCCTAGCACCTCTACGGTCGGGCACCTGCTTGTCATTGTCATATCTGTCGTCGCCATTACAGTCGTCATCATTACCATCATCTTCATTAATATTATTATTATTATTGTTATTATTATTATTAAAATTCTATTCTCTTCCCCTGTGTCATCATCTCGCTAGCCTAGCCCAGTGTTGGGACTTCGACAAGAAGTTCAGAAAGTCTCTCTTTTGCTAACTCAAATTCCTTCTTCTCCTCCACATCTCCATACTGTCTGTCGGAGTGTTTCGGCCGGCGTTAGAGGCTGGCTTCGTTGGCCCCGCTCGGTAACCGCCGGGGCCGCCGCCGCCGCCACCGCTGATTGTCGGCACGCAAAAATTACTCTCACTGCCATTACCATTACTACTACTACTACTATTACTAGCAACATCACCATCACCATAACTACTATTACTAGCAACATCACCATTACCATTACTACTAGTAAAGTAAAGTTTTCGGGCTGACCCTCAGCCAAGATTTAACGTCCACGGAACTGTTTTTCACATTGCTTCATAGACGGACAACCCCCATAAATACAAATGTGCAGCGGTGGGGTTCGAACCCGCGCACCTATCCGTGTCTCCTCCGGTTGCGAGGCGCAGACTTAAGCCACCACGCCACCGGGCTCGATATTACTACTACTACTACTACTACTACTACTACTACCACTACCACTACTACTACTACTACTACTATTACTATTACTACCATCACCGCCACCACCGCCGCCGCCAAAACGAGAACAAATAGAGAACGCCGGGCCAGAGGACGGCGGTGGCGGCGGCGGCGGCGACGATGGTCGGGCCAAAATCGGGTGTGGCTGGCTCGCTCGCTCGCTCAATGGCGGACTTGCTGGCTGACTGACTGGCGAGCTGCATAATTGGCCTCTATGGCCACAACCAGACAGACCGACGGACGGACGGACGGACAGACAGGCAGGCAGTGGGCCACTGAGCCACTGAGCCAGTGGCGTGGTGGAAATAGAAACAACCCAACTCCTCCTCGTCGGCGCTGCTGCTGCTGCAGCTGCAGCTGCTGCTGTTGTTGTTGTTGGTGGTGGTGGTTGCGGTAATGGTAGCGGTGGCGGCGACGTTGCCGCCCGTAGTTCTATTTACTGCAGGAGCACTGCATGGCACAGCGTCGCTGCAATTGACGGTTGGTCGGTCCGTCTGTATGACTATATGGGTCTATATCGGTTCGTCTGTCTTTGGGGTTATGCCGGTTTGTCTGTCTGTGGGTCTATGTCGGCTTGTCTGTTGCATTTTCTGTGTGTGTGTTGATTGCTGACACCACGCGGGCCTCGTCCCTCGCCGAGGCTTCACCTCTCGCCAGGAGCTTACTCGCACGTGAAGAATACTAGAGAAATCAAGTGCAGAGAAACTACGGATTCATCCACTTGTCTAGCTGACTTCTCACGTATCTATTTATCGAAAGATCGATTGATGATTGCTCGATTCATTCACTGGTCACTTCATCCATCAATGTGTGTCTAGTTCACTGTCTATGTATTTATCTATCGATTGATTCAATTTCAACTTTGTACATCAATTTGTCGAACTAACATCACATCTATTTATTAATTCATTCTTAACTTTATCAATTTGTTGGATTGACTTTCTATCTATCTAACTATATATCTATAAATTCATTTTTCACTTCGTTCATTCGTCCATTTTTTCATTCCGCTGTGAATGAATAAAATGATTCGACGAATCACTGTTGCTATGCTAGGCTGTGAATGAATTTGACACCGTGTGTGTCGTCTGCCTATGCTGGATTTCTGGTCGTGAGGTGCCCTTTCAATGGCTGCTACAACAACTAAGACTTATTAATTGGAATTACCTGGAGTACGACTAGTACAAAAGCTGTTGTTGTTGTTGATGCTGCTGTTCTCGTTGTTGTCATTGCTTCCGACAGTTACGGTGATAATCATGGTCATAACTGTACACAATTAAACTACTTGTCACTACACTTCGAGTGTACGGTCAAACTAAATAAATTGGCCGGTAACAGCCTAATTGTGTAGTACGTCTTCCAGCATTGCTTATGTATTGTCGCGTTTTCTTCGGCAGTCTTTACAACTTCACGCCCACCTCTCCTCCCGTTCCTTGTTAATGGTTTGTGAGCGTCCATGTGTTACTACTACACTATGGTGATGACATTGCATTAACTGATTGATTCATTGATTCTTTATCAGGACTGCTATATCAACGCCAGCGAGCGGAGCTGCAGCAGAAAAACATCAACGTCGATTCGCACCAGCTGCAGCAACAGCGGCAACAGCAGAAGCAGATGATACAACCGAAACGGAATTACAACAACAACGTGTGAAGTTCGTGAGTTAGTGACAACGGAAGATCGTGAACGCCTCGTGAGAACGACGCTGTGAGAAGGGAGTATTCGTACTCGCTGTGTTCAACTGTCCTGCTACTACTAGGACAGTTGCTCGTCTGGTCCTGTAACCAGTGTCCTGGTGTTGTTGTTCCTGCTTGTGTTTGTGCTGTGTCGTGCCGCCACCTAAGGAACGTAGATAAGACCAGCCAAGACCAGGAAGAGAAAGCAAGCGAAACTGTCAACAAGGGAAAGGAAAAGTTTCAGCGCAACAACAACAACACGCACGTGTGCAACAAAGCCAAAATGGCCCGCGACACAAACCTTGAGAACGACGAACAGGACATCCCCGGTAAGTGGAGGCCTCCCAGCCCAATTATCCAATTTGGCCGTCCAGATTCTCCTTCAGTGCAGCCAGGCCGCCGTGTCTGCTCCATTTGCAACGAGCGGGAATATTGTGCACGTGTTGATCGTGTTGAACAGCAATCGTGTTGTTGCTGTCTATATGATGTTTTGCTGGTTATGTTGCAGTTAACACTGCTTTACCATGAATGTTTTGTTGGCGCAGTAGTAGTAGTAGTAGTAGTAGTTGTTGTTATTAGTATTATCAGTAGTATTATTTTTGTTCATATTGATATTATTGTTGTTGGTATTTTTGTGGCCGACGTTGTCACTGCCATTGTTGATAGTATGATACCAACGTCACAGACGTTGTTGTAATGTGGTGCTTTATTCCTAGGACGTTTTTAGCGCCTTTCATTCAGTGAGAGCACGACTATGAGCTGAGTATAAGTGGACCACAATGGTACCCTTGGAGTATATATTGTTGAATACACGGCACATGACAATGTAGGTCAATTTTTTACACAGCCTATTTTTGCTCATTATAATGCTTCTGTTGTGGCACGATATTAAACATGAATGCGCGTGTATTTATGTATCGTTGGAGTTTTAAAAGTGTCTTCAAAGATGAGAGCAGGATTCTTACAGCATCTGCTTTTATAAATACATGTACGCTTGTTGTTTTAATGATGGCAGTATATAGTCGTCTTCGGCCTTCACCTTAACTGGAAGCATAAACTGGATACCATCGAAGGTCACTTCAAAGCAACTGGTTGTGGATGTGAACCGTGACTAGACGAATGCAACTCAATACTTTAGTTGCTGTATTAGAACTAGTTTACTTTGTTATATATTTTATTGTTGATACGCCTGTACGCATTCGTCGGTGGAAACAAAGGCTGAGAAGTGTCAGCTGGGTGCGAAATATTTTCTCCATTTTGTAGCCAACCGCTTTGTCTTGAGGTAGTTAAGGAAAGGGGTCGGTATTCATTATCTAGGAAGTTTGCACGTAATGACTTTAGCACTCAATGGTAATAGACAATATTGCTTTTTGTACGCGCAGACACACCGCGGCCTCTCGCTATATGTGCAAACAAGGTACGCACGTCACGGCATAGAGATTTGCATATAGACGCAGATATATATATATATATATATATATATATATATATATAACCATTGCTCTGTAAACTTTATTGAAACAGCACACACCGTTAGCTGCTTCTTTGTAGTACGGTTAATCTATTCTCGCTTTATGTATTGATGAGTTACTTTTGTTAGTTGCAAATCAGTTTGTCCTTGCCACTACCGACTACAGCAAACTATGCTTGGTGTGAACCAGACTCTAGTAGCCGCTGAAATTGTTGTCGTTGTTGTCGTTGTTGTTGTTGCTGTTGTTGTTGTTGTTGTTGTTGCTGTTGTTGCTGTTGTTGTTGTTGTTGTTGTTGTTTTTGCACACCGACTTTGCCCTAGCATCGGCAACTAAGCAGACCATCTGTCATCATACAACCTGTACCGTTGTGTTGCGCCCAAAGCAGTGTTAAACGTACGCATAGACGCGTAGATATGTAGGCGCGTATTAGTAGCCTACTACAACCTTCTCATAGAGCACCACGCTCAACGGGTGGACGGATTGGGTTGCACACAGGTGGGCTGGCTCATCTGCACCTGCATAATAGCCCAACATCGGTGCTCCAGTGTTGCAGCATCTGTACGTTTAGCGAGATCTTTCATTTATAATTGCATCTACCTGTAAATATACCATCATGTATATGCTTATATGCTATTACTGTACTCTCCTGGCTGCCACAGCCGAAGGACTGCCGGCAGCGACACCGCCGGCGACGCCGCTTTTGTTGCCGCTTGGATATGGCTTTTTGTTTCGTACTCGTGGTTGTCGTAAATGTTGTTCTTGCTGGAACCGTACGTCGCTGACACAGACAATGCGTTTATTATTATTATTATTATTATTATTATTATTATTATTATTATTATTATTATTATTATTATTATTATTATTATTATTAGTATTATTATTATTATTATTATTATCATTATTAATTATTTCCGATTTTACCGATATAGTTCTTCACTAGTAGCATTTATTTTACGCGCGCTCAAAGACAGTCAGCCGGCTACTGATGTAAAGACGATTGTTGTCGTCAATCTCCAGTAGTAGTATTGTTGTTGTTGTTGTTGTTGTTTTTGGTATTATGGCTAATGTTGTTGCAGCTCTAGTTGTGCCTACTGTTGCTGTTGTCTGTACTATTATTGTTGTTTTCAATTGGTACTGTTGTTGCCGTTGTAGCAGCTGTTGTTGTCGTTGTTGTTGTGGTAATGGTGACTTATTTTGGTGAGCAATCTACTGTTATCTACTGTCACATCCAGTCCAAGCGTTTGACCTTGCGCGCCGTTAGTAGCCGACGGCGGCTGCGGCACTGCGGGGTACAGCGGAGATGATGCACTTACGAACGTATGAATTACGTCCTTTTGGCCTACAGCTTAGCCTAGACACGCGCGTCTCGCACAGCTGTCTGTGTCCCAGCAACAGCGACCCAGTAGACCCCAAATGGTATACAGGCAGCAATCGTTGTTGTAGTACATCATATACACGCTAACACATCCGTACAGACGACATGTATACACGGCAGCAGCAGCAGCGGCAGCATCAGCATCATATTGATGGAGTGCTCTTACTAAGTCTGTCGATAACCTTTACCTCTTCGCTGCCTGTCGAGGCGAAGAGTCTCCCCTTGCGGGGCGAAACAGACAGACAAACAAACCGATACGATCCTTCTCGTTGTACTACCGTACTCGATGTCAAAGTAAACGTACTAGAAAAACTAGTAATAGTACTCGGGGAAAGAGGTACCAGCCAGAGAGTAGGTCAGAGGAGACGACGGAGCGAATGAGCTGCGGGATTCGGTGTAGTTTACAATTGAGAAGAAATCGGCACCGCCCGGTAGATGGAAATCTACGAGTCAGCGCGTAGGCGCGCTCTGGTCCAGCTTTGCTCCGCCAGTCGGGCGTCATTTGACATTCATGCAGTAGCTATACGGGCAACGGAACCACGATGGGCCATCCGCAATGATACATTTATGCTATAATTACGCACTGGCAGCTGTTCTATATACGTTTTTTTCTCATATATATATATATATATGTATGTATATATATATATATATATGTATGTATATATATATATATATATATGTATGTATATATATATATATATATATATATATACATACATATATATATATTGTTTCTGTACTACATTAATGTTCGTTTGGACTGCATAAATACGCTTTTGCGCACATATTGTCTCACTTGCCCATTGTGTGATGCGTCAAAGCATCGGGGCCTTGGCTCAAGTGCCTCAACGAGCCAACATTGCTCACCACCATTTGGCATCAGACCAAACGCTCTAAAAAGCCGTTTCTCAGTGACCCCAATGCGAGCCGTGGCGCCGGGTCTCTTTGCCTGGCTGGATCCATCAAAATGGTCCTCGTCACTATGTGCCCTGAGAAGTGGAAGTCTTTGTCCGACACAGTCACTTAGCTCAGGATGCATTCTATCACCTTTACTCTAATAAAGATGCTTATATATATATATATATATATATATATATATATAATTAAGGTTCTTCTGTGTTTTTTATAGATGTTTATTGATTACATATATAATCTGGAGAGTCTCACATCAGAGACCCACTACACAGGTGTACATTTTACGCTTTAAACGTTTTAACATTCGATATGCTTACAACTTGTACATGTTTCGCTGATAATGCTTTTCTGTTTAATAGATGGACAATTTTGTGGTGGTGCCAATAGAAATCGAGTACTTTACGTCGAAGTTATCTTCTTCTTCTAGTAGGAATGAAACTGCTCGAGTATGGTGCATAGTAAAATATGCCATCACTATAGGCTAATAGTTATCACCCTGACCACTAACCTCTTCATGGGATCGGAACTATAGACTGATGTTATACCATACCGTTAGACTTGTTCTCACCATTACCTGCCACCACCCCGACAACACTGACGCCCCACACCGCCACGCATCACCGTGATTGATGCACGCACCGCAAAGGTGGCTGGACGGGTATCTCTATGTGCTTACGTTGGTGTAGCGTTAATCGGGTTTCGCGATCGTGAAATGAAAAAAGAGAGCTATCCAGCTACCCCCCCCCACCCCCGCTCGTCCTTCTGCGTTGACGCAGAGGCAGACTGTTGGAGTCTGGGTTTGCCCTCCTTCTGCTTCGTTGCTGCTTCGTTGTTGTTGTTGTTGTTATTAGTAATAACCATCACCACTACGGTGTAATGACCCACTCTCTTTGTTTTCTTTGACAACGAGTATGATTGACAATGACGGGCTGCCGCTTCTGCTTGATGTTCAACAATAATTTTTCGGCATTCTCGCAAACCACGGTCGATCATCCATCTCATCTCTATGTGATATCGCTGCTGTAGAGAAGCCTGCGGATATATATATATATATATATACATATAGATATATATATATACATATAGATATATATATATATATATATATATATATATATATATATATATATATACAATGCTGTCGCGTCAACAATTGGCTGCGCGCCGCCATATCTTGGCACATGAGCTGACGCATTCACAAATTAGTGATGGTGATGGGAGTTCTCACTCAAGTGAGATTGTACATTTTGTGTGCGTGTCAGAGGGAGGGAAATTGTCAATTGTTTAGGAGCGAATAAAAACACTGTACACACATGCCAAAATGCATCTATATATATATATATACGCACACAATATGTCGGCGTGTGTTGTTCTGTACACCGGCGATTTTGTTAGAGCAAGCAGTTTGTGTCCTCTCATCTGAAGAACCAAGCTCCAAATGACAACAGCCCGGATGGACCCCGATGACCAGCTAGACGTCTAGCTAGCTGAGGGCTGCGATGCAGCATCATGGTTGAAGTTGTCGAATCGTGTCGTGGGTGTCCACCAGCGTAGTGTGGTCGATCAGCTGATGTTGACTTCACCCACCGCTGCATCTCGCTCTTCATTCATTTCCTTTTTATTCTTCTACTTCTTCTTCTTCTTGTCCTTCTTCGACTTCTTCTACTGAGTCTCTTTTGGCTTCGGTCAACCGGTGTATTCTGACGAGCTTTATTGAGCACTTAAAGTGAGTGGTCGAGCCACTGAAGTCGTCCCCATTCCGCACCACATCGCCACACAGCGGCTGGCGGGGCCCCGCAATAGCCGCATTTTAGATGTCAGCCCCAATAACAACAACGGATGGCATGGGCAACAAACACAACAATAGCATCAACAATAACAGCAACAACAACAACAACATCAGCAGCAGCATCAATGCAAACAACGCGAATAACAACGACGCAGGAGAGGTTGGCATTCATTTGTTTGTTGGGTTTATACCCTTTTAATGTAATCGGCGTCTCGTATATCCCATTACTTCTTAGTCAACATAGTGATTGGAGGATATATGCAGGCCTATTGCAACACTTGCTTGAACGTCTTTTGAAGTAATATTCTACAGACGTGACCAACGATTTGAATATAAAAGTACAAAGCAAAAGGCACAACTTTTACCTACCTAATGAATACATTAGATAACGATCAAATAAACTAAATAGATATCATACGCCTAAGAGGATAGCTTTCTGCGACACGACGCGTATATCGAAGTAGGGGAGCGGACGATGGCACATGTGCCGTGTTCGTACTAAAAATTCGTAATTTTGCTTCGAGAAGAATCACCCTATTATAAAAGCAGGTTCAGGCGACTGACATACATGCACACGTCGTATTCTAAATTAGGGGACACATAAGGGAAACCTGGCAAGGAAAGCCGTAAACCAAGCGGATCCCACTACTAGCGCGTATATATACAAATATATAATTTTTTTTGTATATATATATATATATATATATAATTTACCCAACCTGTATGTTAATAAACCATTATATATATATATATATACAGGAACATATGACTGTACTTTTAGGCACCCTTGTGGGGTGCGCAGCGTGTTTTGACTGTCAGTTTGCTGATGACGGCTGCTACTCAAACCGAGAAACGTCGAGGAAACATCGAGCTGGGCAGCGTTGGCTGCCTGAGCAGCTGCTGAATGAAATAATGACAACAACAGCAACCACCGTGTCAGCAATGATAAGTAACAGGCACCGGCGTAGTCGCGGTCAATTCTAATTTGCCAACCTAGCGGCCGATCCATTTCACTTTTGCTTTCGTCATTATATCTGCTAGGTCTGTTTGAGTTTGGTGTTCCTGCTGCTCACAAAGCAGCCCAGCATTTACTGACTGTTGTGCTATAGCGATTATTAGCGCATATTTCCGTATATATATATATATATATATATATATATATATATTCTTTTAGCACTCATGCTCATTGAGAATAGATGATTAACCCGCTCAGGTTGCCGCTTTAAATGCTTCTGGTATAAAACGGAGACATGTGTTTTTAGGTATGCGTCAAGCGAATAATATATATATATATATATATATATACATACATATAACGCTGAATATGTGCGTATTCATTTTAACGCACATTATATACGAGCTCTCAAGAGGTCAACTGCAACATTCCGGTATTTCTGTGCAATTAGCATAGTCTTACAGTTATCGCTGCTGAAGACGATGCCAGCAATGATTCCACTATTGTGAAATTATTACGTAGGGGAAACAGCGCGTCTATTATATACGAGATATGACAGAATGTGCAAAACGATAGGGGTTACGTTGAGCCACCCTTATTGTCGAGATCTGACATTATATACATATATATATATATATATATATATATATATATATATATATATATATATATATATGCTTTAATTTTAACCTTAACCCAGTCCTGAAGATGATCGCATTGAAAGGGTGATATGCGTTCAGGTTCGTCAACTAGTCGCTCCTAGTGTCAGGGTAGCCGGTCGTCAGTCGACGAATAATAACAACAACATGCCCGAGCGATGCAATACGGCGGTAATGTTTGGCATTTTGAGGCTGAATGCAGTGTGGGTCGCCTCACAATTTAACGGGTCAACAAATAGCTTGGCGAACAGACGGCCATCTCTTTATTTGAACCACAAGCTGATGACAAAGCTAGTGGTCATTCGTTACAGCGACATCAGGGCTGCTAATTTTGCCCGTCTAGAATCCGTGAGAGCGTTATTAGATATTTTTAGCCGATTGCCCGTGTATTTGGCGAACACGTCGAACGATGAATCCGTCAGTAGCAAGTCTGGGACGACCCATCCGGATGGATAGGACAAAGCTGCACGCGCTTTTTGAGAAAGAAAGCGCATATATTCGGCAGTTTCGCCAGTTAGCTCTATCCTTGCCATCATTACAATCAGCGAAATACTCTCGTCTTCTCAGTATGCCCGCAAAGCCAAGGCAGCAGACATTCGGACGGGTATCCGCAACTGACTTGGTCCGGGCCGTTAACCAGTATTCGGTCACCTACCTATAACCGTGGTAGTAATAAGCCTTGACAGTTTTCGAGTGGACCACGACCGTGTGACAATATGCGCTGTGTCGTATGCTTTTCCTCCCACGATCAACGGACCAAGCAAGTATTACTATGGGAAGTTTGCACATCTGGCCAAATACTCTCTATTTGCGAGAAGGGGCTGGGACGAGAGTCTTAGTTACCTCCGAACACTAACAATTTCACTTAAGTAGTTAGCGGAACCTGGTTAGATTAGCCGTTCTCTCCACCCCATCTCTCGCAAGTCTTCTTCTTGTTCTTCATCCTTTCTCTTTGGATTGTAGTTAAATTTTGGCTGAAACACGCACAAACAATGTGGTCCGCTAATTTAGTTCAATTTCTGCATTCTCAAATAGAAATTCTACGATCAAAATTTTGTTGTCGTCTTTGCCAGGGAGTTTGCTTCCAACTTTCTCCTTCACTGAGATAATTAACAATTTGGGTACTGCGGTTGGGTCTTTTCTGATTTTTTTTCGTTTAGCTTTTACGCTTAATTATTTATCTTTAGAAGACATTTTCGCCCCTCGTTTCATTGGAAAAATATTTGTTTCGCCAAATGGTATTAGACCTCAAAGTTTGGAAATTCTTGACCACCCTCTATATATATACATATATATACATTTATTTTTATGCTCGCAATATTATTAAATACAAACAAAGTTTAAGTAAGAAATAAGAACCCACTCATTCAAGAGCTGAACGGAATATAATGTTTGTAGTTGCAATCAAATTTCACACTAGGTTTGCAAAATGTAATGCATGCATTTGGTAAAGATTTGAGCTGAAACCGAAACGCTTGGCTTCTACTTAGTTCAACAGTGCGTCCTGTTGCTTTATGACTTCACAAACAACTCAGCGGTCCGATTTGCGGCGGTTGTTCCTTTGGCGGGCACCGCTTCGACGTCAACGGGATCGGGTTAAAAATCAATAGTGTCGTTGTTGTGTAGATTGCGTAGAGCGAGATAGATAAGCGTGTGTTATTGTTGTTGTTTTTTGTGGTGGTGACTGCTGATGGTGATAATGACGCTGACGATGGCATGCGTGTCGCTCTAGCGTTATCGGCACTTCTCGATGAGCTTTTAAGGGTCGTTCTTTATAACAGGATGCCAGAGTGACGGGAGGACTTCTTCTAATACGGTGATTGTGTTGAACTGAGATTCCTATAATGATATTGCTATTGTATACGTTGTTGTTGTTGCCGTTCCCATCATTGTCGCCTTTCTCTAAATTGCCTTATGCTCGTCCTCCATGTGCGTATGTAACGACGTATTTTGTTTTATAGCATTTCGCCCATGTTTACCTAAAAGAGCATACCCAGAAAGAATTTTCATTTGACGGCGGTACTGCGTATATTGCCAGACTTTACAGCGAGGTCCGTTTATGGATTACCAGCAATCATCTTGTATCTTTCCACAGGGCTCTGACACGACTTACAGCACAGCATATATATATATATATATATACCTGTATCAAGATTATGTAAATGAACCGTAAAGCTGGAATGAAATATTCAAAATTGTATGCATATATATATATATATATATCCAAAAGACCCGTTCCCGTTCTCGTACGCGTGCAAGCCCCCGCTTTATATGGCGGGATTCGTGGAGGATATATGGAATCTTTTTTTCATATGTTATTTAATGTCGATTATCAATGTTATTTTTACGCTGTCACTAAGTTAGGCAGTGAACATCTATCTAACACTCTATCGTTTAATCTATTTAGTCTAAGATACGCCATGCTTTTGTTGGGGGTAGGACTCGAAATCTTCTCGGGCCTGATGGCGTCGCGTTTTTTGTCCCATCAGGGTCGATTATAATCTACGCCGGCATTCGCCTTGTCTAAACTGGCAACCATGAGAACCATCACCCTGTTAGAAACGCCGAGCTCTGTTGGCAAAGGTGCTGATGGCAAAAGATCTGTATCGACAGTCGATGACGCTTTCACCATATAGCACTCGCCATAGCCTCTAAGCGTCGACGTCTCGATGAGCAGTGACTAAATGGATGAGGACTAGTTAGAGAGCGGTCGCCTGCAGCAGAAGCCGTTAACAGGTTACTCGCGCAAGAGATGAATTTGGTGGCACCGGAGCTCGAGACGCACGCGGAGTTCGGGCCCGACGAGTCGAGACGGACGAAAGGACGTGACCGCCATATCGGCGCCAACCACCTCGATCAGTCGGCGTGTCGCGTTCGGGATTAATTAATGAACCTGCTTTTAGTTGACATTGATAGCACAACGACCATTTGTTGCATGTACTGTACGAATCGCGTGGGAGCGACACTTGCCCGTCCGTGTTGTACTGTGTGCACCGTTAGCACTCCATACGACCCATTATATATATATATATATATATATATATATATACATATATAAATATTTGTGCAGTACCAACAGATGCCATACTTGTCGGTGGTGGGGCGCAGATAGTATCGAATCGGATACAAAAAACAAAATCGCGTTTGCCAAGCAGGTTTGATTTTTCTTGCTGAGTAGTCCGAGGACCAGTGCGCGTCGAGCTATACCGATCCTCAAAAAGCCATTGCGGGCTGAACAAAGTGGTCGACGATCTTCAGACATGACGACGGGTGTATGATCATCTGTAGCTGCCAGGATCTACGATACTGTTGCTATTGTTGAGGAGCTCAAACTAGTTACTGAGTGACTGACAGACTGCCCGTTCGCGTGCCCCATTAGTTGAGTCGAGTAGTAGTTGTTCTAGTAGTTAAGAACTGTTTGTACGAACGAGCCGTGTTTGTAGAGTGGGCGGCGGAAAGAAAAAAACGTTACTACGGTAACAGTTGCAGCGAATTGGCCGGGATTAGATCTATATGCGTAGGCAGGCCGTTTTCGGCCGGGCATGCGATGGGTGCGCACGTCGACGAGCATGCCTTCGACGAGACGAGACGTCTTTTTGCTGTGGGGTCGCATATATATATATATATATATATATATATATATATGTATACATATTGATACTTCTGGTATATATATATATATATATATAACGAATTAGCGGACTCGCATCGCTTTTTCGGAACGTATACGTCGACCGGTTGGTCTTTTTTCGGGCCAGATTTTAGCGGCTGCGGACGGTGGCCAAATGAATTGCTAGCAGCGCCGTCACCGACTTCTTCTATGCATGCTTGCGCCTCCCCCGCTAGCGGAAATGTGGCCGAATTTTTTAGCGTTGTCGGGCAGTTTTTCGATTGCTGTTCGCACTTGCTGCTAATTTCTATGTGATGATTGCAATCGCTGTTGACTTGTATACATCACTGCTCGGTTTGATTTCGTTCCGGTTGACGGCGACGGTGGCGTGGTTTCAGTCAATCGGCGTCATCGGTAAGCTGTACGATGCTTATTGCTGTATTCCGACCTAGAGTTAAACCAATCCTACTGTACGCATGGCTATGGTTTAGGTAGAAACCCTTATATGTATATATATATATATATATATATATATATATATATATATATATATATTTATATATGACGGCTCGATATGTTTAGTTTGCTTTCCACCAGCCGGAATCACTTATTTGCCACCAGCCAGAATTAACTTCCTTATTCGCCACCAGCCGGAAAAGGGCGGCTCTCGGATCGTAGAGGATCAGTTTGAATCGAATGAGACTATGGTAAACACCTAATAGGCTCAGGAGCGGTTTACGGCTTAGGTGGTTTCGACGATTACTGGTTTAATGAGTGTGACCACAAGGAGAAGGAGAGAATTGAATCAACCCCACTACAGCAAGTAACACACGGCAAGTAACCCCACAACTGCTCGAGTAACGCACGCTAAATGCGACCTCGAGCACCCTGTCTCAGCAGAGGAACGCTGAGGCGCTCGTGATCATCTGTTTCTGCTATCCTTGGCTCCGCCATCTCTGTGTCATTTCATCGCTGGCATAAGGCATCGTAAGGTTGTGATTTTCGGCCACACCGAAACAAAACAAAACAAATCACGGCGTGTGTCGCTGCGTCAGTTCCGTTATTAAAGTGTGAACAACTGCCGACGCTGGTCGCCCACCACCATACCCGGCGTAGATCTTCTTCGTCGGCTTTGGGAGTCCACGAATATTTGATCAATTCCGTCGGATGTGTGAATAGTTAGAGAAGCACGATAACGATGGCGTGTCGCGTCAACACGTCACCATCTCGAAGTCGTTGAGACTGTCGGTGACTTCTCTGACGCTGATTTCATCTTTGAATGTTCGGTAGTTGTGACCGCGGCTGACGCCGGCGCTATGGCCCTTTACGGCCAATGTTGTTGAAGTAGTAGTAGTTGTTGTTGTTAGACTTGTCGTTGTTGTGGCATCGCCTTCATGCCAAAGATGTAACGTCATATCGTCGTGTGTTGTTGTAGTTGTTGTTGTTGTTGCTGCTGCTGTTGTCGTTATTGTTGTGGTTTTCGTTCTTGCTGTTATTCCCATTTCTCCTATCTGAGCGCCTCTCTCTTTTCGTTGTCGATTTCTTCTGTTCCTCTTCGGTTCGTTTTGGCTTCGTTTCTCTCGCGTCGGTTTTCTCAAATGTTTTCGATTTCATGTTCCTGTGTTCTGTGTTTTTTTTTGTTTGCTCACAGCAGTCGAGCCGCGGCGTAGTTTCTTACCACAGACCTGCCGTCTACTTTGTTGTCCTCAATTTGCTGCTTTTTGTGGCTGTAGCTGTGGTTGCTGTTGTTATTATCATCATTACGATCATCATTATCATCATCATCATCAGTTAACGTCTATGTATGGTAAACTAGACACGCGTTCATAGAAATAGTGTGTGACTTCGCCCGCTCGTAATGCGTACAGAAGATACCACACCGACGAGAAGTAGTGACACATGTCACAAACATATAGTATATATATATATATATATATATGTATATACTGAATTTCAAATTCATATCCATCCTTGCACTCGCTGGTCTTAACTACACTCGGTCACCACAGTCGTCGATCATATTGCCGGCTTGCCCACTCCTCAGCCTCAGTGACAGCAGTTGAGCGTCAGAAGGCAGGGTCTTATGGTTATTTATTTCTGTTGATAGTTAGCCTGCGTCGTCCTCTTTGCGTTTTGATAGGCTTGCAGGAGGCCTTCTAAGTCGACAGATGTTCTGGGCTTTCTTGTTATTTTCCTTCCTTACTCTTACGTATCTGCGCTGTCTTCTGTATGCTGGAAAACACGTGCTCTCCTTGTTCGCGGCTCGCTCAAAACTTTTCCCTGCTTTTGTTGTTTGTTGAGTCATACCTACGTTTGTTGAGTCAACTTCTGCATTTTTTGTGATTTGTGGTCTCCGCTGTGTCGATGGCCTTACCGTTTGCCATACGGGCAAATACGCGAACTAATTACTCCCACTCCCTTGTGAGCTCTCAAGATCTGTTCGTGTTTCACATAGCTTTAGGGCAGTCGTGCTTAGTATCTCATTGTTTGTATTTATTATTGTTATAATTCATACGTTATTATTGTTTGTGTCCAGTATTCCACAAGTGCGGCAACGGTTTAGTCCGTATGACATGTCAGGGAAATAAGGCGCCTCAAAGCTAACTGGCACTGAATTTCAACACATCACGTCTTAAGCGCTAGATTTCGCCATTAAACTGTATGACACGTTAGTACTGTTTTTATCGACAAGTATATAGATGTCCACGGGCAAGGGACTCTTCTTTCTGCCGTGGCCGAATCAAGCCGGCGTCAAAAATCCATGTGCAACTAAAGCACCTAAATACATTGTTATTACTATATATACGTATAATTTTCGTGGCTCTGAGGTAAGAAGGTGGTTATGTTCGCGTTCAAGTATGGCGTGTGATTTGTATAGTTTATACTAAAATCACTCGCTTCTCTCTGCACAGTAATATCAGCAACAGTATGAGCAGCAAACAGTATCTTGCAACATTGTTAAGCAGCAACAGCAACGACAACAACAGAAACATTTATTACAGCAGCGGCAACAACAACAATAACAACAGCAGCAACAACCACAACAACAGTAATTACAGCAGCAAGAACAACAGTAACAACCACAACAACAGTAATAACAGCAGCAAGAACAACAACAACGACAACAACAACAGCAGTAGCAGGTGATACGAATGGTATAGTAGGCGCGTGTGTTGTGTATGTATCAATTGTATCAACGGCCAACTTGGCCGTTTTTCGGTTGCGGGCACGAGCATGACTTCTTCGGCTGGTCTGGTGTCTTTTGGATGGCGTTTCGGATGCAGTGTGACGTCCGCAAGAAGAACATTGCAAAAGAGAAAGAGAGAGAGAGCAAGCAAGCAAGTGCTGCCTGCTACGCACGGTCTCTACACGAAACTGCCTGGTTGCTGTTATTGCAGTCTGCCGCGCGCGCGCGCGCACGCTCGCCCGTCTGCGTCTTTCGTGCGCTCTCGCGCTGGCGCTGCTGCATCATCATCCCACTCTGTCAGCCTGTCTGGCCATGTTGCGCGTCGCCGTATGGGGCGTCTCATTGTGCTGCCGGAGCTGTTTCCGGACGATGCAGTCGCGCTGTTGTTGTTGTTGTGGTGGTGGTGGTTGCGGCGGCGGCTTCTGCCGTGGCGGCCGGCGGCGCAGCCGCTTCAGATGGCCTTGGTACTTCGTCGTCGGCGTCATCGTCGTCGTCGTTATTGCAATTGATCTTGTAGTTGTGAGTGTTCTTGGAGTTGTCGTTTTCGTTGTTGTTGTTGTAGATTTTATTGTTGTTGACGTTGTTATTGTTGGTGTTTTTCTAGAGATGGTTGTTGTTGTTTTTGAGATTTTGTTTGTGATGTTGTTGTTGTTGTTTTTAAGATTTTGTTTGTGTTGTTGTTGTTTTTGAGATTTTGTTGGTGTTTTTGTTGTTGTTTTGAGATTTTGTTTGTGTTGTTGTTGTGTTTTTGAGATTTTGTTTGTGTTGTTGAGGCTGTTGTTGTTTTAATTGTGGACGTTTTTATGGTTGATGTTGCTGTTGTTTTCGTCGTTGTTGTTGTTGTTGTTGCTGTTGCCATCAGTAAGATATAATGAGGGAACGGTGATCTCATCCGATCCGGCCGTTCGCTTGCATGATAATGGTGCTCTTCATCATCATCATCATCATTATCATCATAGTCATTAACAACACAAAAACAGCAGTGGCTGCTTCGGTGAGGATGCGTTTTTACTGCCTCTACCGGTACCAGCACAAATGCTTCTACTTCTGCCACTTCGGCGGCTGTTGCGGCTGCTGCTGCTGATGATGGTGATAATGATGATGATGATGATGCTGATCTTTCTGTTGCTGCAATGAATGATGATGCGCCAGTAAATGGTGGTGGCCACGTTGTCCACAACAATGTTTACCACTACTCGTACGCCACTGTCCATACGCGTCGAGTTGTAGCGGCCGGCTGGATAACTCGCTATTGCGTGCCAATCCAGTCTGCGACTACTGGACAGAAAGACATACAGAACCAAGTGCTGTTTTGTCATTGCTGGCGTTAGAGTTGTTACCGCTGTAGCTGTTGCTGCTGTTACTATTAGCATACTTGTTGTTGTTGTTATTATTTTTGCTTCTGCTACTACTTTTGTTTAAAGTGCGTTTTATTTACAGTATATTATGTGTATTACAACATTATAGTCGTGTAGTTCGTAAGGCTGAGCGCCCGTGTACGCAGCACTGGAACATCATCCAATGCATATGATTTATTTTTCTTTTCATCTTCTTAGCACCGTGTTACCTACATATTATATTTATGCCTTAAAAAATAATAGTAGTTAAAAATAGTAGTTGTAATAACTACTATTGGTGTTGTGGTTGTTGACGATGATGTATGTGCACTGTCACAAAACCACTGTTCTACTGCTGAATATGCACCATGTAGGCTTGTGTGTCGGTGAACCAGGTAAACGCGTTGTCCATCTGGCTCCATTTATATCGGTATTTGTTGTTGTAATTGCCGGCCATTCATCATTCCGGCGGTCTGTCTGTTATTGACGCTTAATCTGGTTGATCATGTTGAGGACAACGGCGGACCACACCACGACTCAAATTCTGGTTTAATTTTACCTTCTTTCTTTCCACCACTCTACTACCTAGTAGTCGTTTTGCGTCTGTTTGCCTGAATGGCATATTTGCAAAAACAAAAGTCCTTATAGACGCAGTATTGTGATCATGTACACTGCGTTCCTGAAGGAGGGAATGCGCCATCTGCGTCTGTGTTTTACTCGCAGTCCGACCAGAAGCGACCAAGTGAAGCTCTACACTAAACTCGTAATAGAGGATGCGTTTGAGAGGCCGGAATACGATACACCGCAAATGTAGTTGGTTAGAAAATCGATCTTGGTCGATATTCTCGAACCTAGCGAAAGATCGCTCATTCTGGCTTGCTCATCCCTTTTGTGCCAGCTCAATATTAAGAAGTCTACTAGTAAATATAAGTACGCATTACTTTATTTCAGTGTATACTTGGCATTATATTCAATCCTGTAAAATTGTGGTATACATTTGTTCGAATATTTCTTGAAACTGGATTGGCCCATTGAAACTGGATAATAAACTATATGCCGCTGAGAGTCAGCGGCCATGCCGCCATAAGGACTGTTGGGGAAACCCTAGATACGAGTATATCAATATGTCCGCCGGTCCTCGATCGACATATCGAAGGTATACGACGCGGCGGTCTCAAGTCCGTAGGAGAAGGAGGATGGCCAGGAGTTGTACCTGTGTTTGCCTCCTCCGTTCTAAAGGATTTCCTCCTCGTTTTTACGATATATATATATATATATATATATATATATATATATATACATGCATACATATATATACCAGTTTTGCTTTAAGAGGCATTGTGAAAACTTACGTATCTCTTAAATTGCATACGAAAATGTACATACTCGTATATAAGTGTTAGTTCTCCTACTCTCAATATTCGATAACTCTGCTACTGTCCTTGCCTCTTTTTTTCATATCTCCATTTATACGTCTCGATTTTGTACATCATTTTTTCCACGGCCTTAGTTTTTGTTCGGTTTTCTATTATTTGCTGGTATTGTCCAGTTCTGTTGCGCGCGTTGCCCCTTCTCGTATGCCATATTTTCTCCCTTTTCTCTGACGTTCTGCTATTTTTGTGTACATTTGCTCTATACTACACTGGACGTCATTTCCTGCAGGCAACGCATCTTTATGTCCCTTTGCCCTCGAAGGTTAGGAATCTGCAACCTAGCCTGGCACCTCCCAACCCCCCGCACGTTGCCGTTGTTGCAAACTCTTCTTCTTTCTTAAGCAAAGCCGGCACGGTGGTTTACGACGGAGGAAATAGTCCCGCAGCCCTTAAAGTTGCTGCAAGCGTCCTAAACTCGCCCGTCATCCGGCTTCCCGGTAATATTCCACCGAATGCCCACGTCAACAACAACGACTACAACAACAAAACTATCGAGGCAATAAATGTCGGTCAATTGAACAACGTATGACGTTGCGTGATGTTGTCTTGAACTCCATCGTCGGCGCTGTTGTTGTTGCCGTTGTTGTTGTTATTAGGGGTAAGCGGACGTCGAGACCGCTAGAAACGATGGTCCGAGCCGATCGTATTTAGTTCGGTTAGAAATAGGCTGACCTATGTCTTGTTTGATATATATATATATATATATATATATATATATATAACTACTAGAATAAGCACGTGCACACGTATTAGTTTACATTGCTCGGTAAAGCGGATACCAACGGGGATGCGCACAAGGCCAGACGCTCTGTTGTGTCTGGCCATGTGCCGCCGACCTTGGCGCTATAATATATATACATATACACCGGAGATTCATTTATTAATTTGTAGTTGGGGGAGAAAAATTGCCCCGCTATAATAATGGAGCGGCCACTAGTTGTGCGACGTGATTTAGCAACGAATTGCGGTACCGTTTCGAGCATTTGGGGTAGCTGGAGAGTGAACCTACAAACCTAAACAATTCGAACGTGCTCTCAGAATCAGATTGAATTTAGGATTCGTGCTTCTATTTAAAGAAAACCGCAAATATTAGCTATACTATTTTAGGGATCGACAAAAATCTAAATTGTCCATGTGTCTGAGCTGAATTTGCCGCCCTATTGCGCAAGCGAAGAGTGTGAGCCTATTTGTTGTATGTGGTAAGATAGTACCGCGGTTAGACTGGTCGAAGCGTCGTGCCGAGTTTTTCTGTGAGTTTCTCTTGAGCTCACACAACTACTACTCTCCTGTGTTCTGGAGGGCTTATATAAACGGAAGTTGCCGTCTTCAACACCTCTATAGCTTCCTCGACAGTCTTTTATGAGTCGGGGATTAAGTCGGGGGTGGGAATGGTCGGGGGTCGGGCCAGCGTCACTGTCGAAGTGACATTCTTCTTCTACTCGATTTTGGTGCTGGCTTTTTTCAGCATCCAGACACTAAAGGCGGCTGTGTGCCATTACTGAGCTGCTGTAGTAGGTTGATCAGCGACTGCTGATGCTGAGATAATCGCTCACCACGAGGAGGCATGGTGGGACGACGAATGAGAGGGACCACGAGCGACAGCAACGTGTTGTCGAGATTAGATGACGAATGGATGGAGAGGCGGAAAATGTATAACTTTGGAAAACGAAAAAAAAGCGAATCAATATGTATGCACAGTTGAGTGCATGCACACAATGCGGCTGTAAACATCAGTTGATGAACAACGTGTTCGCTGCACGTCCGTTTCTAGCAGGCCCACGCACGCCACTGCACGGTACCTACCTCTAGCGTGTACGAACCTTTCTACCGGATACGCGTATCTAGAGCCCGCGGCACCCCCGGCTACCACAGTGCCGGCACTCGCAGCAAACGGCTTCTCACAGCCGACCTTTGGCGTTCGGTGTCCGACGCTAACCGGAAACGTCAAGCTGCAGCAGCGGAATAATTACAGTGATGGTGATGATATTGCAGTTGTCAGTCCAGTCGTTCGTACAAACTGGTACAAAGTTGTTAACGTCATTGCTGCTTTTGTTGTTGTGGTTGTTGTTGTTGGGTTGTTGTTGTTATTGCTGTTGTTGTTGTGTTGTCGTTGTTGTTGTGGTTGTGGTTGTGGTTGTTGTTGGTGTCCTCATCACCGTCACCTTTGGTGCCTCCACCAGAAGAGCAACCAGCCCAGACAATTGTATTGTCGCCGTTAGATCCGTCGGCGGTTTCTTCGTCTCCTTTGCTGGCTATCCTTGTTGTACAACGCATGCGCCTCATGTTTGTCTTGATCATCATGCGATAGTCGCTCACGATGAACGAACTTCAGCCGTCCAAAAAATCTCTGATGCTGCCACTGCTATTGTTGTTATTAGTATTCCTGAGCGGCCGCTGGCTGATTATTTGAATTGTATGGCCCTTTACAAAGCTGTCATATATATATATATATATATATATATATATATAAATATATATATATATATATATATATATATATAATGCGTCATACAAGATAACGTGTGTCAATCTATGAAAAGTTCATCGGAGAAGCGTACAAGGAGTCTTCAAAGTCGTCGTTCGAGACATGCAGCAGCAACATAGGCACACAGAGCATGCAATATAATGCGCTATTTGACAAGGAGACACGTTGGTCGGCGTTGATTCAACGCGCACCGATAGCGCGCTAGCGTGTCAAGGAAAAACGAGATATTTCCTTTGTGCTGTGGTGATTGCTCTTCGCGTTGCCCGTGATCTCCTGTGCCCTCCCTGGCCTCGCGTAAAGGCCAGAAGCGAGCGGCAATCCTTCGGCCACCTAAATCCCTTGCCGCGCCGCCAAAGAAGCATATAGAAACATGCTTGGCTGTCTTAAGAGAGCGGAACGGACTATCCGCCCGTCGCCGGTCGATTCGATTTGTTATGCAGAGGCATTGAAAGAGCGAAAGGAGGCAGACAGACATACAGGGAAGGCTTTAGTCACCTTATTCGTCACCGTCGCTATATTAAGCTGTGGTTGGTTGGTTGGTTGGTGAGTGATGTTGCTACTCACGAAATCGTCGTTGATCCACACCGATTGTCTTGATTGATTGGCGCTCCAAGACGGTGGTCGCACCTCCGTGTCTAATAATAATAAAAATATATGCACGTATGCCTACTATATATATATATATATTTTTTTTTCCCTGGTCCAACATGAGACATACGCGTATTCGTACATGTGTATGCACTCCCCATAAAAAGATCGGAATATTAATACCTGCCAATTTTATCTCATGCCTCGTTAATGTATATGTATATATATATATATATATATATATATATATATATATATAATATATATATATATATATATATACATATACATATACTTTTTGACTTCATGCCGATATCTGTGCGCCACCGTACTCAACGTCATGCTGCTATTGTTCACTTGTACGACTGGCCTTTTTCCGACTGCCGCGCTGCGATCGGGTAAAATAAATTGGAGAATATTAACTGACGAGACGACACCGTGACACGATTGGGGACACGGCGACCATACAGATCCATCCAGACTATGCTAGGCTAAGGAGAACAGTGACAAGGCTGCATGGGGACGGCATGGCCAACTACAACACCGGGCAGCAACCACAGAACGAGCGTCCTTGCAATCTCTTCACTCATTTTCTTTGGGTTCATATTATTAATGTCTCTGAAGATGGACTCTTCTTTCTTTCTCTGCCTCTTCGACGTTCGTGCGTGTGTGTGGAGGTATTTGTCCTTCTCTTTGTGCAGCATGGCACGGGTACGGAGCGTGGGCAGCCCTGCATAAGCACTTAATAAACAAGTTTCGTGCGGATTCGTTGTGTGTTGTTGTTGCTGTCGTTATTGCTACGAATGTATTTTTCCTGTTAATGCCATTTTTAGAGATGTTGTCTTACTTGTCGTACTGTTGAGGTACCCGCACACGCGTAAAGCGAATTCTTGTTGGTCAAAGTCTTCTTTTGCATTTTTTTTTGTATTTTTAACAGATGCGACGAAAATAGAGAACTGAACGTGAGTGAGAAAGACAGAGATAGAGATAGAGCAAGAAAGCAAACAAACAAAAGAAAGAAGAAAATTTACCTCAGGGTCAATTGCCAGTAGACACATGAAAGCAGCAACATATTGGTAAAGGGGCGCTGGTCTCGCTACGGGCTCGAGTCTCTTGGAATTTTATGGAACTTCAATTTTTTAATTGCCCAGGCTACCGGCCGATTTACCTCCGGCTGTCTAGTGCATATCGGTCGTTGTATGATGACAGTAACGACGTTCTTGACAAAACACTAGCGGTAACGCGGCTTCTCCGAATCTTCCTGGGATTTTGTCCGTTTTGTAGTTACCAACTTCCGAGGGAATCTGCGCTTGCTCCGGCTCTGTGAACTAGGCAACGGAATGTGTTCTCCCTCGCTCCGTTCGGTTTCCGTTTCATCATCCTCATCCTTTTCCGGGTCAAAATCGTAAAACTGGTGTCAACATCATCATATTATATGTACTGACATTTGATGGAAGTTATGAATGGCTTAAGACTTGAACGCGTAACGTACAATTTAGGTAAGCAACAGACGCCGAAGGAGGTTCCCGACTAAGTATATCGCCGTTATTCTTTTTGACGTAGGCTGCATTTCCTGCAACGCTCCTGCATATTTCAGCAACGTTGGATAGTAGCTGGCGCTAACTATTCAACATCCGAACGCTACTAGGAGGGTGTCTCGAAGGACCAATGTGCTACTCGAGGTAGGCCGGTCCAATCGGGCGGTACAGATAGATCGAAATTGTCATCACTGAGAAACAGATCTATAATATGCCGATCGAAATGGCATTATTACTGTTACCTCATATGCTTGAAAGGAAATCGTTTTGAAATTGACGAGTGCATATGTAAGTGTTATTGAGAGTGCAATGTCGCACTTTACCACATACTTAATTGCTCGTTTATCAAACGTCTTTACTGTTGTCAAGTTATAGTAAATGGAGGGGTTTACATGTTTTTTTTCTGAAGAAGTACGCGGCATTTTAGGCTCCAATACATATACAAGACTAAAACGAGTTCAGACACTGACAGATATTTAAAAAAAACATGCAATATTGCACACGAGGCATGATTTAAAGCCGGAATGAGATTAAGAACGTAGCTCTCTGGTCTCCCGCCTGCGGTTACGGTGATGTCCTAATAATAATCATAATTCTAGTCCTAGGACCATATCGATAGGGACCATAGTAACGGATGATGCCTCAGAGCGGAATTATAAGTCAATTAAATCTCCAAATTTTACGCAAGCTTACTTTGCTGTCGATATCATGCTCCTGTTTGTGACCTAATTAATTATCGCTGACCTTTTACCATGTATTTTTGCATGTATTCCACTCAGTATCAACGTCACAACTATTCAAATCAAGGTAATGATGCTAAAAAATACGACACTATAAGAAATTATAATTAAGCCTTAATGTCCTGCCTGGCTGTCCTTTTACTTCCTGTTGCCACTGGTGTCGTAAGCAAACGGCTTCAATAATAGAATACATTAGAATACAAGCCTAGAAAGGGCAACAATAAGGATAAGAACTCTACCCCGGATATATATATATATATATATTAGTCTCACATTAGCTGGGATTACATAATCGGAAACTTAGAAAGCCATAATAGTTCGCTGGCAAGAGGCTAAGTGCCGCATTTAGTGCTTCGTCGTCAAACCGCTACCAAGCTGATCGGCCCAGGCCGCTGCGAATATTATTGATTGATAGCAGCATACTTTGGCTCCGCTGAAGGCGACGGTCCCTGACGTCACCCGAATAACCTAATCAGCAGCGACAGCAACACACAGCAAACAGTACTATTAGAACAATAGTGCTATAGCGACTAACGCCGCACGGTGAGCAAGAATTGCAGATTGTTATATTGATTATTATGGTTATTAAAGCTTTTTGCACCGGACTCAGTGTGAAACATGTATATTCTCCTCGGTGTTGCCGTGTAGACCACTTCTTTAAAGTTTATTTTTTAAAGGAAGGAGGGGCTTTCTCCATCAGAGAAATACAGACGAAAATAACTCTTTGAGAGGTAACGTTTAAGTTTTTGTTTTAGAGCGGAGCGTTAGCCGCCCGAGTCAACACTGCTATATTATTATTATTATTATTATTATTTAATAATACGTTTTAATGTGATTGGTGTTCCTATTCGTATATCGACCAGATCAGAGGCTGTTTCTTAGTTGACGGACGGTGTTATGATTAGTATTACTGTTGTTGTTATTATTATATGAGCAATATCGTAAATGTTATATACTTAATGTATTAGTAATTGCATGTACATAATGAACATTTCTTTCCTTTTTATATGATCATCATCATCATTGATTATTGATCTATCAATTTATATATATATATATATATATATATATATGTGTGTAGTGGCGCTGTGTTTGTAATCTCGACCATCAAGCAACGCTGCGGTATCGTTTTATATTTTTGGCTCTTACGGGTAGCGGGCATCGATAGAAACGTTGAGTTATCCACTGAGTTATCCGCTCGCTAGCGAGAATACTACCTGAGCGTATTGCTCACTGTTTACGAGTCTGGAGATAATTAACAATTAGCCCACTATTAATATTATGCTCGTGACTGTAGTGAACATATCTCGTTGGAATTGGTCGGCCGAGTTTGGCGTTTCGATTTGAGAATAGGCCGAACACGGCTGGTTATACGACCGGCGCTGCATAGTCGCGGCCAACTGCCAGAGTCTGCCTGTTCAGCTAAAATGTCTCGACCAACAGCGTATATTGCCATCGCTCCATTATATATATATATATATATATATATATATATATATATATATATATATATATATATATATATATATAAATATTTGTTCGCTGCTCGGAATACTAAAAAGTTACACCATTCAGAGCGTCGGGTTGCGCACGCTGGCGTAACGCATGAATATATGGTGCACGTGTAGATATCGACAACATGAATGGTTACAGTAAATGACTTAATAAATGACTCGACGCTCCGTTTGAATCATGGGAACCAAACTGTTAGTGCCGAGTATATTTTGTTTACCGAATGTATTCTATGTACTGAGTTCTCTATTCTATACGACTGACTAACTTAGCATTAAGTCTCAAGTGAAACTGCTGAGCAGTCCAGGCTGTAAAAGACTTAAACAGTTATATATATATATATATATATATATATATATATATATATATATATATATATATATATATATATATATATATATACATATATATACGTATTGTCACACACAGTAAAATCGTCGAACACAGCGCATTGCTGTGGGCTATGGCGAGCTTAATTTATCTGCGCTATAAGTAATTTTTGTTTTCTCATCTTATGGTTTACGACTTTTATGCCTTATCATATGTGCTCTGTCGTCGGTCTGCGTATTTTTGTGCTGTCCAGTTGTGCTACCGGGCACACACGTTTTCCCTCTCTGTTCTCTCTGGTGAATGAGGTGTATCTCTGCCTCATTCATTCACTCGCTCGTATTTGATTGCTTTACGCTAGTTGTTGCTACAACGTCGACGTTGCCGATGCTTTCGACGGGTCGATTCAACGAGACAACTCATAAAAGAAAAAAATTATATATATATATATATATATATATTGACAGACTGAGGGAGAGAGACGGACACTAAAGTCAGAGCGAGAGTTGATACAAATTTAGATAAATCGATGTTTACAATGTGGTATAGCGATGATCAGATTTCTTCGGTTTGGCTTGCGATCGGCGAGCAGCGGGATTGATTGTGTGTCTCTGCTTGTGTTGTTTTGAGCGTCTGGTGTTTCTGCTGCTGCTGCTGCTGTCGATTTTCGTCGGTCCCGGATCGTTCCGGCAGATAATCTCGTCGGCAGCGGCGCGGTGATAAGGTGATAACGCGCGCGGCTATTCGCATGATCAATAAGACGCGACAACACAAAAACCAAACACAGCAGCGCGCCTAACGGCGCACCGCGCAGGGCGAACAGAATTGTGCACAGATTCACACCACCAAAGCGTTCACGTAACGATAACACATCGCGAGCGTCGCGCGCCAGAGCGCGGAGTAAGTCAGCCAGAAAAGTAATTTCGCCGCTGCGTTCAGTTATGGTCTCCTCTATCTATCCATCCCGCCCGCCAGCTTTTTTTGTTCCCATGCGGGATGCTCGAATTAAGTGTGAAAGCTTGCGAGGTACAGATACATTATATGTGTGCAATGAACATATTCATATGTAATGATGTATAGGCAATAAGTGCTTGCTACGTCATGTATTTGTACCGATCAATCAAACGCATTAAATAAGAAATGTTTTCCCATATATATATATATATATATATATATATATATATGAAAAGTACGTTCAAATTTCGAGAGCGTTCCTATAAAGAAAAACCGAACGCCTTGTTAACGCCACATAAACGTCGAATTAAACCAATAGAATTAACCGAGAGCTGGACAATGGTTTATTTAAGGCAAGTTTTTTATGTTAAGGATAGGGTTAATCTGTAATTTACATAACTAGTTAATTACAGGAAATTCTTATATACATTGCGCCTAACATTATAGTTGTTTTTCCCTGTGGTGGTAATAAACGAAGTAGTATGCCCTTTTGTTGGTTATTGTTGGCATTCTTTCTAAAGCAAAGTACAAGTAATATGCACATTGTGATGTACACTTATTTTATTTTTGTTTGACATATACGATGCAAATATTCTTTTTAGCCTTCCCCGTTCATATATATTGCATTGTTATAGCCAGGCTTGTTTATAATGTGGCCATGACTTACAAAACAATCCTCCAGTAGACCAACAAGCAACGCATTTTGACGTCAACTCCTGCAACCTCATTTGAGCGTAATGTTTATTCTTTTACTGCACGACGCGAAGGCCCAATCAAGATGTTACCGCATTTTGGAAACAGGCGAGCTTAAAAATCAGAAATTGTACAACAAAAGGGAATGGCATTTTGATTGTGATTCATCCCTTGTGATTGCGTTTTTCGTGCTGCTGCTGTTGATGTTGTTGTTATTCTTGGCACTGTTGTTGTTGTCGGCGGTGCTGTTACTTTTGTCGCCTTTGTGTGTTTCAGCACTGACACTGTGGTCCGGCGGCAGAATACTGATCGAGCACCGAGAGAAAGTCGACCAAGTCAAACAAAAATCGATACGTCAAAGCGAACTAAACTCTTGTCTCTAATGTATGCCCATCCTGCTACTGCTTTAAGCTCTTCTAGCTACCACCTACTATTACCATTGTTGTCACACCACTCAATATTCTTATCTTTGCCACGCTTTCTGCATCCCTATTTTGACGTGTAACTATTGACTTGTATATTTGTGTTTGTACGTATTTATATGTGTGTGTGTATATACATCCGGCAAGCACTTTTATTTTCGCTGTCGGAAGCTTACGGCGGAACGGCTGAGTATGCTTACCGGGCCACAAAAAGACCGCGATGGCTGTTTTCAGCAAAACCGACACTGCATTTGTAAAGCTGACTCTTCCTTATGCTGTGTGTGCAACTCAGGCTGACGATGTAAGGCATTGCTATGAACGCTGTGCCTTTTTCAATAGTAAGCGAGATCTACTGTCTCGGGGGACAAAAAGCGGCAAAGCCTTTGACATGCCAAGGTATTGAAGAAGCGCCCCTCAAGAATTATGAATCCTGGACTATGGCAAGAAGATTTGCAGAATTTGTTTCCGAGGCCGGAAAATTACTGCCGCACAAAGTCGAGCAGCCTTAGTGGTAAGATAAAGTCACCAGATGAAGTAATCTCGACTACGATACAGCGGCTGCCCCCGATAAAGGGAACGACTCGATTTTCGTGGGTGTGTGAGTCCCACACTACGACGACCATTCATTCCAACCTTATATATATATATAAATATATATATATATATATATATATATATATATATATATATTTAATTTTAAAAGTATACATATATGTACATATGTATACGTGTGCGTTAGACCTTCTCGTGCACCAACGAACCAGCGTATGATGAAGCGTCGGCCCGGACGGACGTCTGGCAAGGTTCGGCTTCGTGGCGGTCGAATCGTGAGTTCGCCCACAAGAGACGCGTCGTAGTAGCGTCTTCTTCGCTGACCATTCGCTGGCCGTTTGCTGGTTGTTCGTGATGGCACCGAGTAGCGGCAACGGTCTGGA